>JAOUQW010000034.1:19587508-19599129 GCA_028565825.1 Olivaichthys viedmensis | reverse complement strand
TTGCACTTTATGTAGTCCTGTATAGCGTGCTGCTGTATTGTTGCGTGTTGCACCATGGTCCTGTAGAAATTACATTTTATTTCAATGTATACGAGGTATATGGAGGAATGACAATATAAGCCTACTTGAACTTGACTTGAACTTGAAGGTTTTGCCATGTGAGGTGGGGTCGAAACTTTTTAAATAAGAACACTTTTTGTAATATAAGTTCTTCTCACATTCTGGCAGTTGCCAATAAAATATATGCCCAGATGAGAAACTCTGGTCTTTGTGGCGCCCCAGGTAGATAAAAAAAAAAAAAGTGAATCCTACCAATCAGGACAAGGAGGAGTCTCTACTTGTCTGTCAATCATGTTGCCTGTCAGTTCAGTAAGCTCCCCCTCTGGCATTAGCATTTAGGCGTAACGCACAAGCATTAGTTTTGGGGGCACGGCTTTGGAAGGAATACTGAAGGGAGGGGCTGTATTTGTTTGAATTTTGAATTTCAAAATAGGTACCTTCAGCTGACTTCTGCCAAATCACTGGCTATAACTTGACTGAATGATGTATTTAACTTTCATTTAACTTAAATGATTGTATTTAAATGTGATACGGATCCTCTACATACTCTTTATAAAACATTTGTTTGGTATCTCACTATCTCTATGGGTACGCCGCATAGTCCTTATTTCAATATTGCAGCCCTTATTGCCTGGCAGTATATTTAATACTAAGCTCAGACACGAATACTCACACCAGTGTTTCTAGACTACAATACTCTGATTACCAGTTAGATTTTTTTCCATTATATTCAATAAATTATTTATCTGAATTACGGTATTTGAATTATATTGTCAATCATCCATAAGTTTAAACATTTTGTCATATCACCTAGCTCTATAGCCTGACTTTCCACTTAAAAATAATATTAATTCATGCAAAATATCTGTGCTTCTAATTATGGATAGCCTGTGTAAACAAAGGAGAGTGCAGGCTTAGTTATGTGGGGTGGGTCTGTAAAATGCTAGCCTGCTCTTAAACTGTATAGGCCTAATTAAACCCTACTAATATTCAAATTGAAAAGCTGAATGTTTTGTTTAATATATGCATTTTATATTAGTGTATTATGTATTATTATTTTATATTACTGTATTATGATTATTAAATCTAAATAGAATTCTGTCATTTTCGTGTTATTTCTTAAATTGTCACTGGCCTCACAGCTCTCTAAATATCAGCATTGGCCCTTAAAAAAACAATAACAACTAAAAAATATTACAAGATTTTTCCACTTTTACTTAAGTGAACGATTTGGGTACTTCTTCCACCACTGGTCATATGTGTGTGTGTGTGTGCGTGTGCGTGTGTGTGTGTGTATGTGTGAGTGTGTGTGTGGGTGCGCATGCATGTGTGCGTTTGTGTGTGTGTATGCGTTAGACACCTGTGGCTCCATGATGATGTGTTGGTCACTGAAAGCCAGGCTGTTCTGGAGAAGCTGCTTGCGTCTGTGCTGGAAGGTGCGCGAGAGCACTGAGAGGCGGTTGCGGAGCGTGGGATCAGCGCCACACTCCGTTAAAAACTGTTCCATCTCATCATCCTCCTCCTGCTGCAGCTCCGAACAGAACCTAGGTAGACAAAGAGAGAGAGATCGTAAAAGATAGGGAGAGAGTCAGATTAAAACATGAAATCCTTAATATTCCTGACTGCTTATGTGAAGGAGAGCATCTCAGCCTCTTAATGTGAGGCAGTATTCTAATAGATGTCATTAAAAAAAATAAACAAGACAGTGAAAGATGTTTTAAGATAAACAGATCCACAAACCCGTTTAATCTTAAAACTCCCAGGACCTGTTGGCGGGCCCAGACGTACAGTACCTCAGTTCCTCACACTCGTAACTACATATCTTGCCTATGTCACTGTAGTTACTGAATAATTCATAGTAGTTACTGAATAATATGCTTTACAATGAAGAACTGAACAATCTGAAGTCTCCTGCTGCTGTGGATAAGCTGAAAAAACTGTTTATGCCTAAGACTCATCTTCCTGCTGCGGTGGATAATCTTACCTGTATACCATAGACTTGCACTTTCTAAACACTGCTGCTGTAATTGTAAAGACAATCCTACGCTCATCCCAGGACTCCTATTCACAATATGATCATACCAAACATTCTGTATGTTTTCAACACATTTAATACTGTTTGCCTTTTCTCTATACAACTGTATAGTGTAAAATCCCACTTTTTTCAATGTCACCCAGAAGAAAATAGGTTCTCTTTTGAGTCTGCTTCCTCTCAAGGTTTCTTCCTCATGTCGTCTCAGGGAGTTTTTCCTTGCCACTGTCGCCTCTGGCATGCTTATTAGGGATCTAAATATACAGATTTCTGTAAAGAGGCTTTGTGACAATTTCTGTTGTTAAAAGCGCTATACCAATAAAATTGATTGAAGTTGAATAATAATCTGGAAGTTAAGGTTGTTAACTTGAACTGTGTGGAAGAAAACTCCGGTGTGCTAAGGCACAACACACAGCAGAGCTCTGAGAATCTATAGTCTGAAGCTAACCTTGCTTTAGCCAAACTAATCAGACCTTAGTCTATGCTGTTCCTCCTCCTCCTCAGTGGCAAAGCTCTTCCACTGATAATGCACTATGGAGTCACTTCTGTTCAGGATGGCCACTGTGCGCTGGTTGGCCATGGTAATGTAGGTCTTCTCCACCAGCACAGAGTTCTTATCCAGTCTCACTTTGATATCTGTGGAGGCTCCATACAAACTGATGTAAATGTCTTCTCCTACAAAAAAACAAAGAAATCACATTGGTTCATTTTTCACCTCCTGAATTATTCACACTGTATTGAGCAAATATACACTATATATAGTCACTGGAGTTTTACATTTGTTAATTAGGATTAAGGCACTGATTGAGTTTGACAAATAACATTTGTACTCAGCAGATATCACAACCAAATGCTCTAAAGAGACAAACGAGAGTTTTGAGTTCCTTTTAAATAGATACCAAGATGGCACTGTTGGACTGCTGAGTTGTCACTTAATTTTCTATTTAAACAAGTGCTCTCTAGGGGCATGCAGTCACATGACTCCACAGCAACCAACACCATAAAAAGTGCAATTCAAAACAAGGGCCCAAATCAGAAGCAGAGTATGTAAATTTTTCTAGCATTTTGACTGTTTTTTGTTCATTTGGCTAAATTCAAAGCAGCAGCTTCATGCTCGACCAGATATCCTGACCTTAGCAAAACAATGATGACTGAAAACACACTGAAAGCCCTGCACACAAAGTGGAGAGTATTCAAATAAAAACACAGGGCAGGGTTTCTGTTTGCGCTAATAAAACAGCAGGTCACAGAATTTAGCAGAGTGAGCAGAAAAAAGTTTGTCTCCTTGAGGTTCCCAACAAGAGCTAACATATGCATAGTGTGATTAATTTTTCATAGTTTTCACAGCCATATGAACTGAGTCCATCAACAGAAGCCAAGAGTGCTAGCACTCGATTGACACTCACAGAGTGTGTGTGTGTGTGCGTACGTGCGTGTGTGTGCGTGCGTTTGTGTGTGAGATGGTTGACAGATTGTTAAACTGAAAACTGGGAAGCGAGTTGAGTTGATAGGTAGAAAACATACATTCATATGACATTACCTAAAATACTGATGACTTTCACAAATCCAACCCGAGTCACTCTACATTTGTCAAGTCCTTTATCCAACACACAGACAAATGATGTGCTCTGCATGAGATTTATAATGCGCCTTGCTTGCTTTTTCACAAATGATTGCATATATGTTTATATGTGTTGCATGCACTCTGCAGGGAATACATTTATTTTTCTCACTGTGAAATTAATACTTTTATTTTTCTCACCATGGTTCTTTCTCTATGCTGTATTCTACAGAGGCCCAGACGCAAACAAGTAGGTCACCAGAGCTCTGGGAGATGATCACTTGACGCCCATTGGGGATGGTTTGGTATCAATTGCAATGCAACTCCACCCTCATGTGCCTGTTTTTCCCCCTCTTAAATAATAGCTGTCCAAACAATGTTACAGAACACCTAATTATCCACATTTACAGAGAGATGTCATTGTAATTTCTTTCGAAGAGTCAAAACTTGTTTTGTCTCCCAAGGACCCAAAAAGCAGGCCCGTACACAGACATATTAGTGGGCAGGGGGCTTAAGAGAACCCCCACCCCGCCCACACGCACCATCCCCACTACTCATTCCCTAAATTCACCACTAATAATCATTAATAGCCATTAATAATCATGCACTCTATTACTATTCAAAGTCCACTGAAACATATTATTCCTTGAAGAAAGCAGTTTTATCATGAACCCCACCTAAATCTGTCACGACCCTTTATCAGATCACTATGCAGTATATACTGTACATTTAGAGATTCATAGTGCTGACCAAAAAACAGTTTTACCTTTGTGAGACATTATAAACCTTGATGAAATACTAGATCAGCAGTCATAAACTGAAATTCTTGCTATGTAAGCCTCCTGAATTAGAGGTTTTATTTTATAGGAATTATTTTGTTACAATGAATACATTTTATATTTGACCACACAGTCATAACACACACAGAAGCGCACACATACACACACAAAACAAAGCGATCCAATGAGATAAGCCTGCTTGCCAGACAGTGTATTTTTTCTTTCATTGCATACTATAACTGAATTTTATATTCATATTTGCTTTATATTTCCCAACGCCCAAAACAATACTACACATCGCATGCAGTAAACATCGCGTTTCTAGCTTTTACATATCAAATAAAATTATCAAAATAAAATGATCAAATATTGCTAAATGTCACGTGCAGACCGCCATGAAGACGCTTTTGTGTATGTACTGTTCCTGTCCTGTGCACGCCCCCCGTTACGTCATTAGTGGCGTCACCTGTGTTCCAGCTGTTTCATGTCAGTTTCCCTTGATTGTGTTTGAATAAATATCCCCGCTGTGTCTGTGTCCCATGTCGTCGATTGTGAATGTCATGCTGTCTTGTCGGTCAGTGTTTGCTTGTGTTTAATGTTTAAATAAATGTGTTTATGTTGAAACGGCTCGCCTGTGTCCTGCTCGCCGTGCGACACCGTGACACTATAAAATTACTAGAAAGGGGGCGACTAGAAGGTACATCACGTAGGCACAATTTAACTACATGCTTTGAATATATTGAATATAGGTCTATATTTGTAAGCTGTTCTGCATGACTTAACTTTTAATAAGCCAATATTGTTTAACGGTGATTTCGTAACTAAACCGTGCAAAAAGGTAAACATGAAATTCTCAATGTTACCTGATAAACGCTGTGGTGTGATACAAGTTCTTATTGGGTATCGTTTCCCACCTGTTCCAATCTGTAGTTGCTGAGGCGAATATAAGCCGGTACCACATCACAGGGGGCGCCCAATAGCGATAAAGCTCTTGGAACCCAAGCCGGCCAAATGAGGCTGAGTCAATTGTGCCGAAGCAGATCTTAATCAGCACTGCTGCCGGGGTCGAGTCCACAGTCTCAGGCGATCTTTGCTACGGGAGCCACCCGAAGGCCATATGCATTATAATTATTATACATGCCAGCCAAGAGGGCACTTGTACAGTCTGAGGGCAAAAGGGCAGGGGCTCTGGGACCTGAGGTCTATCTGTGCACATGCCTCCCAAAAAGCATCTGATCACAGCAAATAACAACCAAATCATTTATCTAACATCAATCCTGATATAAAATCTCACCAAAGATCCTCAAAAAGGAAAGACAAAGGACCCCATTATATCCAAAAGTGCTCTGTTTCTGCCCCTGCTTTAGCATTGTGAGTAAAAGATAAAAAAAGACAATAAGTAAAAGATAATTAGAGGATCATGGGAACATGATATGCTACGGTACTGCTCCTATTGCAGTAATATAAGCATGTCTTCTGTTATGCCCCAAGCTAAATTATTAGCAGTGATGTTCAACTGCTAAGATACGGGAACATGCTTTGGAAAGAGAGGGGGAAAAGGGTGGGGGTGTGAAAAAAGACTTAACATCATTAACACTGTCAGCATACAGCTGACATGGGCAAATGGCACACACACACACACAGACACACAAAAATATTCTGCTTTTATGCTCCTCTTTATGCTGCTTATTTCTGCAAAGCCATCAGTTTCTACAGCAAGCCAGGAACATAGTGTCTTTGATGGGCCACACTGCATATCTTGTGCAGTGAAAGGGGAAAGGGGGGCGGGGGGGTGCTTAGTGCTGCAGTGTGTGTGATTTCTTCATCAGGTCACTCTAAAAGGCCTGCAGAGACATTGCTGTGCATGAGGTTGTCAGAGCTATAGCCAGACTACATCAACTTCATGTAGTAAATACACCCTTTTTCAGCAAATGGCAACCGCAGAAATAGCACAAGTTTAATCATAATTAACAGATGTCTACTTCTCAGCATTATTCATTTTTACAAAGTCCCCGATGGTCACCTTATATGTTTGAAAGGAATGGGACAATGAGCTATACAATAGTGACTATGCAGCAGTATGAACGCATACATTTTCTGATTTGTGAGTGCAGACCACGCCTTCAACAAATATAAAGAGCGATCGCTGAACTGTAAGAAGGAGGGAACTCTGAGAACTTGGGATAAAGTTCTGGGTGGATTCTGCTTTACGTTAGAAACCAGGCCCACACAAATTAGATTCATGCCAGCTGCTTATTGGCCATCTGAGGTATTGAATTTGCATCAGGATACAGCTTTGGTATGCTAGAGATGAACAGTGCATAGTGACGCAGAGGATCTTAGGGCAGTGCCCTGAGAACTGCTCTGGAATATGCAAGGAGCAATACCATTTAATATTGTTTACAGGGTGACAAGTGACATTTAAACTAAGATTTTCTCAATTTTATGCGAGTTATATATTATGCAATAAAGCAAGACATTCCAATGATTGGCTCACTGTGTATCTGTTTAAATGACACCAATTCAGCATACACAATCTCTTATAACCTAATGTTGTAATCTAATGAAAATAACTAAATCGGTACATGTTTGATATATACTCTATTGGCTCCAGGGCTTAAGTCGTATAATAATCTCAGACATTACTGCAATATGACCTATGGTTCTAAATGGTATCTAGGTCTGACTCTAGTAGGAGCAGCTTCATTCTGTAGCAATCCAGCAAGCCAATGGTAATACTGAAACAGAATGCAAATCATCCTAAACACAGGCTGCATAAGATAAACAAGACAAAGAAGATCGAAAGAAAGAAGTATATATTGCTTACTTCACTATTATCATAAATTAGCATGAGCATTCATCACATGCTTGGCATAGACTTCTTGCTGAGCAATAAAGAGGGCGCAACATAAGAGAAAACTGAAAACGACAACATGACGGGAGTAGCGCTGTGACCCATGTGTTTGTTTTTTTTTGCTTAAATGTGTGAAATCTCACAAAAAGGTTTTTATTTGTTACCATGCAGCTGTTTTCTTCCATTAGCTATCCCTGTCTAGGTTTTGCCATCTATACACTATAGAGGCGCCTGTAGCTCACTCTGCCATCATTTCCTCCAACAATGTCCAATAATAAGATTTCACTACCTCGTGAACAGCATTAACGGCAAAGGAGCTGTCGGTAATGCCACAGCCTTAATCCATAATAGAAAAAAGTAGCTGAAGTTTCACTTTGGAATCCAAAATGAAAGGTCTCTCACTGTAAGAGGAGTAGACACACTCCAGAATGACTGGGGCTTGTACGAGGAGACATGCTCCACTTGGACTGCTGGTCTTGAAGCATATCTGCTTCTCAAACATATTTCACGGTCAGTAGGAAAGCGCAGAGCAAGCAGATAACACCAAGTTTAAAAACACAGCCAGGAAACATCCGGAAATGTACAATGGATCAACTAGCTCATCCCTGGCCATGCTAGTCAGAGCACATCCAGATCATCTTATCTATCTATTTGCAATTAAAAAGACATAACTTCCAGCAAGAAAGGTATCAGTAATAAAAAGGTATAAAAAGGTATCAATAATAATCTTCAAGCTCTCTGCACAGTTGTCAGGATGTGAGGATCCAAACAAGGCATTAGCGTGATTATGGAGTTTGGCAATTTATGTTAAATTAAAGGTTCAAACTATATCATAGACAACAATGTGCACATATAGAGCCAGCAGTTGCCTGTGTGATGTTGAGCAGACATAGGGGGAGCCACTCGAAGGCATCTTAATGTGAAAGATAGGAGCAGGAGACATTGTAAGGTGCTAAATTAAAAATGATACTCCCCTAATGGGCCTAAAGTGGTGGTTTTAAAACGGCGCATATTCTGAAATGTTAATGGCTTTGGCCTTCAGAAGACCCGTGTGTTTATGCACTGAGACAGGAAGGTCAGCTTGGAGGAGCACAAGATGAGCTCAGCCACATAAAGCAGAGACCACACGCTGCAAACGCATGCATGCTGAATGCTCATGGGCATGCACTCACAAGCTCTAGCTCTAGGCAGTTGGCTGCGGATCTCTACCAGATAAAACTATATTGTTATTAAAGAAGCTATCATCATCATTTGGACCATAAGCAGTGTTTTGTGCTTGGAGCTCATCCAGGGTATGGAGTTTTACCTCTATCAGCTAAATCCCATCAATTTTTAAACCCCTAAGTGCCATTTATAAAGGTCATATTGTTCTGCAGAAAAACAGCATCTCTCAATTGCTAACCTCACTGAGATGGAAAACATCAGAAAGAAACACAACAGGGAATGTTCTCTTTGAATTGCTTTTCTTTTCATTAAGCAGCCCATTAAAAACAATTTGTACCAAGCATTACCACAATAACAAATCAAATAACAGAGGAAAAAAAGCCTTAAAGGGCCAGTACCACTGTTTTGTAGTGTTATACCACCTTTTTTTTTTTTTTAATTAAAGTTTTTTCCCCTGGAGGACTGCAGTGTTTTACCACATTAGCCACAGGGGTAGGTTGGAGAGTACCACTGCTGTAAGTCCATGTTGCCAATCAAAAACAGGTAAATCCATTTAATTCTACTTGATAAGGTTAAATGTTTTCACAATGGAAGTTTGATAATAGTTGTCAATGTTTATAAATTACTTTGGTACAATTTACCCAATGTGTTATTGACCTGTTTAGGTAATTATGCGTTTTCCAAAAGTATTTAAAAAATATTCTTGCTACATATCTGTTGACCTAACTGTCCATGAGCTGTACCTTTGTGATTGTGGAGTTTTATAAGATTGAGAGAGTAATATGGCAGCACAATTGTAAGTTCTGCACCTGCATTGTAGAGGAGCAGCATTAATGGTAGGGCAGTACAGGTGTAAATACTGAACCTGTGTGGTAGTGGAGCAGCAGTTGTTGGCTGTGGTCTCCTGTAGTCTTGGGTATAAAATCAACAGTCACCTGCATGCTCTCTCCAACACCAAGAGTCCCTACTAAAGGCTCTACAGAAAATGGGCTATGAGGAGAGGAGGAGCAGAGATCCTCAGTAAATACACACTCACATATGCAAATAAAACAGCACTGTGGCATTCATGTTCGCTATACTGAAGTACACCTTACTTCTGTGTGCTGAGTTGAAATTTGGCCTCGCCATTCCCAATATTGCGCACCAGAAGGGTTTTCTGTGATAAACACTTGACAGGACACAAAGGAAAGTGCAGCTCATCGGGAAAGTCCAGGATGGCACGTGGCCCAATTGCCCGGATGGGCACCTCAAACTTTTCCCTCTCAGTCACACAGATCACCCGGTGGATATAGTCCTGTTGAAAAGGCCATACATGGAACTGGAAAACTGCACAACCTCTAGATATTAGATGACATCAAAATACCTCTAAATGTGTTTACATGGTGAACTGGGGAAGAATATAACGCAGCTAGAAACAATTTGCTCTAACACAGTACAGAAGTAATATTATTATATTAGTTATGCCATCATCATCATGTCCGTGGCCTGATTTATAACACAAAGTCTAGTCTTTCTATTGAGGCTGAAATTGCACGTGTTGCATATATTGCACACCTTCGACAGCATTGTCTAAGATAAGCCATCATTTACTCATTTGTTCATTCATGTGTCTAATTAACAGGTCAAAAAAGTACTGAAACCTGGCCTCCTCTGAAGGTTATCTCTGTGAAAACTACAGACCATGTAATGTGCAGATTCATATGCCACAATACACTGTACTATGGAGAATAAATTTGTTGTTTTTTGTTGTTCTACAACCAGCTGTACAACTGGGGCACTGCCCTAGTGTCTTCTGTGGGTAGGATTTCAAAAGCCTAAGGGTCAGTGTAGCCTTAGGTTTTCATTCCAACTAAGCAGGAGCTATACCTGATTCAACTTGTTTAATCAATTGGTTTTGGTCTTCAAACAACTGATTAGTTGAGGTGTGCTCTTGCTTGGATGGAATGAAAACCATCAGACACACTGGCCCTTTTTAGATCAGATTGGGCACCTTTAGTCATCACTATGAGTCCAGGATGTTTCCTGTTGGAAAGTGAGCGGTGTTGAGTTCCTCAGTGATTGGATTGTAGTGTTTCACCCTGGAGTGACTCGCTCTGAAGTGGGACCATGCTACAATCAGTATTAATGTGCCGCCATGACAAAGCAGATTAGTGGGCTATACAACAGACAGTTGTTCACTGCAAATAGACAGAAACAACCTTGCTTCTGTGTCAGGTCTCATAACAGTGGCCTCCTTTACAAAAGTTCTTGAACTGGCCATGTATACCGAAAGACAAGCAAATGTAGTTTCTGAATTTGTTTACTACCATGTGCCATTGCCAGTGTTGTCTATTTCAGCGGTATATGCTCTTCTCAGTAGATAGGACACAGTTAGTCACAATAAACCCAGCTGTCATGAATTCCATGTCACCTGCAAATGGAGGCTTGAGTAAAGTGTACCTTGTGCTCCTGTGGGGTGAAGAGAACTGTGAAGGTGGATGCCATGCCTGGGGCCACTTTGTTGCATACATCTATTGGGCTGACCACTTTGAAATACAGGGAGTCTTCTTCAACCACCTTCACCAGGCGAGAGATCTGCAAAAAGTAGAACCAACATCAAGTCACGAGTCTTAAATAAGACCAAAGGTAATCGTTAAAACTGTGTAATGCATATCCCATTTGGAATGTTGCTAATACAATATAATGCATGTGGCATTTTCAACTCCAATCCTTTAAGACCTGTAAAGTTTACATTGATCCCTGTTCTAATATGCTTGGCTCATGGGTTGAACCAGATGAGTAAGAAGAGCAGTGGTTTTTGTAGTAGTGATCAGAAGGATGTGAGTTCAAACCCCAGGACTGCCAGTAAGCCATTGTTAGACCTTAACCTTGTCTGCCAAATTAATAAAACATAGGTTCTGGGACTAAGATACACTGTTAAACTGCCCACTGCCACTACCTACATATTATTAAGCCTTACTTGCCGTTAAATATGCAAACATTAAAATAAAGGCACAACTACAGCTACTGCAGATTGAGCTGTGATTGGTTTAGTTGTATGATGAGGAGAGGATCCGCTGAAGGGTGTTATCAAGTTCAAGTTCAAGTAGGCTTATATTGTCATTCCTCCATATACCTCGTATACATTGAAATGAAATGTCGTTCCTACAGGACCATGGTGCAACACGCAAC
>JAOUQW010000034.1:19563763-19582931 GCA_028565825.1 Olivaichthys viedmensis | reverse complement strand
CTGTAGAATAAGTCTGTAATGTAATGAAACATGGAGAAGGTGAAAGGGGTGTGCAGACTTTCCGGCTTGACTGTATACTGTATGTGTAAGGTTGTTTAATTACACATATGTTACATCTGGTACAATTAGCAGAAACATTACCATTTGAGGTGTAGTGTAGACTTGCCTTTGCCTGTCTTTGCAAAACTGAGCCACATTGATTTTCCACCTTGGTGTACTGTTGAATACAACTCACTTGTGATATATTGCTGTTTATTGCAAAACTGAGACATAGGTAGTGACTCATGCTGACAGACACTGCTTGATTTATGAATGAGCTCAATCAAAGATTGGATACTATTTATCACGCTGTATAAGAAAGGGATTGATCTTTTCTGGAAGAGACTCTTCAAGGTTGTTCTAAATCTGAGCAACATCCACATGCCCGTGTGCTTTAGCATCCAAGCCTGGCTCTCCTAAAGAGGACATGTCTTCTGACGCCAGGGAGAAAGGGGAGTTTGCAGGGCAAGATGAGGACTTATCAAACGCTCCAGCTGAAGAGCGCCCCCTGGAGGGGGGTGAGGCAGATGCCACAGCTGTACCATCCAAATATGGGACACTCACTGGTGCAGGTATGCTTCCACTGAGTTAATGAAAAAATGTGCACTCCTCAATACTGAATGTTCACCACTTAATGCTCAATACTTGAGTATTTAAAAAAGTGTTTGAAGATTACACACATTATTAAGATGGAGAGTGTCTCGTTATGCTTTGTTCTCCTTACAGACTTGGCCAAAGACAACATCAGGACCAGCAGCATGGGTGAACTGGAAGTGAACCCCGTGTCCAGAGCCTTCGCTTGCTACATGGGTATTGATTTGTCACCCATGGGCCTAGCTGCTCGCAATCGTAGCGGCATTGCCATTATAGTGCACGGCGCTCCTCTCTCAGGTAGGGTGCTAACATCTAAACCTCTTGGTGAAATAATGTTAAGATCATAGTCACTTTCAGACCACACTCTGTGTGTATTCATGAAATGCTATTTAATAATCATAATATCACTAGTCTAATATTTTAGGGAAAGCAACATACTTAGCACATTTAGCTATTTGAGCCTCACGCAAGTTTATGTCATCACAGATAGGTTAATTAACAGTACACAAGCAAATTAGGTATATATTTTAATCTTAGTGAGTATTGTGAAGAGACTATTCACAGGCTTTTGTACTTCACTTTATTAATATGCAACCCTAGCTGTGTACTGTAAGTTCATGCATGCCTGCAAGTCTATAAAGTGGATCTAATGAGTTTACTCTTTCAGCTATAAGCTTTTTGTTTCCTTCGTCCTTGGTTTTGCCTCTGCTGTGAGATGATTGTGTGTGTGCAGGTAAGACAGCTTTGGCAGTAAGCTTGGCAAGGTACTACGGCGCTGCATGTCTGAGCATAGACTCAGTGGTGCAAGAGGTCGTGTCTTCTGGAACTAGCATTGCAAGCAAGCAGGCCAGAGAGTTCTTTGGCACAGCTGCCTTGGAGTCCGTGCCTGACACAGAAGAGCATGTTGGTAAATCCAAAATGTTTCAGCATTCTTTTTTTACTTTTTTCTACATTCTATTAGTTTATTAGTGCATTTTTATAACAATATAGGTACCTTAAAGGGGGTTGATTTTCTGTGTGTTTGTGTGTGTGTGTGTGTGTGTGTGTGTTTTTAGCCCCAGGTGTGTTAGATGGGATTAGTGCGGCTAGTCAGGCTGTAGGCATTCTTAGTGTTGAGGCAGTAGCCAGACACACTGCAGAGGGTGTTCAGGACAGTGACTCCAAAGCCCCCACATCCACTGTCTCGACCCGCAACAAGACCAGCACCATGGGAGCAAAGAAAAATGATGGCTCAAATCCCACTGCTGCCTCAACGGTAATCACCTTCAAACAACACTGCACAGTACATAATACACACAACTACATAAACGCTCTGATGTAAAGACTCGCTGATTTGAATTGCTACACTAAACTAAATGTTTACGACATAGCTGCAATGGTTCAAACAGCATGTGTTGGGAAAGAACATTGAGCAGGGAATCACAACTGAATTGTTCTACTGTCTGTAGATATTAGAAACATTATTAATATTATTACTTAGAAACATTATCAAATTTATTTCCCTCTTGCTCTCATTCTACCCTTTATACTTCTCTTGGCCTTTTGATCTCCATTTTCCTCTCGAAAGGAGAATGTTAACAATTTCCAGTATTATTTTTGAAAGATTTTTTACTGTTTGCTATGAAACATATATTGCAGTATAACAAATTACATTCCAATAGGATGCTATTATGGTTATCAAAGATATGAATGAGCACATTGTAATTTAGCCTATATATTTTTCTCCCA
Source organism: Olivaichthys viedmensis (assembly GCA_028565825.1). Taxonomy (NCBI): domain Eukaryota; kingdom Metazoa; phylum Chordata; class Actinopteri; order Siluriformes; family Diplomystidae; genus Olivaichthys; species Olivaichthys viedmensis. The sequence goes on along the minus strand of JAOUQW010000034.1, from coordinate 19,580,570 downwards.
TAACTTGGTTGCATTGATTTATGAATACTTATTTTTTTCTTGCAACGAGTTAAAAAGAGTAGTATATTTAAATTTAAACTGCTTACGGTATTTAATTGCATTGTATCATATTGCACCACACTGTATTACATTGAAACACGGCTAAATCGTAATGTGTTGAATCACTGAAAATCGTAAGATGTTTATTTTATACATTGGATTGTATTGGACTGGATCCTGTTTTCTGCAGTATCAATCTCAGTAGGAGAGATACATGCCCTTAATAACCTAGTTTATATATGTTTCTGTGTGTTTATACTTGTAGGCCTTCAAAGAGAAAGCAAAAAAAGAGAAACAAAGAAAAGTGTGTGTGTGTATGTGTGTATGTGTGTATCCGTGTATGTGTGTGTGTGTATGTGTGTGTGTGTGTGTGTGTGTGCAAGCAAGAGAGAGAGATGTGTGAAATTACAGTTTATTGGTTGTGTGCAGGCTGGTCAGACTCACAGGCTCCCTAGTGAGAGTGTGAGTCAGATGGGTGAGCTGGGAGCCGTGAACAGCTTACTCCCTGATGATCTGCTGGTAGAGATACTATCAGAGAGACTTCAGGTATCAACCAGCAAACTGTTTACAGCCACTATGAAACCACCCACAAAATGATTTGACTGCATTATTTAATATAGTTTGTGGTCAACATTCCTTGCCAATCATCAGTTCCTTTTTTACTGCATGGCTAACACCACAAAATGCTTGCTCGCTTTGATGTATGCCAATTGTGCATTCCCGATGTGCTGTAGCTTAGCGACTGCTACCGCGGCGTCGTGATTGATGGCTTGGAGACGCTGTACTGCCGCTTTCCAAGCACTGTGCTCCAAGTTATCCTCAAAGCCTTCAACAACCGCCAGCACATCGATGTGATCAACCTCACCAACAGCTACTTCGAATTCAAAGCCAGAGAGAGAGCTCAAATGGAGATGGCAGGTGAGGGTGGGGAACAAATGAGGACAGAAAGACAGGATAGAGATGATATAGAAAGAGAAGGAAGTTCTGAAAACAGTAAAGGAAATAATGTGAAAAGGGAGGAGGATTATATTATATTATACTATTCAATACAATTCTATGTAGTGCATATTGCATCAGGAGTATTATTGTCATAGGCATATTCATGCTCAGAATTATACAGATGCAGATTAATAGAGCAATAAATAGATGAAATAACTGAGTGTAGTTGACAATGAAACCTGTGTGTATGTGGTCAGATGCCTTACAGAGAGAACGGAAGGAGAGAGAACTGCATGTGCAGGAGATGGATGAGGATGAATATGATGCCCTGTCTAAGGAAGAGAAAGAACGCGTAGACCTTCAGCACCTGGAGATGCTAAGGAAACTTAAGCACAGGTAACCCGCTGCTCCATGGCAGTTTTACCGTGCATACAACAAAACTATGGCTCCCAGTCTTAACTGGTATGAAAAAGTATGTTAAATATATACTTTTAAATTTAAGCATTGGGTGAGTAATTCAGGAGCTGTTCAGGAGTTTGGTTGTCTGACCCATATTTAAGACTAAACGTGGGTTCACTGGTGATTTGATATGGTTTTAAGTTTTGAAGTGAATCTGGGAAAACAGTTTGTTGGTTTTCAAAAGTGATGTAAGGGAAATAATAAGAATGGTATAACATTTAATTTGATTGTGAAATTGCTGTAGTGAGCAGGAGAGGCTGGAGAGGGAGCAGGAGAAGAGGCAGCAGGAGGAGTTGGAGAGGCTGCGAGAGGAAGAGGAGATGAAGAAAAAGAGCAAGAAAGGAAAGAAGGAAGTATCTAAAGAGGACTCTTTAGGAAAGAGAAGCCAACTGGAAGTTGGCCAGGTCAGAGCTGAATAGAAATATTCATGCTATTTCAAGAAATAAGATTACCAATTAGATGATTTACATTCATTTGATATGCTTTCTCTATAGTCTGTTTTAGCATTGCACTCTGACACCGGACTGGAACAACAGCCTAAAGGGGGTAGAAAGATGTCTTCCTGCACAGACAACAAAGAAGCAAAAGACTCACTTGCAGAGGGTGCCAGAGAGCTTGATGAAGGAGGAAAGAAGATGAAAACTAAAGAGAGAAAGGACAGCAAGCCATTTGGCCATGAGGACTCTCCACTGCCACTGGAGGAACTGGAGAGAGAGCTGGTCAGTTTGAGCCAATTCAAGTCCATACTGACTGTCATAGTGATAAGGATTGTTATCTTATAAGGCCGTGTGATAAGCTTTTGCTCCAGTTGGGTAATACCAAGCCTAGATTCTTTCCTTGCCTTAATATAAAAAAGAGAGCGTAAACCGATTCTCAATTTGCAACATTTTGGATAAAGCTCTTATTCTTGCCCTAATTTCAGCATCTCTCTGGTGTGATGTTAACAGATAACTGAGGCTGAAAGGCAGCTATTCTCCCGCTTCCGTCTCTACGAGCAGAGCCAGCCACAGATCCAGCACATGCTGCAGTACTGGGACAGGGTTCAGGGCCTCCTGCTGCACTCTGTCCCCTCTGAAGATCAGCTCCAGGAGCCTGAGGAAGCCCCCGAGCGCCAGACGTTACCCAGCAAAAAGGCCAAGAAGGAGCGGGAGAAGGAGAAAGTAGATCGGCAGGTGAAGGAGAGGATGAAAACGGACACTGCTAATCCCAAACTGCTGTCTCCAACGCCCAGCCAGGCTAACGTATTGCCCAATGGCTCAGAGAATAGGCTGGCACCAGAGCTCATCCCCCACATCTGTATCTCTGTCAGTGGGAAAGAGCAGGCAAGCATGGCTGAGCTTCTCAGCAGCATGAAGCTGCCATCCCTGGATGAGGTACTGCAGGATTTACTTGTTACTTACTAAAAGATTCCACCTACAGACGGGTGACAAATTAAATGAAAAACCAACATAAAGTGTCTTGGTAAGGTGTTGGGCCACCACAAGCAGTCAGAACATCTTCAATGCGCTTTGGTATAGATTCTGAAAATCTCTGGAACTGTACTGGAGGGATGGAACCACATTCTTTCAAAAAATATTCCCTCAATTGGTGTTTTGATGATGGTGGTGGAGAGCGCTGTCTAACACGTCAGTCCAAAATCTCCCATAGGTGTTCAACTGGGTTGAGATCTGGTGACTGCAAAGGCCATAGCATAGCATTTTTTTCATACTCTTCAAACCATTCAGTGACCCCTCGTGCTCTGTGGATGCACTCATTTATTCAGTTTTTTCCTTTAATTTGTCATTCGCCTGTATATTAATAAAAGCAGGTTATTATGATTCTAATGAAAGTCGTGTTATATTTAAAGTGAAGTCCAAAGATACTCAAGTCTCTGTGAAAATTAAGGAAACCTTAAGTTCTCCTAGGAGACTCCTTTGAGGAAGTCATTAAAAAACAACAAGTAAACAACACATCATACACTGAGCATTTCTATTTATAAGCAAGCTCCCAAACCAGTCTCGCACTGCAATTCTGAGCATGTTAACAACTATTCGTGAATATTGCCAAAATAATAGTTTTATAGCATTATAGCACTCTTGAAAAAAAATTCCCTGGAGCATTTAAGGTCAAATCAACAACCTAGAGCTGATGTTTTATTCACTCTCCAATGTTATCCTTCTAGGTTTTGAATGGGTTAGGGCTTGGACCCAGAGGTCCACCCATTTCTCCTCCCATGCTGTTCTCAGTAGTCCCATACCCCAAGAGGAGAGTGGTACCCAGCCCCCAGCTTACTCCTGGCTGCTTCACCTTCTTGATGCCATCATCTTTGGAAGACCTGGCCGAGGAGAAGAGGGAAGCAGACTTAGAGATGGAATCCCTGAGCCCCATTGTGTCTGCAAAGGTACATAGAATAATTTTCACGAGCCATGAAATAAGCAAGCGATGAGGAGAATGGTTAGAGAGGGAAAAATTTCTCCAAGGATCACGATTGGAGATATTTCAGAAGATGGTAGCAATTAGATGCCACCTCCATGCCAACAAACTATTTGGAAGGTGTGCAAGAAGAAAGCCTTTTCTTTCATTTAACCACAAACGGTGCCTAGAATTCGCTAGATGCTACTGGAACTTTGACTGGAACCGGGTTCTATGGTCTGATTAGACAAAAATAGAACTTTTTGGCAACAAACACTCAAGATGGGTTTGTCGTAAAAAGCCATTTTGATGAATGAATTAGTGAAATAGCCATTTGCTTGTCTGATTTTTAGGAGGATGTGGCAACCCTGTCCAAAGGCAAAGGGAAAAAAGCCCCAGTGAAAGAAGAATCACCCAAAGAGAGCCCAAAAGACAAGCGGCGATCTCCAGCCAAAAAAGGAGGCAAGAGCGCTGACTCTCGCTCACCTCCACTCAACGCGATCACCCCCTTATCTGAAACTGACCACAGCAAATCTGTGGAAGATAGCCATTCAGAGCACAGTCAGAGGTATGGGAAATTGTAAATACACACACACTTACTCTTTATGTTTTGTTTGAGTCAAAATGACCCATTTAAAATTTTTACTAAACCTGGAACAACACTAACAACACTCATTTTTCTAATGAACGTGATACAATTATATTTATATTATGTTTGATCTGTGATTAAACATGTGAAATAAAAGTGTAATAAAATAGGTTTTAGTGTCACGAAGTGTAGGCGCGGGGGTGCGGACACAAGCGCGTAGCCACTCTCTTTAAACAACATACTTTTTCTTAATTACACGGACTGGGTCTAAACATAGACAATGCACGCCGTGACAGGCGTAGTGAATACACAAACACACAACAGAAGACAATACTGGACGGACACAAGCAGGTATTTAAACACTTAATAATTGCTAACAAACAACATGCAGGTGGGGACAATCACATCACGAGATGAGGACGAGGGAACAAACATAAACAAGGGTGCGTGGCCGTGCACGTGGCTGCTGTCGCCATGGCTACCGCCACGCTATGTCCCGCGCACAGCCGTGCGCGTAACAATTAGGCAATTTTAGTCCCTATCACATAACCTTCATCTCTTATTTACATCCACACCTGTGCATACACATTCACCATTAGGAGCACCTCATGTCAGAGGTTTTGTGTGTCTATTTCTAGAGATATTTATATTAATAACTGAGATGAAGATTTATTGGGTTATTTATTGATATATGTTTATTTATATGTGTTTTTATAGTTATATTATTTATATTAATATAAATTCAAAAGAAATGGCCTGGGTCAATGGGACTAAGTAGTAAACATAAACCTGAGGATTAACTACAGACACTTTTTATATGCAAACACAGCATTCAGAAAACCTCATCCATTTTTTGCTTTTGTTACTGGTTTGTTGGTGATGGGTTCTCGTGAAGGCTCACCTGTTTCCGCTGGGTCGTGCCAGCGGATGGAGAGATAACCCTGAAACTCTGGTTCCACTCATCTATGCCTGGCGAGTTTAAACAGACTTTGAGCTTTGAGGTGATGGGGACCAAGCGCTGCTATCAGGTCTACTGCAGAGGCATCTGTGCCTTCCCATCCATCAGCAAAGACCATACGTGAGTCTTACTTGCAGATCTGGAGAACAGGCAGTAGACTTTTGACTAGAGCCCTTATTAGGATAAAAATATAGCTTTTTATTCTGTTATAGTAATGTGTGTGTGTGTGTGTGTGTGTGTGTGTGTGTGGTATAGGACGGTGTTTGCCCACTGTAAAAAGGTCTTGAAGAATGAGAATGGCTTACAGAAGACATACATCATCCGCTCAGGCCTATATGACTTCGGCCCCCTGCTGTGTGGGAGGACTAGAGATAGGTGCAAGAATTTTCTCACTGCTGATAAAAAAAAAAAAAAGGTTATTTAAGTCTGCATCATCTAGTTGGGTTTTTTTCTTCTTAAAATAAACAATTAAGTAAAAAAATAAGTAATTCTTAAATGTCTTTGACAGTTTTAACACATGAAGCAATTATTTAGACAATATGTGGAATACATCCTGCTGAGAATTAGCCATACTGTCCGAGTATAAACTTTTCTGATTTTGGGAATGTTTCATAATCACCTGGGAGTCTGTTATGAAGAGGATTTATTTAGCAATATAATTCATTACTAACAGTATAACACTGTAGCTCTCTACTTTACATAGGTACAAGGAAAGGAAGTACCCAGAAAACACAGAAAGACTAGTAATGCACAACAACTCCCCCATGGAGGCAGAGGTTCATTTCTGCTTCCAGCATGACACCAAAGCCACCACATTCATCCTGGACCCTCTAAGCATGATCCTTAAGCCCAATGAGAAAAAGGTACTCCTTTCAATACAAAACCATTTTTATAAAACTGTATTGTGCTTTGTGGAAGGCCAGAGTCATGCACAGAGCACTGTTAACTTGTACAGAGTTAGGGTGTTCTCACACTAGGTGTTTTTTCCTCAATTGCCAGCGCACGTTTTACATGTAAACCTATGGGAAGCGGACGCAAGGCGGGCGGATTGCGGCCGCTCTTAAAAAACGCTGCCTTCCGGCGTTGTTTTTGTCACAGCGGAGCGCTTCCAAAAGTTGAAAAAAGCTCAACTTTTCAGAAAAGCGCAGAGTGACGTCAAGCACTTTTTTTTTTTTTTTTACCTCTCGACCAATCAGGTCATAGCTCAGGGGGCAAGCGAAAAAAAATCAATATGGTGGACAGGGTGCCAGTAAAAAAAAATAGTCTTGTTAGTGAATGAATATATGGAGATTTACTATATAGTTATTTGTAACTTAAAATAACAACTTCTCAATTTTTGGGACATTCACCGGTTTGTGAAGTAACGGTCCCACTTTAACTGTGGCTGCAAACAGTCAAGTCACACAAGCAGCTCCCCTTTTCTTGATTTATTTATTTTTGCCTCCAAAGCCACAGCGAAGGCATGCAACCTCCTCATCACCACAGTTTAACCAATCTTTATTTAATCTTTATCATTGATAATAATAAATATAATCTAGATAGCAAGCTTGACTAGCTAGTTAGCTGATACTAGCTAGGACTGGTAAGAACGTTGTTATGGTTACAGTGTGCGCGTGAGCCACTTTTTTTCATATCAGCACAAAAGGCGCTGGCCGGAGTGCTTTGTCTGTAGAAAAAAACGCCTAGTGTGAAAGCAGCCTTAGACGTAAATCTGACTCGAGGAGGCTCATGCAGCACTAGGCATTTTTGTTGTGTTATTCCTTTTGATGCAAGTGTTTCTATTACCTGTATTTTTGCAGGAGCTCAAAGTATGGGCGTACCCCACCACCCCAGATCTTATAGAAGACAGCATGGTGTGCTGTATTAAGGAGAACCCAGAGCCTGTCATCTTCCGCATCTCCTGCAGAGGAGTCCGGCCAGAGCTGGAGGTGGAACGCAAGCAACTTCACTTCGATAAGATTTTCCTTGACAGGTCAGGACCATCACACTTCACTTAATATGTAATTTTTGGTGTTAGTGGTCCACTGATGACATTTGGTTAGTTGTAATAGAATGAGCTTTGACATGGGTCAATTAATTGAGTAATGCTGTACATTTTTTAAAACTTTTTATTTCTGCTGTGTTTCAAGTTGTGTTGATGTAAATAATTTTTTACCACATACTACCACACATATTATATTATCTCTCTCACCCTATACAAAAATATAATATTCTTATAATATATTCTAATACTTCTGACATATTTTGTGCTTTTCGATTACCCTGTAGTAAAGGTGATTCATCTAACATGTTCCTCTCTCCCATGGCTGTGTTCTTTCAGGAGGGAGACACGCAGTCTGTGCTTACGGAACCCCACCGCACTGCCAGCGGTCTGGAGGTTGAGTGGCCTCGAGGGGCTGGGTGAGGAGTTCAACGTGTCCCAGGACCATGGCATCATCATGCCCCACTCTGAGTTTTCACTGCTCATGCACTTTCAAGCCATAAAGCCTTTTAATCTGAAGAAAGCTATAAGACTGGAGGTAATGTGCTGACCTTTACCTCAAATGCTAGCATAGTTCTCCATCTCTCAAAGATGCATTGTAGGTTTTTAAGTGGTTGATCACCATAGGTCATGGTTCTGAAAGTCAGGGCAGGGAGATTTGCTATTAAATTGATTAAAATTGTTTACCTTTTTGTGTGTGTGTGTGTGTGTGTGTGTGTGTGTGTACACTGGTCAGGTGTCAGATATGGAGAACATTCTCGGTGTTGTCCATACGGAAAACATTAACATTGTGGCAGAGGCTTATGATGTTGCTCTGGAATTCATTTTTCCCAAAGGTACTTGTAATTAATATGTAATTTTAATCACAATTTTATTTATAATTCACAATTTGTTTTTATTTTAACTTGACAACTAATTTAAATCTGTTAAAGGTGCAGATAGTAGTCTGGACTTTGGCACAATCAAAGTAGCAGAAGAAGTGAAGTTGTCAGTTACCCTGAAAAACAAAGGCAAACATGAAATAGCCTATAAGTATGTTATATATATATCATTTGATCAGAATAGAAATAGAAATACCATAGAAGGCTCAGTGGTGATAGCTGTAATGTGGGATGACATCGCTGGATCTCTACTGTTTTAGGTTCATCCTGGAGCCCACTGAGCCTGGAATGCCCAACCTCAACTCCATCTTCACTATTACGCCTCAAAAAGGCTCTCTCCATCCCACAGACCGGCCCACAGTCGTCCAGGTTATCTTCTGCTACAACAAGGAGGTGTCTATAAGACAACAGCCAATTCTACATTGCCAGGTCGGAAGAAAATCCATTCATATAGCATTTGACCAATCGCTGTGACATGTGACGAATAACTGTAATGATCATTTTCTGCAGGTTATTGAGCCAAATATTGACAATGGTGGAGAAACCATTAAGATCGTACCGATCAAAGTGTCTGTGCAGTGTCTCTACTCCAAGTACAGCATCTGCCCACCAAATGACATCAACTTCGGCGCACTAGTCCATGGCTGCCGCAAGACGCAGGCATTCACTGTGGAGAACAGGGGTGACTCTGAGTTTCGTTTCACCATCTCCAGAATGTGTAAAGATCTTCCAGTGTCTGCACAGAAGAGAGGGTACAGACACTGGCCCATACTTATTAAGATGTTTCATCTTTCTTTCATAATTGGGCCTCTCTAATTGGAAGTCGTATTTCTTATAGTATGGGCAAGAGATCATCCAGAGATAGTAACTCTGCAAGACCATCCACTGCCATCAAACTACGGCGGTCTGAGTCTATCCAAAAGGACACTAATAGGGACACCATGTCTTCTCAGGTAGTGGACGGTTTATGAGTATCCTGTTCGTCGTACTACTTAGCAAGGGATGTCACTTTGTCCAATTTATTTTACATTTTATAACAGTTGTAAAATGTACTTTAACATGTACATTTAACATGCTTCATCTTCTGTTTAGTTATTAGAAATATATACAATATTCATGGAAACTGACTCACAACTTTCACCACTTCACTGAACATAATTTTTGCAAAATTTAAGATGGTTAATTTTGACTTCAACAGCACATAAGGTTTAAATATCATCATGTGAGCCACAAACACTTACAGGTACTTGTTTATTGAAAAATGATTTATACAGTATTTGGCCTTTTTTCTCTCTTTTCTACTCAATCCTGCAGACACGTTTGCTCGTGGGGTTGTTTTCCTTGTATCCATGTTTTGCCATACTTCCACCCGGTGCCCAGCTGGTGGTAACTGTGGACTGTATGGCAGAGCAGGTAGGCTGCTGGGAGGAGTGTCTGGCGGTGGACATCACTGACCGAGACCCTTCTGACAGCCCAGAGGGGATTCCGTACAGGCTTCTAGCAGAGGTCTGCATGCCAGGTTTGTGAGTTCAAAGAAAGATTCACTTGCCAGACTATGTTCAAGCTAATTAACTTGGTACCCTTTTTTACTGATTCTGCAAAAGCCTTCATGGTTCACAGTTTCAACAAAATTTTTGTAACCTTAATGTTAGATATGAAGTAAAAATAAAAAGTGTTACTTAAGGAGTTTTAGTGAAGCTTGACATTGACATACATCGAAGGACAAAGAAAAGCGCTATATAAACAAAACGTATAATTTATTATTTTGAGGCAACCGGATTCTGTATTTTTCTAAGTACAGGGAAATGTGTCAGTTTTTGTCTATGGTAATCGCCCAATCGGTAGATGGGGTAGATTAGGTTAGAAACATTGCAGTGCACCTTTAATGAAGCACTCAATTAGATCCAAGAGCTTGCCAGTTAAGTCCTTTAATACAAAGCTTTAGGTCTTTGGTGGAACACACAACTTTTGACTGGCAGTGTATGTCACTTCTTTCTGTGTAGGAATAGCCTATGAGGACAGTGCTTCCATCTTTGAGGAGCACAGACTGTGTAAGAACAGTAACATGCTGCACTGTGAGCAGTATCGGGAGGCTATGGGCATCTATATCCAGGACGAGAACAAGTTTGTCTTCAACAATGTGCTGGTGGGTCAGTCAGCCAAAGCCCACTTCCGCCTTACAAACCCTGGCAAAGTGCCCTGTAAACTTAATTTGCAGGTGAAAGCTGTCCTCAACAAGGTGTGTGCATGTGTGTTATTGCTACAAGTATTACCGACATGCTGCATTTGAGGAGTTTGATTGCGTTTACTGAATCTGTGCGGCTGTTTCAGATGTCCACGCGTAGCTCTGAGGTGTTTGCGCTGAGCCCTACTCGGATGAGTATCCCCAGCCACTCACATGCCTTTGCTACAATCACCTTTACTCCCCAGAGCATGCAGACCTACCTTGGAGTGTTTGAAGCATCTCTAGAAGGGGCAACCGGGTAAGCGTATACATCATATTGCGCACAGAATTGTGTTTAAACCATATATTCTGTGTAGGTCAAAATGACCCATTTCAATTTTTTACTAAAAGTAGAACAACACTAAAACATGGCTTTTTCAACATTAAACCTTATGTGTTTGGCTAAGTTTCTCAAATGAACATTTTTAATCATATTACTGAGATTAGGGCTGCACAATATATGGTTTGTTAATCATTTTCACATTATTGGCCTTTGCAATAGTGATATTGCAGAAACCTGTAGCCAATGAGCACTAATAATCCACTACTGCTTTTACTGTGTGAGCATTCAAACTGATCTTCAGATAAGTTTTCTGTAGGTGTTTTAATCATTTGTGGCACTGGTCAAATTAATACAGACCAGTCTTTAACCATGAGACATCACAGGATCACCATTTTTAATGTATAGCAATATAATTCCAATATGCTTATTTTGTCCATATTGTACAGAGATGATGTTCAGGGTCATTTTAGGTGAAATGAAAGAATTAACAAGGTGAAATGAAAGAATTAACAACTAGTCTTTGTAAACCTGAAAAAAAAGATGATTTTAGTCCCTGTCACATTCCATTCATACATATTTACACTCACACCTGTGTACACACACCTGTCATCAGAAGATGTTTATCTCAATAAATAGTATTTATATTAATAATAATTGAGATAGTGATAAGATATATTGGAGATTTAAAAATTTTACAATTGTATTTCTGTAAAATACATTTCTAAGTAGGACCCGAACATGAGGGTTACCTTCGGTGTGTAGGAGATTTTGATATAAGAAATGTTTGAATTTGTCTTTGTTAGTCTGCTCCCTATGGGCAAGAGCAAGGTGCTGGTGTTTGATTTGGTGGGGGAGGGCAATTTGCCCTGTATCACTATTCTGAAACCAGTCCAGAGGACCAACCAGGGACAGCCAGTGCTGCAGTTCAAGAGGCTGCTGGTAGACAGGAGACAAACCCTTTCTCTGGTCATCAAGAACATTAGCAATGTACCTGCACAAGTAAGATGAATGATTTAAATACTTTATTTTGTAGGGTATTGCCTGTCCTGACACCAGAGATATATCTGCTCTCATGACTCTCATAGGTTAGCATCGATCTGCTGGACAAGATGGGAGTGTTTGCTTTGCGGGCAGCTGCAGGCACTGTATGCAACCACATCTCCTCTTCATACATAGCAAGTGAGCCGGGAACAGGTGAATAGTCAAGACTGTTCAACACACAAGCTTAATATCTTCACAACACTAATATCATTGTACAATGGCAGAGAGGGTCATTGTAGAGCATGCTTTTATCTGTTAAGATCTTTAGGGTGAACTAAGTCTAACTTGATATTTAAGAAAATAATCACAGGCTCCCGAGTGGTGCAACGGTCTAAGCATTTGCCCAATCGTCAAAAAGACTTCGTTTAAATACCACTGATGCCACAGCCATCCAAGAAAGCACTCTGGGTGGAAGGATGGCATTCCTCTCTTCCCTGTCGATCGGAACAACACTAGCCAATTACAGGTGTCTGTGGCTTCATGTATACAGAAGAGGGCAGATAGCGCTCTCCTCCATGTGCATTCAGCGAGAGCAAATGTTGTGGCTGGCTTCATGTGTGTCAGAGGAAGTACATGTTAGCCCTCACCCTCCCTGATTGATACCCGTCTTGCAATAGTAGAACTAGCTAGTGGGTGGGAATTGGTAATGACTAAAAATAAAATAATAATAAAAGAGAATAATCAGTACATATTTACTCAAGCACTCCCTCATTTTGATGATCAAGAATTCTTCAAAAAGGAAAATGTCAAACCTAAGATATCCTTCACAGAGAAGCAGAGGGCTCATGTGGCCATCCTGACCCTAATGGCCGGACAGCGGGCAGAGTTTGAGGTAGAGTTTCACCCTGAGGTGGCTCAGAGTTTTGAGGCGAACATGTGGCTGCTGGTGAAAGACAACCAGTATGAAAAGACACTGATACAGCTGCTAGGAGAGGGCTACCGTGACATCATCTCTCTGGACAATATCAGCAGCAAGGTTCCTCAGGACCAGGACAGCCTCGAGGGTGAGCGCAGAACTGGTGTGTCTAGCTTGTTAAACACAATACACAATTCTAGCCAGAATCTTCTTGCATATCTTGGATTCATCTTTAGCAGTGTTAGCATTTTGAGTTCAAGGGACCTAATCTTATTGGTTTCACCTTCATACCAGAGGTGAGCAAATACATGCCTTATCTCCACCATCGTTCTCCTCTTCCTCTTCCCTACTATGCACCCCTTACAGCCATATATGATACCCTGCACTTCGGAGACTGCCACGTGGGCCGCCTTTACCAGAAGACTTTCACCATGACCAACCACAGCAACTCGGAGACGCTGCGCTTTGAGTGGCTTCAAGGTGAGACGCAGCTGCATTTCTCGCCGCAGACAGGCCACCTCCATGCCGGGTGCACCAAGGAAGTGACAGTAAACTTCAGCTCGGACCAGCCCATGGTGCTGAGTGCACAGGTGGTGAAGTGTAAATTCTGCAAGATAGCCTTTCAGCAGCCTGTGGACCAAGTGCCAGACTGGGATGACCGTCACCGGATAGTCAAGTGGGTGGATGTGGGAAAGCCATCCTCACCCCACCGGCCAGCTAAGAAGAAGGTAGGGGAGAGGTGGGGTCTTTGATTAATCACTATCTTTTTAGTGATTGTAATCATTTAGTGAGTGTCTAATAAGCTTCTCTAATACTGTGAATTTATTTGTTACTGAATATGCAAAAGAACCAGTGAAAAAAAAAAAATTCTATAATGTCAAATTGACCAGCGGCTAATGTATGATATTCTTTATTGGTTTGAGAGGTACACTAAGAGCTAGTATTATCCATTTAAGTTATAACAGGTTAGGTTTCTTGGTAAATTAAGTAAATTAAGACTTCTGCAACAATAAGAACCATCATCAGTTCTTCTATAAATGACTTCACAACACTCAAAAGAAAAGGTGGTCGTATCCAAGAATTAACACATACATCATTCCAGCTCTCTCTCTAAATCAAAAGCATAGCCATGAAAACTGAAAATTTAGAGGCCAGCATTTGAAACTCCTGTCTCAGGGAAAGTGTAATAGTACTAACTGCTGTTATATTCTGTGGCCAGGTGGTAGAGACTGATCCAGAGCCTTCCCATTCAGTGGAAAACTCATTTAGGGAGCTAGAACTGGGGATTAGTGTCATTTGTGATTATGCCAAGTTCGAGTGTGATGCTGAACCCATCCACTTTAAAGACACCATGCTCTTCCAGACCAGAGTCTTCCAGTATGTATGACCTGTCAGAATTTTTGCCTCAATATTTCTGTGATATAATTATTTTAATAACAATCTCTAAAAGCTAAAAAATAATCAATTAGACTTATCTAAGTGATGCTTACTTATCCCTCTGCCTATCATTTATTATTCTAAATGTTATTATTTTGGGGTATTTAATACTTAAATGTGAATGAATGATTATAATATATGTACCTTATGTGGTGCATCCAGAATGCAGATGGCCAACAATGGCACAGTGGAGCTAGAGTACTCCTGGCAGGTTATGATGGAGACCTTTGGGAAGACGCTGTGCTTTAATTATGGAGGTAACCCTTCAGCATGCATCTCTCAATAGCACAGAAATATGTGTAAGCCCAATATCTAACATCAGTGTTTATGTTCCATACTCATAATGGCCTAACAGTGGTGGAATCTATATCAAAATTGTAATTTGATGAATGACTCATATTATTATAATTTGAGTAATTATCTTTTTTAAGTTTAAGTTTGTGCAATTTTGTGTGTACAGACATGACCCCTCGTTCTGCTCAGGGCAGTCGGACAGGGCTGCGGCCAGCCAGCAATTTGGGGAGCTTGTCCACTCTGCTGTTAGGAGATCCAGAGCTTCCTCCCTTCAATGTGGAGCCTAGCATGGGGCTCATATGGCCTGGGACCAACCAGATATTCCAAATCCGCTTCTCCCCTCTAGAAGTGGCTCACTATGAGGCCAGGCTAGTCTGCAGGTCTGCAAATCAAACAGAACTGCTCGTTCTTAACATCATCATGAAATATTCATTCTTACGTATATTCTGTACAGTCTTCTTTTATGTGGCCATATATATCCATTTCACCTATGCTATCATGTACTGTAATGGGTTAATACCCAGCCTTAAACTTTTCTCATTTACGGCTCAAAAGATAAACTTCACCTAAGAATGCATGCACTGCTAGTAATTATTAGTAGGCTAATTATTAAGTTAGTAGAGGCTGCCTGGCATTGTGAAAATTTGATCATACCAACCAGTCCCGATTAGTTCTCATTCACTGTAAATTGTTCACTGTAAATTGTCTTTTTATTTCTGATTAACACTCCAGTACTGGTAGTGTTTCTTATATCATTTTGCATTTATAACAATCTAAATTGACTTGTATTGGCAGCATTCTCAATCTGAAGGATGAGCAGGGTCCTGTGATAGCGGTGAACGGCCGCTGTGTGATGCCTTACTGCCATTTTCACCTGGAGGACTCAGGATACCTCAGTGGGAACAGACGCAACCCTGAGCTCCCTGGCCCCCGTGGGTCCCCAGCCACGGCCACCCTGGATCCCAACACCAAAGTTATAGAGTTCACATCCACGGGGGTCGGCACATCCATCTGCAGGTGTTAAATCATTTATATGAATCTTGTGATCTGATCAGGATTGTTGTTTTGTTATAGCAATTGTGTAGATAATTTGCATGCTTCATTGTCTGTGCAGGAAGTTCAGTATTGTAAATCCCACCAACAAGCCATACTCATTCCTGTGGAGATGTGAAGACTCAGAGGTTAAACCCTTCACCTGCCTCACTCTAAAGGACTCCATTCAGCCTGGCAAGAAGGTGGAGGTATGAGTGTGTAATAGTTCAACTAGCTGAATATTATATTTAGTGGATACTTGCATGTACAGTATGTCTGTATGAGTTTAATTTGACCTGCTCATAATTTTTATTAACCCTAATTATTATTTTTTTATCCACTGCCCCAGGTCTCATTTAAATACCAGGCCCAAGAGCTGGATTTGGTGGAATCCTTCTGGACCTTCTTAATCCCAGAACACAAGCTCTCTGTGCCCTTTCTGCTGGTGGGCACAGCTAAAGATCCAATGGTGTACATTGATCATGCTTATCTTAATCTGGGAAGTCTACTTATCGGTAAGATTCCAATTGAGTCTCACACTTGGTGTGGCAGTTGGTAAACAGCAGAGAATGCAGTCAAAGAGGTTACATACATCATAAAGGTTTGTAGAATTGAAAAAGAGTGTACAAATAACATAACAGGCAGTTCTAAGTTAAATTCAGTTAGTTAGAAAGTCAGTCCCTGACGAAAATCTACTATGGTTTACTGGCGTAAAAGAAAACCATGGCTTGCATGGTTTTTATTACTGCTCTGGCCATTATGTCATCCCTCTAGTAAACACTCAACCTGGCTTCACATTGAAAGAAATATGAGTGGAGTTTCATAAATGTTTGATAAAAGCACTATCTATTGTGCAATGTATAAATAGTATGATTTATGACGGCTACAGCACTTTTTTACTATATCACATATCGTCGCTGTCCAATGAAAAATATGTCTCTCCACTTTTTGCATTTTTTACTTTTTATCATATATGGAATGTGGGCAAAAAACCTCCATCTACCCCACAGCAGTTAACATCTAAATGACAAATGAAAAGCTGACAAATCAAATTTCGGATTTACTATGTATGACACTCTCTATGAAAAAGTGTTTTGTGTTCCTGAAAAATTGGAATTTTGGAGATACCTGTTTTTCATTGGACAGCGACGATATTAAAGTGAAATATGCCACAGTAGATCAGCTTTTGTAATGCATTTCATAAAACTTTTTTAATGATTTTGGGGAGGGAAATTAAGCTGTGGTTTCATTTTCCATATTCAAACCATGTATTTCAACAATATGGCAACCTATGGTAGTGTCATAAGACGGTTGTCACGCGCACAACTGTGCGCGTAACATAGCGTGGCGGTAGCTACGGCAACGGCGCACCATGCGCGTTGGTTTATGTTGTGTTCCCTCGT
>JAOUQW010000034.1:19550031-19563663 GCA_028565825.1 Olivaichthys viedmensis | reverse complement strand
CCGCACCACCAGAGGTCCCGATCCCCTGAGTTCTAGCACTTCCGGGTCACCGGTTCACACACCTGTTTTCATTTCACAGTAATCACACACATAGTATAAATACACACACTTACCAGAACACTTTGAAAAGTTTTGCCATCATTATTATGAGTGACATTTCTGAGCGTTCTTCGGTCTGGTTTTCCGGTTCAGAGCTCTGACCGACATTTGGATTATGTTATTTTGATTACCCTCTGGACACTTCCGCTTTGGCTAACGCTACACTGGTATTTGGATATATACGCCTGGTTTTTGACAACGAACTTGAACTCTCCTTGTTTATTCTAATAAATGAAATCTGCATTTGGATCCAACCATTTGTGTTCTGGTGTTTCGTGACAGCTATAAAGGTTTCTGTCACGGCCAATCCCGACAACACTGACACTTTTCAACCACGCCACCAGAGTTTTGAACACACCTGAGCTCAGTCACTTCCTCATCACATTAGCACATAAATATCCCGGACACACACACACACGTTGCGAAGTATTGTCTCTCTGTTATGGTCAGCAATTCCGAGCATTATTCTGAACAGATTCCTGGTTTTGACCTCTGCCCGTTTATCGGATTACTCTCTTTGCCTCACCCGTCTGATACTTCCACTGCTGACTGACTTCCGGGTTCTCGACTTCTCCGCCTGGACCTCGACACTGAACTTAGTATTTCCTTTGTTTGTCAATAAACTGCTATTGGATCCTACCTGTGGTTTCCTCGTTGTTCGTTATAGATTCCATCATTCAATACTGAGCCAAAGTGACTTAACTGATGTGTATCTTTACCTTTAGACAATCTTGATAAGTGAAGAAAGGTCTACAAATCCAATCGCTTTGACTCACTACTACTAGACATTTATGTGCAAATTACAGTATCATCATATAATTAAAGTCTCATTTAGTGATTCAGCTCATAAATATTTATTTGAAACACATATAATGAGATTATAGAACTGTAATGCAGCACATTTAATGATTTTCCTATAAAAAATTTTTTTGTTTTAATAAAAAGGGGATGTGCATGATCTTGAATGTGGCTGAGTCACCACTGACACCATCCCATCTTTCTGTTGTTCTGTTTTTTTTTTTTTAAATCCAACCCACGTCTCCACCAGTTCACGAGTCGAGTAATTACGTCATCAGATTTGCTTGGATTTATATATACACTTTAGCTGTTTCTTGACGTCTCCAATTTATTTAATCTCTCCCTTGAGGAAGAAACAACCTCACTTATAATATATATATATTTTAAACTCTCATCACTGGTCACATCCCTAAACAATATAAATCATGTAAATAATTGTGTTATGAGTGGTGGCTCAGTGGTTAGGGCACTGGGCTACTGATCAGAAGATCGTGGGTTCAAGCCTCAGCACCGTAAAGCTGCCACTGTTGGCTCCTTGAGCAAGGTCCGTAACCCTCCCTGCTCCAGGGTGTCACGATGTGTTTCCGGGGGTGCGCGGACGCAAGCACGAAGCCGCTTTCTACATCAAACATATTTATTTAATTTTAAACAAGGTTTAACATACAAGACTACAGCACACCGCGACAGGTGTGCTGACACACAAACAACAGGAGACAATACGGGACGGACACAGGTGGGTATTTAAACACTTAGAAATCAAAGAACGAACAAGGAACAGCTGGGAACACTTAACATGACTCACGTGACACAGACGAGGGAACACAACATAAACCAACGCGCATGGTGCGCCGTTGCCGTAGCTACCGCCACGCTATGTTACGCGCACAGCTGTGCGCATGACAACGGTTAACATAAGTACCACAGTAAAACCATAAGCACCATAGTTAAGGTACTATAATAAAACTGTGGCAGTACCATAGTTAAATATGTGATAAACATAATTACCATAAAGCACCATAGTTAACCATGGTTTAACACGTACTGATCATATCTACCATAAAGTACCACAGTAAAATCATGGTCGTATCATAGTAAAACCATAGTAAACTATAGGGAACTTTTATATTTTGGTATTATGCATGTATGTGTCCACATGCAGGTCGTGAGGCCCATAAAACTGTGTATGTGCTGAATGGAGAAGACCAACCCTTCCACTTTGCCATCGAGGAGGTCTCTCGGCACTCAGAGTCTTTCAGAGACAGCCTGATGCTGAAGCCCACGCAGGGGACAGTACCCCCCAGAGACAAGTGAGGCTTTTTTTAGCACCAAACCTAAACCTGAGTAAAAGGAATGCCATAGAGGCCACAGACCTATCATCAGTAATGAAAGAAAAACCCAATGCTAAATAAGGAGTAAACATTCAATAGGTATGTACATGTTGTTTGTCTGTTAGGTTCCCAGTGGTCATATCCTTCACACCCACACAGGAGGGCGTGGTAACATTTAACTTACGCATGGTGGTCAGAGGAAAGGTTCAGCCACTCACCATGAATGTGAAGGCGAACGGTTACAACATGAACACCTGTGTCCAATATGAAAGTCCAGAAGGAGCCATGACTGAACTCTTTGCTTCTGACGTGCATCTAGTGGACTTCAAACAGGTGAGCTGTGCTATGAGCTTGGAAACTGCATGTCACTTTTGCCTATTTTGTTTGCCTGTTGATCTGCTAGTGCATTTTAAGTCGCCTGACGAAAACAGGTTATGATAACTGTGAGGTAAAAAACGTTGGGAAAAGAACCAGTGTGACCTGGCCTGAGTTCTATAACATCTATTTTTTCTGTCACTGAGTTTCATTAGTTTCTTTAGATATTTGATTTAATTTTATGTCCTAATTGTATGTCCTATATCACAGTATGTTTATTAGACTTCCATGTAGATGGTTTGAGGAAGCAGCTCATACGAAATATTTTGTCTATGTTTCATTTGTTTCTTTTGGTCAGGTGGAGTTGAGTGGTAAGTCCACTTGTGCCTTTGTAGTGTCCAACCCAGGGAGGTTCAATGTGGATGTTCAGTACGAGTTAACAGGACCTGCAGAGCTGCACTGCCACCTGCAGGTGGAGCCCAAAACAGCTGTGGTGCCAGTGGGAGGACAGAATCGTTGCATTCTCAGTTTCTTCCCCCTGCGGAAGTGTGACCTTAAAGATATGGGCTTCTCAATTAAGGTGGTTGCCTCTCTTTTTCTCTCAGGCTCTCATTCTTTCACATCTTTATTTACATTTCCCTTTTATATATTTTTTACCTTTTGAATGTTCTTTGCTCATGCCTTTGATTTTCCGTCCGTAGGTGAAGGATGGCCCAATTTTACGTTGCACTTTGCTGGGTTCTGCCACCAGCCTGGGCCTGGAGTTTTCTTTCCTCAAGTATAACTTTGGAAAGAGCTTCATCTACTCTGCTGGCATGGTGCCTGCCACACACATGCTGCTCATCAGCAACAAAGGGGAGAGAGGAATCAGGTAGACAGTTATGCAAATGTAGTACAAATCATTATCAGTCATTTTTGTACACATTTATATTTTAAATGCCATGTTTCCTCTTCATTTGTTATAGTGTGGACTGTTTATTCTCCAACACCCCTTTTCTGGAAGTGGGATTCACCCCTGATGTGCTGCCCCCTGGTGGATGCATGGAGGTGCCTTTCAGCTTTTACCCCAGAGAAGCAGTGCTCTACCATGAGAAGGTGGTTTTTGAGATTAACGAGCGTACCAAGCAAGTAGTGGAGATCATGGGGCATGGAATTGAGATGAAGGTGAGAAAGAGAAGATTTGTGATGCAGTGTGAATGGCCTGCGCATCATGATTCATCTTTGATCTGTTTAGATGATCTTGAAGGATGTACTGTCAGACATTTTGGTATTCTGATCTGGGTCTGGTTTTCCTAGATTGATGTTGAGGATCCAAAATACAAGATTGTAAAGCTTGGAACTCTGCAAGTGGGCCAGAAGAGCAGGAAGCTCGTTCCTTTGATCAACAACAGTTCCTCTTCCTTGACCTTTTCTCTCCTCTTCACACCCTCTGCACAGGCTCTACTGAACTCTAAGGTAGGACACATTCACACACATAAAAAAAAAAATATATATATATATATATATATATAATATAGTTTATAAATATAAATAATAATAATATACAATATAAAAAAACCTTCGGACTTACATTCTTCACTCTTGTAACTTCATACCTTTGTTTCACTGTAGTTACTAAATAATTCATAGTAGTTAGTGAATAATGTGAAGGGATTAATTGATACGGCGCCTTTCAAAAGCCCAATGATGCTTCGCAAAGATAATCACTAATATAATACAAGCAAGCCAGGACAAATGTAATGGTGGACACAGTCACAAAAAAACAATTATGCAAATAAACAATCCTGCTTCACAAGGTGTGGTGTCCCCCTCCCCTATGTATGTTCCTCAGGTCCTGTCAGTGAGTCCATATGGGGAGACGACTCTGAAGGGTGGAGGGGAGAAGTGTGTGGTGGAGGTGCTCTTCAGCCCTCGTCAGCGCATGGCTCCTTTCAGCGAGGAGGTTCAGCTGGAGTGTTTGGGCACCGTGCGTCCCCTGCTGGTGCTGAAAGGCTGCTGCCAGGGTGTGGAGGTCACACTGGACCAGGACTACTTGTCCTTTGGAGCTGTGGCCCAGCGCTGCCAAGCCACACGGCGCATTATACTGCAAAATACGGGAGACATCGGGGCTAGGTGCACTTACACATATTCACAGGCCATCATCCTGTGCTCTAGGTATGCTCTAGGGCAGGGGTGTCAGACTCCAGTTCTGGAAAGCCACAGGATCGCAGAGTTTAGCATTCTACTTCAGTTCATCAGGTAATACACCCTTTTTTGCACACTTCCAGATTCTACGCAACGGAAGTCGTCATAGTAGGGAAAACATGAAAAGCAAGCCTTTCATGGGCTGAATTTGGTGTATTTGTCCATTTGGAGTCTGACACTCCTACACTAGAGAGAGAACTGCTCTCCATCAGCCAGCTGTTCTTTTCCACTATTTACAATTCACTAAGCCTGCAAATACATTATTGAAACCTATTTTGTGTTTTACCATGTTGATATGATTATATGAACTACAATTCACTCATTACTGATGTAATCATTTAC
Source organism: Olivaichthys viedmensis (assembly GCA_028565825.1). Classification (NCBI taxonomy): domain Eukaryota; kingdom Metazoa; phylum Chordata; class Actinopteri; order Siluriformes; family Diplomystidae; genus Olivaichthys; species Olivaichthys viedmensis. The sequence goes on along the minus strand of JAOUQW010000034.1, from coordinate 19,558,597 downwards.
CTGATCCGATAATTGTGTACATGCTAGATTTCTGTGTGGGTAAGTTGTAATTTGTTATATTCTTCTTCTGTTGTACACATATATTATGTATTGTACAGGCTAAATACACTTGTTTGTATGGCTTTCATTACTTTTGCAGTAATTACTGTGCTCTGATAAATCAAGAACAATTTTGGATTTTTGATTAATAAACAACCTTTTAAAGACCTTCTGCGTGTGTTTGTACCAGGTTCAAGTGGGATGTAAAGCTTTTTGCTCCAGACTTCAGTATCTGCCCTGCTGAAGGTTATATCTGCCCAGGAATGGAGGTGCCTTTGGAGGTGACCTTTGCTCCTGTGGAGGTCAAGCAGGAACTGCGCTATGATAACCTCTGCTGCTCCATAGAGGGGGGCAAGCCTGTAACTCTCACCCTTGCTGGCTCCTGCATTGTTCCCGCAGTTGTCAATCAGGTAAAAACCTTGTCTCTGTGTGATTAGCATGGGTATGTTATTAACTGACTTCTTTATTTCCTTAAAGCAGAAAATAGTACATGGGTGTCATTACTTTTGCACATTACCACCAGATCTGTGACCTATATGCCCATATTCTCTCTTTCCCCCTCTGCAGGTGCTGAATTTTGTGTGTCAGGTCCGCAGTCAGTGCACTCAGTCTGTGACTCTGTCCAATAATACTAACCAGCGCTGGAGCCTGAAGCCTGTTATCGAGGGCGAATACTGGAGCGCCTCACCCTCCTTTGTCATCAAGTCTTACCAGCAAAATAAGGCTTACGAGATCACCTACAAGCCCATGGCCATGACCACAGATGGCAAAAAGCACCTGGTAAATCTCACTTCACTGAAGATTAGTTCCTCTTAAACATTTCACTTCTTTTGGCTTGAGTAACCTGACAGAGCAGAGGGATGACTGGCATTCTACCAAGAACTCAACAGTTTTTAAAAACAATAAAGGCCTTTTTAGATCAGAATGCTATAGTGATACTTTTCTGTCATTTAAGCAATACAAACATCACTTTACAGAAATTGTTCAAACATAGGAAAGGATCATTGCTGGGGTCTAACTGCTCCTCCTAAGGAGACTGAGTTTTAGACTGACAGGAAATTAGCAGTCATGTTTTTTAATGTCAGTGGATGAATTGTCTTTGAACACTTCAGACAATTTGTAAGTAGAACATAGAATTTAGTCAGTTCAGCCTCTACAGAGTGTAGCGTGTCGATAAGAAATTATCCAAAGTATATCTTAACCTTTGAACAAAGACCTGCATTTTCAAGGGGCTGAATGCAAGGCCTCCTTTCTGTATTATGCATTATTAAGTGCTGTATTAAGTGCTGAGTGTAAATGTACTTGTGTTTGGCCTAGGGATCCGTGTTTTTCTCTTTCCCCGATGGCTCGGGAATGCTCTACACCCTACAGGGCATGGCGGACCCACCTAAAGCTGTGGGCACAATCAGCCATGAAGTGCCCTGCAAGACATCCTACACAGAGATTGTGCCTGTTCACAACTGGTTGCCCAAACCTCAGAGGTGTTACACACCGACACACTTACACTTACACACTTACACAGGCTTATTGTATTTACCACCCAGACATGATTGTGACCCTCATAGGAATTATCTCTGGATATTCTGATATATGTACGCTGTGCCCCTGCTGTGCAGGTTCCGTGCTATAGTGGAGATGATTAAACCTGAACGTCCCGACAGCACGGTCTCTCTGAAGGGGCTGGATTACGTGGATGTGCCTGCTCTGGCTAAACGGGACTACAAAATCTCCTTCTTCAGCTACAAGGAGGGCCAATACAATGCCAAGGTAGTGCCAAACCTAATTCCACTGACTTTTTAAGAATACCTGAATCAATACAATGCAATACCTACAAATTCTAACCTTGCTAATAATGTGTGCAGAAAAGTTGGCATTATACAAATAAGTCAAGCTGACTGGTTTCCATTATCTTTTAAACATTGTTACTTATATTAACAATTTGGTCCATTAAGCCATATAGACAAACCGCTTCATTCCACAGCTGACCTTTAAAAATGAGGCCACAGGTGAATACCAGTTCTGCTACCTCAACTTCAAGGCCACACCTTCAGGAGTGATCAGCACAATCGAGACGGTGACAGTGGCAAGGCAGACAACTTCAGCCTGTGTGAAAGTGGAAAACCCATTACCCACGAGCCTGGTGTTCACGACTGAGTGCCGCTGTACAGACGTCAGTGTGCAACCTCAATTCTCAGTGCCTGCACTGTCTATGGTATGACCAAAGCTGTAAAAGTGGCCGGTGAAGAAGATGTTTTCTTACTTTGAATAATTGACCAGTGGGTGATAAATGATAAGGGCCCGTTGAATTCTTGGATTTGCTTTGTGGCCACTTTGTTGTAGACATGCTATCAAAATAAGGGTGTGTAAATACACAAAGAACAAGGTAGTGAATACCTGCTGTTATATTTCTAAGAGAATAAAAATAAATTAATTAAATAAATGAAATATGAATTAAGCTTTTGAAGTTGTCATTTTCAAAGGACTTCTTTAAATTCTCTCTCTCTCTCTCTCTCTCTCTCTCAGGAAACCTTGAAGTTTGAGTACCAGCCTCTGCGTACAGGCGAGACTACAGCGCGGCTCATGCTGCATAACAGTGAACTGGGTTTTTTCCACTATGAGCTGCTGCTCCGTGCGCTCCCTGCTCCTCCTGAGAAACCCCTTTACTTCAGAGCGCCACTGGGCAGCGGGCAGTACCTCACCGCCAAGTTCACCAACTATTCCCGCATCAAGGCTGAGTACACTTGCAAGGTACAGCTTAGTAGTCTGTTAAAAATACATTTTCAGTGTTCAGAGCAGAAATTGTGCTATTGTTGTTTTGGATACATTGCAATATTCTGCATCATGTTCACTCTGTTCTCTGCAAGTCAATCTATTTGTGCATACCGTAAAAGATGCCCCATCTGATCTTAACCTGTTCTGTTGGGGCCAAAACTTTGTACAAAAAACTTTATTTTTTGTAATGAAAAATAATATTTCTATAATAGAGATTATATTCAGGTCTTTTTGACCCGAGAGTAATGAGTAATTTATAAAAACACTTTTTTAATATGAGACAAAAAGACAATTTTAGCCCCCTGTTACATAACCTCCATCTCTTATTTGCACTTACACCTGCGCGCACGCACACACACACACACCAACACACACACACACACACAAAGCATCAGGAGCATCCCCAAGCATGTGAAGGGGTTTTATTTGTCTATTTCCGTAGATAGTAGATATTGTTTAGATTACTAATAACTGGAATGAGGAAATATTGGGTATTTTAAAATAACTGTTACAAGTATATGGCTATACAATTAAAAGAAAACAGAATCAATGCAAGATCAAGAGCAGTACAAACCTCATTTCTGGACATTTTTAATTGATCCATCTCCTGTTAATCCTACTAAATGTCTCTTCAGACAGACCGTCCAGACTTCATTGTGGAAAAGAACATAATGGCGGCAGCAACGGGATCTCAAGCAGGCAATGATGTCAGCGTGGAGGTCTACTTTGAGCCATACCAGTTGGGCGAGGTGCAAGGCTTACTGACCCTCTCATCCAGCATTGGAGGGGAATACGTGTTCCCTCTGTATGGCACCTGCACTCCTCCTAAAGCCCAGGGCCCCATGACCATCCGCGCCGGCTCCAATGTCTCCATACCCTTCAAGAACGTCTTCCTGGAGACCACAGCCTTTTCTTGCCAAGTGGACAACCCAGCCTTCACCATCAAGGGCATGGACACCATTCGCTCAAAGAAGACCCACCAAATCCTGGTGAGCTTCGAGGGCCCACTGCCCGGCTCCAAGGCTCCCTGCACAGGAAAACTGATCATCTCCAGTCCACGCACCGAGGGCCACGGCCAGGGTCTCTCCTGGGTCTATTATCTGAAGGGCGTCTGCCCAGAGCAGCCTCAGAGAGAGAAGACGTCATAGAGCGCTGCTCTATGAACAAACCTTCTGCACGTTTAACTTAAGGATCACATACAACTTTAGTTTAAAAGAAAAATAAATGTTTTAGCAATGGTCATGTTTGCCTTCTACGTGTAAAGTTATTTCAAACCCAAACCACTCCTGTGTTTAGGTTCATTTTTGTTTTGAACAAATATCAATTTTTACATAGTAACTGTAAAATACTCGTGCATACTCTTTACTTGTGCTTTTGCACAATTCATTTGCTTTTACTGTATGTGCAATATGAATGTGAGTACTTACCCTAACATTTCGGTGGTTTTTGGTCTCCATATAAGATTTTTGAATGGTTTTAATAGTCTGGCAAGACACTTCATGGAGTGTGGGAGTGCTTTTAATGAGAGAGTGGGTGACAGGAGCCAAAGCAAGGGCAGCCTGACATTAAGCAGCAGCCCTCATAGGGACACAGTTTAAATTGGCTCTCGATTTTTCTGCAATTTGTTTGACCTACCCTCTTCTGCAAACATCCTCTCGAGCCACAGCGGGTCAATTGGCAATATGATAATGTTGAGCTGCTTATGGTAGCCAAATCATTGGAAATGTCTCTGTCTCTTCTGCCAATGCAGTACTTGTGTCATACCTGCTAGACATATTTTTTAAGTAATAATCATCAGTCCTGATTGCCTAAATGTACTCACAGGTCTGAGACTCTTCACTGAGTTAATGCTGATAGAGTAGCCTGAGTTGATGGCTCTACATGTGCTTGCATGCACTCATTAGCCATTTTCAGAGAAATCAAGATGAAATAGCTCTCTTAGTGAAAGCGCTGGGGGACAGCAGCTCCAGTGGGGCTGAGTGGCAGCCTGCCCATTTTTTCCCGGGCACAGGAGGTGCCCTACAGAGCGTGACTGAGCCACAGCAAGAGGCTGATGAGCCTATAGCTCTAGTATCCAGAGCAACCGCTCGCCAGTTAAGGGCTTTCTCGTCTCCGTAGGTGCAACACTGAGCTTGGTTACGCAAAGAGGCAGGCAATGTTCTGTAACAGTCGCAGTGAGACAGCGGAGACAGCGGGGGGGGTTGTGTACCCAACGCCTTCGAAGACAAGAGATTACTGCTTGTCATAATTAGCCAAATCCAGCTTCTGGAGAAAAAGCAGGAAATGTTTTGCTGCCAGTCAGAGTGCATTAAAGAGACATATTTTCAACGTTGCATTCATGTTGAGTTAAATGCCTCACTATAGGACCACAAACTGTGTCTGTGTGGAGGGGAGGGGGGTCCTAGTGCCAATTAAATAAATGGGCCTTGACTTAATCACCTCTGTCAAAGGGCAGGACTGGGGCGCTTTAACCCTTTTCTGTCTGAGTGGAATATTGCAAATCATTCTTAACTGATTGTCACTATGTACGATAAAATATATTATACTATAAAATGACATTATGACAACTATGACATTTTAGGAGAATAATATGTATATGTAGTGGATAAAATGTTTAACCGAAATAATGTGACCATAACATGACCATAATAAGTAAGATGACAACAATATACACATTAAAGCCATTCAAATGAAAGTAAATAATATTTAAATAAATAATGTACCTAATGTAAAACTGAATTACAGATATCACATAAATGATGTATTATATAAGGCATACATTTAGTATCATCTTGTGAAAACCCGCTGTGTGAGTAACCGATAGGCTTCCTTGTCTAGAGTCTCATGGTTTTAAGGGGAGCCCTCAGCAACTAATTTTAAATGAACTGTCATGATAGCAATCATAGAAATAATATCGCTCTGACAAAAACATGTGAACTTGGACAAATTCTGCACAGATGAATATGTATATAAAAGATACCACAATAGAAGTTATAAATCATTACAGAGCTGAAGCTGAAAACCCTTCAAGCAACACTTCAAGTTGAAGAGTACCAAATTATTAATATTGTCTTAGCACAATTTAGTCACTCCACTGTAGTCTTCAGTTGTAGCTAAAGGTAGCTAACATTGGCTAACTTGACAGGATTCCTGAGAAGATTTTAAACAACAAAATATCTACGTCTGTGATTGAAATGAACTTGGTCCATGATCATCCGGGAGAGCAATTTAAACCTTAAATATCCCAAATACAAAATCCCACTCTTTTTTGTTGGGGCAAGTTAAAAAAGAATAAGTCACACCATGACTGCACAGAAACTTCATAAAACTTAATGAAAAATTTGTGGAAGCAGTGGCATAATAATTAGACACTTACAGTTGAGTGCAAAAGTTTGCATCCTCCATAGTTTCTGAATTTTAAAAAAAAGGAAAATGTAGCTCTAATTCACAATTTACCTTCAACAAATGAGTGTAGTTTTACTTTAGAATAGTTTTGTATTAGACAGAGTCTAGCATTAATAGAACAAGCATGGATAAATTTGAGACTGGCATCCTATATACCATTAGGTATTTGCAGACCCAATTCTTCCTCCCATGATTTCTCCCTTGATACGGTAGCTTTTATAGAGGGTGGTTTAAAGCCGTGAAATGCATTGTATGGATAGGAAATTACACTGGTTAATACAACACCCAGTTTTATACACTGATCAAAAGGTTTTTGAGTTGATACAAGTCAAAATGTCATTGCAACTGTAATTACTCAATGATGATAGACTGATTAGCAAACAAGTGAGATATTGGACAACCATTCTAACACAACATGACACAATGCTATCACCACCACCTCACAGTCACACCATACAATACTCCATCAGGGAAGTCTGATTTACAATACAGTACAACATATAACACCTAATAAACTGGCAACCCAGTGTACATCTTGTCTTTACTCAAGCAGGTCTATGTATCCTAGTTATATCCTATATATCCTGTAGTTATATTTTATGAATTGGTGAGTTATTAAATTCTTTGTACATTGAAATGTGGTTGTATCCTGCAACACAATCCAAAACAACAAAACAGGGAAAAAAAATGTTTGATTGTTTGAAAAGAACCAAAGGAAGTTTATCATGACCCTCATTGTCTCCAGATCTTTGGGACCCTAACTTGAGGGCAGGGGCGGGTCAGGGCGATTTACATTTACTATTACCTTGACAGCTTTTGGCAGACGCCTTTATCCAGAGTGACTTACATAAGTGCTTTGTGGGCTCCATCGAAAAACCTATCCTCACACTAGTACAAATAGGACAGGGTCTAATAATACCATTAAGCTAAAACCCTGGTAGAGAGAAGTTAGTGTGGGAGTACAGATACGAAGACAGAGAACAAGTTACTTTTTTTTCCAGAGTAGGCTTGCTGCTTGCTTAGTGCTCAGTTGAGAGGTGGGTCTTCAGTCTTCGTTTGAAAGCAGCCAGTGACTCAGCTGTTCAGACAGCCAGGAAAAGTTCATCCCACCACCTGGGTGCCAATACAGAAAAGAGTCTTGATGCACGTCTTCCTTGTGTCTTGAGGGATGGCAGGTAAAGTCAAGCCGTGCTTGTAGCTTGAAGAGAACGTGGTACAGAGTGGGGTTTGATAAGTGTCTTAAGGTAGGTGGGGACTGGTCTGTTTTTGGCTTTGTCAAAAATACAAAATTTTAAATCTGATGCGGGCAGCTACAGGAAGCCAGCAGAGAAAGTGCAGCAAGAGTCTGGATCGGTTGCAGGGGTCTGATGGCACACATGGGAAGACCTGCTAGGGGCGAGTTGCAATAGTCCAATCTTGAGATGACAGGGGACTGAACAAGCACCTGAGTGGCCTCCACTCTGGGCAGTGGTAGCTCAGTGGTTAGGGCTCTGCGCTGCTGATTAGAAGGTTGTGAGTTAAAGCCTTGGCACCACCAAACTGCCCCTGTTGGGCCCTTGAGCAAGTCCCCTCAGTCTGTTATATAATTTCACCCCTCCCCACTCCAACAGTCTCTGCCTTAAGACACAAATTCCAGGGCCTCTGGCTAGCTCTCATTTTGAGTTTCCACTCCTTTCACTGTAACAAATCTTAGCATAGTTTGTTTTAATAGCTATCAAATGGAAGCATGTTAGCCAACTCAAAAGCATTTTTTTAAACATTCTATTGTATTTGGCTTCCACCCATGCAGCAAGTCCGAGTGGCGCCCATTGGGCCGTATTTGAAGACTTGTGATTTGTTATTGTGCAGCGACCATATTCTCAAAACACTTATTATTGTTACAGATGACATATTTTATTGTCCTGCAATTGTCCCAAGCAACACCCTGCATCAGCCCCTTTTTTAATAATCTGAAATGGAGTCATTTTGTTTAGGGCTCTTGTTGCTACCGCTTTTAGATGATGACTTTCCCAATGGCTCCCATCTGTATTCTCAGTGACTGCTTGTCCTTCCCAAGGACATTTTCTGATGTACCTCCATGGCATGTACGTCTTTAATTACTGTCTCTAACTTCCTGCCAAAAAGGTTATTGAAAATGGTCTGGCAGGGTTGTGCATTGTGTCCAAGAAAGACCTTGGTTGGACCTTGGTAAACCGGTTGGCATGGTATGTGGTTCAGTAATAAAATTATTTAAAAGGCAGTAAATTGGCAGTTGGTTGACAAGTCAATGACACTTGACACTTTCCCCAGTCAATATTGTTTACAGACATTTTACAGACTACCCCATTTAATAACGTTCTGTTGTCCTGTT
>JAOUQW010000034.1:19533367-19549931 GCA_028565825.1 Olivaichthys viedmensis | reverse complement strand
GCTCTGCCTCGTCTCGCCATCCGGACCTGTCTGACGCTCTGCTCGGGGAAGAAATAACAAGAGTATCTGCCATCTAAAACTGTAAATAAATTACTTTTGTAAATGTTTGCATCACTTTTCAGTATGTTTTCTGACACTAAGTCACCAGTGAGGGGGCAGGTAGATGGCTTGTTGTTTTGATCAGTACAGAGAAAAGTGGCTTTTTCGTCTGATTTGGTTTGTAGAAGAAAATACAAAAGCATTTCAACCGAGCTACAGTGCTCATACCACTTTGTCTTTTTTCATATGAGTTGATTATGGTTTCTCAAACACCATTGCATCATTGTTTTCCTGAAACGGAACTAAATTGCATGTGGTGTGCAATGTCTGTGAGCTTTCACTGCATGCAAGCCTCCACAGGCATGCAGCACTAACACCATTTCAAATGGACGCACAAATCGAAAAGCTCACGTCAGTTGGGATAGCTGTATAGAAACTGTGGCACATGGAGATAAGAGCATCTATCATCAGGCTGAATCAGTGATCTCAGGGATGACTGCAATCAGTGCTACAAAATTGCCCAATAGGGAATGAAAATTTCAAAATGAATGATTTTTCTCTTTACCCATGTGTTTTAAGTACTCTATTTCACATGTGCCTGCGAAGTGTAATCTGCTTTCTGTTATCAAGTCTCTCATTTCTATCTTTTTGCAGCTTGACTGCATTAATCCACAGTGCGTGAACTGTATATTTGCTATTAAATAAAAACACCATTTCAGCCATTTTTAGACATGGTTGTGTTGTGGACTGCAAGAACAATAAATGAACATTCAGCATGCAATAACAGTGTCTCTTTTTGGTTTCTTTACAGATATTCCGGAGAGCTGATAAGGATGGTGAGTGTGAATTTAATTAAATTTTTCTGAATCAGTTTAATTGTCTGTATTATCCATTGAGAGCTAGATTATGTATTCAGTTAGATTAATTACCTGTAGCCTGTATCATACAATTAGAAATAAGCAGATGAGGATGAAGAACATTGCTTTCACTGAAGTGACCGAATAGGGTTAACATACCTCATAATTGGCAGATTCCAACACATTTCCAATATCCATTTTTCTGAGGTCAACTTGTCCTGGGAAGGTTGCCAGTGCATTTGCTAATAGCCCTGCTAATTAGAAGGGAATGTTTGAGGGCCATACAGGGAATGTTTGAGGGCCATACAGGGAATGTTTGAGGGCCATACAGGGGCATACATGAGTAGTGGTAAATGTGAGATGGGGTTTTAGTTCTGCTAGACATGCACTTTTTAATGCCACTGCATTGCGATCAGAGTTCCACTACGTTCCAGAAGGAAATTGTATCACATCCAGATACCTGTAATTGAGGCTATGCACAGGTTAACTATTCAATCTATTCAATGTAGTTCTACACTACATTACATTAGGGGCGAAATTGGTTACCTGCTATATATTCACATCATTACACTAAACAAATTAATCTCCAGATCTACTATATTTCCCCCTTCAGATCCTGTTTGTCTGAGAGCCATTTAATGAGATTAAAGAAGGCTAATAAGTCAAGGCTTAGAAAACATTTTGACCCCATATGTACATGCGTATCTGTATATGAGCAATCACTCTCAGAACTGCAGATCTGACCACAAAGGAGCAACAACAAAAAAAGAAGCTTTTTTTATTACTTACCTGAAGTTTTGAGACTGACTTGGAGGTCTGGACACTTTCCAGAGCTCCTACTTTGTTGCATTAGTTCTGCTGCAGGTAAAAAGGGGTGACTGACAGCTAGAGAGGGAGGAAATCTAAAAATTAAATGGAAAAAAATCCATCTTCATGCTTCTGCTTCTGGATTTTTTTTTATACTAAAGTGTTATACCCTCTTGTTGCTCTTGTCAAATGTTCTTGCATTTATAATTTGTATTTTTCTAAATGAATGGCCATGCTCTTCCGAGTAATTTGAGTGAGGGATATTTTTATGATAATTGAATTGGTGCTATGATTGTAGATGTAGTTGCTAATTCATTTTAGATAAGTCCCAATATGCAAATAGGACTTTTTATCCTCATGCATATTCCGTGTCCTTTAGATCGGTCATCGTTAGAGAGACGCACTCTGGAATATTGTAAAATTTGTAAAGCATTCATGAGAAAATACATTTCATGCATTATCATTATTATAATTTGGGGATTATCATAAGCAAAAGATTCTCGTCATGGTGCTCAGCTCCCAGCAGTCTTACGAGTTATGTTTTTTTCATTGTCAGAACATAGAGCCAGTCTTTTAAGACTTAGGGTTCATCTTTTTGGTGTTTATGCAGAAATATTTGAGCTCAGATGAAAACATGCACAAACCCCTTCTTAAAGGAAAGAGTTGCTATTTGATGTGTGGTATTAGCACACAGTTATTTTTAAACCTCTCCTGAGAGCAACTTAGTGTAAGTTTTAATGAGAAGAAGGGAGAGAGAGGAGGAGAGATTGTGGGGGACTGCACGGTGATGGATGCCAGGCTGTGCTAGACATTCGCTTTCAATCACAGTTCTGCAACAAGCCGCAATTGCTTATCAATTTAGTTTCTCCAGAATTTTTCAAAATAAACCCATTTGAAGCCAGTCTTCTTTGATTTGAGTTGCATCAAATTGATGGCCTGTGAATTGAAGTTCATGTCCTGGAGACCCATTCTATAAAAAAAGCAAGTGCATTGTATTTGCTTTGTTGTTGTGTCCTTTCAGTTTACTCCCTCTGTATGTTAATATACAATAACAAAATACTCAAGTTTAAACCATGTTTTGGATCTTCTGCTCTCTGTAGGAGGTGCCATTTCTGGTGCCAGGTGGAAACCTTTCACATAGATAACTTTAAATATCTATAACCTCTTTTCATACCAACTTTGTTAATAATGCCTGATTCATTGGCATAGTGGTCACTGGAGAAGGATAGGAAATTACAGTCTGTAAGTCTTTGACAACTACTTCTTTGATACACTATGCAGAGAACTGAGCATGGACGTTTTGGGTGCTATACCACCGTTTCACTGCCAGGATACACTGAACTTTCCATTATTCTTATTTTTCCATTGCAATTATTAATACATTCACACGATTGTTCAGACTGCATCCAACGTTGTCTAAGTAATGATAAACAATTTAAGGGCCAAATACATTTTTCATGTTTAAATAGCTACATCTGAAACTCCACATGCACAATCAAAAGCCTTTTAAGGAACCACTTAAATTAGGGCAAATATAGAGGACGTGAGGTTATCTTTCGGCCCCAAAGCAGGTTTGTCAGGCGGTGCCACAAGATCCAGCAGGGATGTGACACTGAGGGCCCTGTGGCGGTGGCCCTGCATCACACTCACAGTTGTTGCGCACCCTCTTCAGTATTGCACCTGCTTAAATGGTGCTCTTGTGTAAGAGAGGACTATGGGTAATTATAGAGAAGTGGGTGGTAATGGAAGTATAATACTTTCTTCTGCTAAACTCTGCTCAGCTTTCAGTGTCTCCTTATGGAAACTGTGCATTTGGTCATTAATCCTGTTCAATGTTTCAGTCATTTCAAACTAAAATTCTGTGTGTGTGTGTGTGTGTGTGTGTGTGTGTGTTGGTTTACTTGTGAAGAGTACCCAATTATCATGTTTAGGCTTTTGGAATAAATCCCTGGTTTTGCACTTGAGTACAAACATAAGCCTTTTTTTCTTTCTGTCTGTCACTCTCTCTCACACACACACGCCCACATACAGACACACCTCCCTTCTCTGTGTTCTGCATTCACGGGCTCTTGCTGGCAGCAAATGAGTGTTTACATGCGCTTTCAGTGACAAGTAAACAGGTTGACAGTAGCCTCGCTCTCAATGTAAAAACAGCATGGCTCCCTTCTTTCACATCTTATAAATCATTAACGGTGGATATAGAATATGCCTTCTTGAGAAATTAGGCTCTGCATTTGCATTTGGAAAGGCTGTTATTAGCAGACTTGCAGCATTTAAGTGACCGTCTTTGGAGTGACCTGCTATTGGGGGTTTGGATAAAACACAGCAGTATGTTGAAACCCCTGGTGTGTGGTTATGCATTTTCCAGTTGAGCCTCATTCATTCCTTATGATGGTTAGAATTCTAGTAGGGGGATTGGGGGTGGGCTGGTGGGAGTGGTACAGGGGGGGCCACAGCCCCCCTTGAAATTTGATTGGCCACCCTGGTGACCCCCCACTTCCTGGTACCATTTTCAATGAAACCCCTTTCACACATGCACTTTCACGCTGGAATCTAACAGTAAAATATACACGAGGATGTTAAGTGTACCCAAACCAGATTTGAGAACCCGGGTCGATTGACGCTACAATCTACCGGAACTAGACCTAGTACAATACCCTGGAAATTATTGGGAGGTTTGCGTGCGATCAGAAGCCCGTACATTACCGGGAAACACGAGCTAACCACTTTTGAGGCAGCTGAAGGGGCGGAGCTCATCACTGAGTGGTTTCTCAGTAAGAGGCAAGCTGTATTTTTAAAATACTCATATTAATTACACATGGGTACATTGGAAAGCCAAGACTCTACGGTTTCTGACAATTTGTATGATAAAAGCTCATGAAGATATAAACTGAAAAAGATTACAAAGTTAATCTCATCTTGCTGACCTATGCCGGCAAAGCTCGCAAACCCAAATAGTTAAAACATTAACACAGCGAAGCAAAAATGGCAAGTAAAGCCTAAAGTCAATGGACAAGAGTAACAGAATAAATGCTTTGAGTGACTCAGAATGAAGGAGCTGTTGGCCATTCATGCAGAGGCCGAAATTTTTCATGAATGGTACAGTTCAGGACGCGTCATTCATGAGCGAATCAGCAGTAGAATGAGAGAAGCCGTAGCTGATAAACAAATTCAAATGTTTGAAGCTTAAATTCCACCAAATTCGTTGATTTGTTAAATGTCACGTCCTCTGTAATGGGTAAATTATACTGTTTTTGTGCCTCAAATAGGCTTTTATGTTTTTAATAATATTAAACCTTATTTAGTAATTCTATTTAGAGTATCCAGTCTGGTTAAGAATCCTCTTTAAAGTCAGAATTGCTGGGAACAGATCCTACAATAATTGGCTTTTTCAGATTCCTGGGCTGGAGTTTATTTATTTATTATTAATCTGCTTTAAGTCATATAAGAATTTATTTTACCTGATATTTCTTAGCAAACAAGAATTGTGTAGGCTTATATTTATTGCTTATTAGTCACACGGTCGCTTTCACCATCCTCAGCTTTGATGGCCACCCTGTTAATGCTTTTGTACCCCCCTTGCCCCCCATGAAAAAGATTCTATAACCGCGCCTGGAGAAGAGTGCAGTGCAAGTACTAGTAAAAATGGAATCTTGTACTACATCCTTTTTTAAATTAGTTGCATACTGATGAGTGGTACGTAGACATTGTGCTCTAACCTGTATTGTGTAAATGCAGGTCACATGAAGAAGACATTTTTGCTGTACAGTTGGACAAGTGTGCTGTGAGCCACTTGCTTTGTCCAATCTCATTAAAGTCCCTGTCTGTTATATCACTGTCGAACCCTTCAGTCTTTCTTGTTAACTCACACACTGGCAAATTCTCCTACTCAACTTCTAAGCTCTACAGTTTTTCCACATTCCAATTATACCTTGTCTCAAAATACTAGGATTCATTGGGCTTTGTGTGTGTCTTCAAAATCAGCACAAAATATTTTTTCAAATTGGAACAGAACTGACCTCTACCTGGTATGAAAATATTTGCTTACCAATTTGTAAATTTGATGTGAATCACCATGTGACTGCTATAACTGCATTCTCTTGTCCTTTCCTTAAAGCTACAGTGTGTGTTTTTGTTAAAAATGAGAAGAAACATAATTATTGTTAATTATTATTGGGGAATAATACTTTATAATATTGTGTCGTCGGTGAAGAAGAGGCGTGAGCAGGAAGCATTTTAAAATCCTGAAAATGCAGATGTTGTGCTGTAAGAGTGTGTATGCCAAATAAAGAGTTATTTGGTATACACACTCTTACAGCACAACACATATCTTGGTGGTTAGCCTGAAAACTGAGCTAGCATGAGAATGCCGGCGGGGGTTAACAATGCCCACCCGACCTCTGCAGGGATTCTTTAAGACAAAAATCAGGCGTGCGCAAGGACTCACGAGTATGCAAATGCACACCGTGCAGGCACACCGCTGCTACAGTATGATGTTCCTGAGTTGCTGTGAGTCGCCCTGACAATCCTGTAATAGTAACTCACAGTAAGTGCTGTATCAGGGGCGGGAAACCTCATATGCCAGCTCGGATATGACAAACGTCATCATGCCCCTGCTGATGCAAGGAATGAAAGAAGGAATGAAAGAAGTTCGGCTACACGGTGACAGGTGAGAGCCAGACAATCAGGGGAGAGAAAGAGTGAGGGAGCATGAAAGTGTAAACAAACGGGAGTGAGAGAGTGAAAGAGTTTATAAGAGATATTATACTATAAGAGAAAGAGAGTAAGATATTTATTTGTTCTCTAATTTGGTAGGAAGCTAGTGAATGATGTCAGCTGATTTATCCTTGTTGTGGAGTTTGTATCATTACCCAGTTGTGAATTTTATATAGCTAGAGAACTCATGATAGCCGGTTAGTGACTAACGGGAGGTGTTGGTGAGTTTCTCCATATTTATGTATTTCAAACATTATATCGAGCAAGAGTGAGTGATTCAAGTCCTCTGCTCATCTGATCTGTGTCTTTTTATTCTTTTTTATCCTCTGGTCTGTGGTTTAGGTAGTGTGTTAACACTACTTTTTTGATAGGCTGGAGAACAAAATACACAGATTATATAACAAAAACACACGGCGAACACAGATCTGGTAAAAAAAAAAAAGAAAGTCAGAAACGATCAGGCATTATAGTTTTGTTCTCTACAGTATATTTTAGCTAGCTAGCTAGAGTTAGCGGGCTAGCTGCGTCTGTCAGCCCTGGAGATGCACAGAGCCTCGAGAAAAGCCCCTACATTCACCCCGAGCAGCGCTCTGTGAAATAACAGCGGAGCAACCCCTTTCCCCTTCAACCAGATGACTAGTTTGTTCTGTAGGTTCTGTGCTGTTTATGATCCTGCAGAACGAGCACAGTTACACCATGGTCTCGGTGAGACATGGGCAGACTGCTGTAGGTTCAGGCAGAGCCGGCTAGCCTTAGCTAAAAGACAAGCTCTTGTTCAGAGGTTTTGATCTTTCGTCTGGTACTCAGTAACTGTGACAGTGACGTTGATGAATCAAGTTTTTTTATTCTCATAACACTTCTGTAATACTGAGCAATCGCGAGTCTCAAACACTTGGACCGTGTCCCAAACCAGATACTACCATACTAAATAGTATGTTACTACACCATTGGTGTCATTACTATTTCGGTATACTACTTAGTGAGTATTATGCGGTTTGGTACACAGGATGGATTCTCTCTGAATGTGTATTGACTTGGCACTCGCAGTCATGAGATTAACCCACACGGTGGAGAAGGACGCAGCACAACCCACGTTATGAAATGTTCTTCCACAAGTAGCTCGCAATAGAGTTTTTCTACCTGGGAGGGGGTGAAATTCCAAAATCTTACATCCTGTAGCTTTAAGTTAAGTAGTGTGTGCTTTAATGAACACATACACACAAACTGGCCAGTGAGGCATGAATACCCACTGCGCTGCTCTCTGCAGTGGCTATGCTACGCCCAGCTGTGGACAGGGTTATGTATTATTCAGCCTCTTCAGAGCTGTCATTCTGGTCATTCTGCTCTAACTAAAGGCCTCAGCTGCAGTGCCTCTGTGTGTGTGCCTCTGCAGTGCCATTTTAAAGCACAGCTCTCTTGGGAGGGTGTCAAACCTCTGACAGACTTATCCATGTATGCGTGCAAGCACGGAGGTCCTAGCCCTTGGATTTTCTTTTTTTGTAATGAAATTTTATTTTGGAAAAACATAAATTTTTCATGTACAGTGACTTGCAAAAGTATTCAACCGCCCTGGAAGTTATCAGATTTGTCTGAATTACAAATGGTAAATACTAGGGCTGGCCCGAACAGCATTTTACAGGCTTCGAATACTCGTCTGTGTTTTTGAACGAGTATCCGAATATTCTTATAGACAATAATATTTACATTTTTAATAATTAACCATAATTTGTTACTGCAGTTTAAAATATATTCAGTAGGCGGCAACAATGTATTAATAATGATAAGCCAAGATACTGCATCTGAATGCTCCACGCCCAGCGTACTTGACATCACCTGTGTAAAATGAACAGTGTCGCAGAATTTATTTAATTTTTTTAGCATTTTCAATATATTAACGATAACTGTTCTATCTAAAGGCCTTTGCTCATGAAATTTATTGTAGTTTAGGCTACATTTTTTGTGGCTTAAAAAGAAGCTTCCGAATACTAAATAGAGAAATGAATACCAACCTAATGAACGAGTATTCGAGTATTCAAATTATTCGGGCCAGCCCTAGTAAATACACATAGTTTTTCAAATCTTTTAAAGAAATTCAAAAACTGAAAAATGCTGCTTACATAAGTATTCAACCCCTACACATTGCAGTAACAGCTTTAGGTTTTTGGGGGTAAGTATCTACCAGCTTTTTACACTGCACAGGAGTCGTTTTTGCCCATACTTCTTGGCAGATTTACTCCAGGTTCTTAAGGTCGGTTGAATGTCGCTTGTTGACTGCAGTTTTCAAACAGTGCCACAGATTCTCGATGGGATTCAGATCTGGACTTTGACTTGGCCACTGTAGAACATTTTTGTTTTGCATGGGATCATTGTCCTGCTGAAAGGTGAAGTTTCTCCCAAGCTTTAGTTTTTTTGTGGGCTGAAGCAGGTTCTCTTGTAATATCTCCCTGTATTTTACTCCATCCATTCTCCCTTAAATTTTGACAAGATGCCCAGTTCCTGAGGATGAAAAGCACCCCCAGAACATAATGCTGCCACCACCATACTTCACTGTAGGGATGGTGTTAATTGAGGTCTGGCCTGTGCTAGGTTTGTACCACATATAGCGCTCACTTTGAAATTTGTCCAAGATATCTCTGTCTTGGTCTCATCAGACCATGAAACCTTGTCCCACACCTTCATTTGGTCACTCTCGTGCTTTCTGGCAAACTCCAGACATGCTTTCATATGGCTCTTCTTGAGTAATGGATTCTTTCTAGCCACCCTCCCATACAGTCCAGAATTATGCAGAGCTCTTGAAATGGTTGACTGGTGCACCTTCACTTCACTCTCAGCCACTGAAGTCTAACTCCTTCAGAGTGACGTTTGGCCTTACTGTGGCTTACCTCATCAGTCTCTGTCTTGTTAGTGCGATGAGTTTTGAGGGATGGCCTTGTCTAGGCAGTGCTTGGGTGGTGTGATACAGCTTCCACTTCCTCATTATTGATCCAACAGTGCTTACAGGGATATCCAACCTCCAAACTTCTCCAACAAAACAGTTTTTATAATGCATAGTTTCACAATTTCAAAAATAACAAAAGATCAAAATGATCAAAAAAAAAAAGGAAAAATCAAATTAAGGCTAACACTGCTTCAATCTTCAATCTCTCTTCCTCTCCCAAAAGAATCCCAAACAATTCCACAGAGACACAGATGACCTTCAGGCAAGAGAAATTTAGGACCAAATTCAAGACCAAATCTTACAGCTGCAGGCAGCTCTAGTTTTAGCCCCATTGGTGCCAGGTTACATTATTGTTGTCCTACATTTAAAATGAACTATTACCCTAATATAAAGTATAACATTTAAAAGTAATATCAACTCCAAAAATAGTTTTGTAAGTTTCCTGCCTGTTGGCTTTATTAAATCCACATAATCTCCAACATCCCACACCATTCCTTTGGTGTCATAATATTTTTCCAACAAAAATCTCCCACATACTTGAACTAGTTTCCATTGTAACTGACGTAATTGTCCATTTATCCTTCCTTCCATTTTTTCTTAATATTTAGTGTGCTTCCCAGTTTAACCTTCATAGCACACACACACACACACACACACACACAGATATCTAGTTAAGCAGAGTTCTGTAGTGTACAGAAAATAGGGTAGTATTAGGGTAGAGGTCTCCAGGGGTAAGATTTCCTCCTTTTTCCTAATCAAATGTTGTCGACAAACAGGATCTCAACATATCCACTAAGTGGCTATACTCTGGCTAATTAAGAAATTTCATCTGGATAACTGCATTCCTGAGATGTATTTACCCTGTAAATTTTTTAACTTATTTCATCTAATTTTCTGTCCTTGGATAGTAATGATATATGTATTCATATTAATCCCTTAATGTCAGTTATTCATTTTAAAGCATATTATTTAGTAACTATGTCAGACTGGACAGGACAGCGGAGACGTATGCAGGTTTGAGAGATAAGGGTGTTTATTAAATAACAGGCAGACAATCCAAAACGAATACAATTAGAGATGGCAAATAGCGTAGACAGGAGGCAGGCAGAGATCAGACAAACTAGTAATGTCCAAACAGGACAAAAAAAACGGAAAGACAATCCAAAGTCAAGCAAAACACAGGCGATCAAATGATAAACAACCGGCTCAGAGCTTCAATCTATAAAGCGCAAACAAGACTTTGCAATGTATAGTCCAAACTGAGGTGTATATATACTGTTGAGAGGTGATAAATGAGCTTCAGGTGCAGGTGATCAGGAAGTCGGTGAGTTTGAAGGGATTGGTTGGTGCGGGGGCGTGGTTGCTTGAGGGGGATTCTGGGAAATGGGAGTTCTCGGAGGATGTGAAAACTAACAGGAAAGGTATGTAGTTATGAGAGTGACTTTATATATGTATATAAAATATATATTCTGTAAATAATTTACGCATTCTTTTGAGCTCCCCCAGTGGCTTCTTTCCCTGGGTAGGGGGGCATCTTGCTCCCTTACGATATTTTTATTTTTTGTGCTATAATTGGATACTGTTCCAGTTAATTGTATTGGTTTATGCATCATAATCCTGTTTGTGCTAATGTCATATATCCAAATATGTTTGAATTTTACAGTAAATGATAAAGAAAAATGAATTCTCCCATTTTCTCCTACCTATCTCGGATTCCCTGATTCTAGGCCTAATTACTGTTTTTGATGCTCTGCAGATGTATGACTCATTAAAGTAATTATTGTCACTCATGTTGACATGGAGACAACAGGCATTTAAGGTGGTTTGTTTACCCCAAATGAGTCTACAAATGGGGGCTTGACAGCAAAAGAGACCTTAGCTTTCTCTGAATGGGAGTTAAAAGCTCTCTGTGTGAAATTGCAATTTTTTTATAAAACATATTTATAATTTAGCTGTTAGGTGGTCACAGAGATGTTCAACACTGGACTGATAAAATAAAATCTATTATAAAGCAAATGAAACCTATTTGTGGAAATGGTACTTCATTTAAAACCTGGCGCACGGGTACATGACTGTCTCAGGCTCGAGAAACAGCTGAACTCAATACAGAATAATGAACCAGAGCAAATGCCACCTCCACATGTAAACATGTGTTCCTTTAACTGATCCTTTAAGCTTGTACTGTCCCAGTGTCCATCATTTAAATATACACTTTTACAGAAGCCTGAGCTCTCATGACTTATTCTGCACAACGTTTGTGTTGACTGTACTTTTGTTGCATGTATAAAGTGTCTCAGTGGAAAAGTACCGACCTGGGATTACTTCTCATGCTTTAAGGAATACATCTCTAACGATTGGAGCAGCGGATTGAGATGTGTAATATTGTAGAGTGCTCTGAGTGAGGCCAGAAAGATCTTTAGAATAAGCAAAATGTGCCATTTCCAGCTATTTCCTGGGAAGTCAAGCTATAAGAATAATTATGCCGTTTTCCTTTCAGAAGAGACACAGTGTGCTGAATCAGACAGATACACTGCCAAAGACATAATGTCTGGAAAGACTATCACTTTTTTGATGAATGTGAGGGAAACCATCTAGAAGTTTCTTCTTCAGTACTGTACATGCTAAATACTTAATTCTCTTTGATGTTTTATGGCTATTTTTTTTATCTATTTTCACACAAATGGGTCCCCATCAATTTCAATTTATAAGGGTTTCCTCAAATCTTACCACAATAGCACCAGTCTTGGGGGCCCAACTGTGTACAACATATTTCTAAGTGTCTCTTTCCCCACTTGACTGTGTGGACATTCAACAACTCAGTATGTCACTTAAAAATCATTTTTCTATATGGCTCTTGTACCCCAATTACTAATAGCATTCACAGTCCAGTAACTATTCATGTGCTTTCAGCATTTATACATATAAGGCTTTCCTATTATATAAATCTTTCTTTCAACCCCAATTTCATTGTAAATTTTGTTCCTCCCACATAAATCCAGCATAGCACTAAAAGTTTGATTTAATTAAGTCGGTTGTTTGAGGAACATTCTACATAATTGTGACAAACTCCAGAAAATAAATTCTTCTTTGCAGTGATTATGCAGTAGCAAAAGAACAGCAGAAAGTAAAAGATCAAATGTCTGCAGGGAACCTTTTTAAAATATGTTTGAAAATGGTTTGGGCACCCGCAGGTCCATTCAAGATGCATGCCTCACTCCCAGGAGCCCCGCTAATTAAAACACACTCCTAGCCTCCAGCAAAGAGATTTGTTCTCATTTTTTTATTGTCCTGCTCCCCTACCCACCTGTCGTCTTATTCAGTCCACTTCCTCACAATCTTAGTACTAATTCCAGACTAATTAAAATAATAAACATGTGTTTGGCTTGGTGATAAGCTGCGCATTAAAAGAAAATAGTGACTGCATTGATGTGTGGCGTGCACGGACCTCCATCCAACAGAATTTCTGTCAAAGGAGGAGTACTCTTTAATTCAGAAGGAAACAAAGAAAAGCTCAGGGGACCAGCTAACAAAGTCTGTCTAACCCCCTAAATGAAGAGACTGTCGCAGGTGGGGAAAGGCAGCAGTGGATTCCTGCCTGCGAGGCAGATTGATTTGGCAGGTTTGCTGAGAGTTCCTGGGAGATCACCATTTTTGACCTGCACACACTGTCTCTGCTTGACAGTGCCCCTGCCCTTATTGAACAGGAAAGGAGATTCAAAGTGTCATGCTCTCAGAATCTCACCAAAAAGTCTTATGAGCAATCAAGACCATCTCCATGTCATTGGCTGGTAACTACTTACTTGGAGACCAGCTGTAAAAACACTGTTAACTAGCCGTGTAAAATCCATAATGACAGTAAATATTTGAAATTAGACCTAATGTCTGTTTAAAAGTATGAGAACAGATTGATTGACGATGCACCACTATGGGCTGTATTTAAAGAGGTCTGTTTTTGTATTTTATTTTTTTAAACATCTTGGTCTTGTAGATTTTTGGATCAAAGGAGTTTAGGTTAAGAGTTGCCTTTGAAGATTTTTTCCTCTTCTCACTCTTTTTAAAGGTGCAGAAAATGTGCACTGTCTCAGTTGAGAGATTTATCTCTTGGACACCAAAACAGGAGGCAGCAGTGCAGTCATGATTTAGCCCCCTAACCTTTCTTCAGAGATCTAACTTGCTACTCTACCTCAACCACCCAGTACCGAATAGCATCCCTGCTGTACACCGTTGTGTTACAATTACCTGGCATTGCTGCAGTGCTGATGAAAGTTAATTACATTTGTTTTTAGAGCTTCAGACTATGTGCAATATGCTGCCTGTACCATCATCATTCCTCAGGGAGACCACTTACTGTTTGATAAACTGCCAATAGCTTTGCAGGCACCATCAGCTCTGGCACTCACAAGAATGTGAGAGAGACTGTAGGATGTGTCTGGCTGGCTGCCTGACATGCTTATATTAATACTTCTTAATGTATATAGAAGTGTATACAGACATATGATATAACCAGGGGTTAAAGTGGGATTTGGAAGGTGGTGGAAAGGGGTGGTACTGGCTCATTTGGTACCCTAGGCGAGATCAGTCAGGAACGGGGGGAAAGGGGGGTGACGGACCACATCAGATCTGGACACATCAGATTCACCGACATGAACATTGCACAGATTCAAGCGCTAGAGAGGTGTCTGTACGTCCCTCGGCAATTACCTATGTCACCTATGCCAGGAACTGCTATTGGTGGAACTCTTGACAATGATTTGAATTCATATATCGGCGAATCTGTGTTCGCGAAATCACATTACACTATGAACTAGCTAGCTAGGTTAACAAGCCAACAAACTAGCTACATTTACACGTAATCTGATAAACTAATTTCGACACGATGAGGACTGAGTTAAAGGTAAGATGATTGCATATATCATGAAAAGTTTGGTTAGATGAACATGGACAGTTAACTCACCAGCCTCAACAATCAACTGGATTTGAAGTGATTTTAAGGCTCTCAGTGTTCGCGCATCACACTGCAGATCACACTATGGATAATAATCTGGACAATGTCTGTCAACAATGAAACATGATTGGCCCTTACTTTTTTCCTGTCTTTATTGTTTCTGTGACGCGGCGACAGTGAATTTGATTAATGGTTCCTGCCGTCCATCACGCTACAGGTAAAAGCAAAACATTTTTTACCCTCTCCAAGTTACTGAGGGTTGCTGATCATTCCCGGCCCACTTTAACCCCTGGACATAAGGGTTAACTGTTCTGGAATAAATGTTGGCAGCTCGATTTTGGAAATGACTGAAACAGCTGAAAGTTTACAGACCTTAAGTAGACTTTAAGCCCACTTTAAGTGTTTGTTGTGTATTCAGGAATATTTGAGTCAATTCTTTTTGTTTCAGTTGAGCCAGTTTAGTTAATTTCTTCGAAAAAGCATATCGTTGGTAATATTTTGACTCCAGTTCTATTATATGATAGAACTGATTATTGTATTTTAAACAGTGATTATACTACGTTATACAGGGAGCCCTCGAGATTAAATGTCCTCACTAAAAGAGCAATGTGGGGAAAGTATAAGCTTCACCAGTTTTGTCATGGAATACTGTGCATGTGCAAGCCTATTGGGAAAAAGACTATGACATTTTTAGATTATGGTCTCATTAACCCCTTTAGCAAACCCATTTGGTGAAAGAAAACATACAGAGTCATGACACTCCCCAAACCAGAATAAACGAATTGCTCTACATATACTGAACCAAGGCTAATGCTAATTTAATGATGGTCAATTATTCTTCCCCACTAATTGGACAGCTCCAAACTCTGGGACAGTTTAAAGCTGGTCACTTCTATTTCTTGTTGTTTTTCTCTCTCCATCATTCATTCTTCTCTAACTGTATTTCTGGCCTATTTTATTCCCTCTTCTCATCATAACAACACCGGTAGTCATAAGTGAGCACACAGGTGGCATATCATGGCTTATAACTAATGAATAAAAATCCCCAAACTGGTGTTCAGCACAGATTGTTTTCACAAGCAGCCACTTGCATACTATCTCTCTGGCAAAGCTCCCAACATACACTAGAGATTAAATTACTTTTGGCATCGGACACAGGTGCAGTGTGCTGACAAGGGCAGGTTTAGCTAACAAATGTGCTATTTCTAAATTTCTTCTGTTTCTATTCCTAATCTTGGCCACATGCACATGATGCAAATAGCAACTAACCCAATGAAAGGTGACTTGCTGGCCCAAGTGAGTGTAGTTTCATAGGAATAGACACTACTAACCAGATTGAGCTGTAGCTCAGTAGTTGAAACTTAATCTAATCTCACTCATAATTTTTTATGGTCGATTTGATTGGATTTCATATGAACGAAGTCAGAAGAAAAGTTATAGTGACTAGACCCGCCCTGCCCCTGTCAGTCTTTTGGCTAGTGCGGGGGGAAGGCGTTAGGTCAGTCGATGTACAGGCAGGGTATCAGGGGTACAAGCAGGTGCGAAGGTCGGGGAATCCGGTCCGGGGTCAAACACAGATAATCCGTCAGAGAAACGCTTCGTATGTAGATTTGCATAGGAACAATACTGAGCACTGAATGCTTGTGGACGGGGGGTAGATGTTTATGGAAGAGTGATTGTGATCCAGGATGATTGAGATGGGGGACAGGTGCGAGTGATCAGAAGCTTGGTGATCGTGAACGCGGAAGTGAGCCGGCTGGTGTGTGTGTGACAGCCCCTCACCCTAACCTTAACCATTCATAAATTTTCATGTGAGTTATCTTGTGTGAATTCTTAGAGATTTGTAATCGTGAGACCATGTGGTGACACTGTTTTGCTTGATCTGTACCAGAGAAGAGGACTTACGTCTCGGAATCGCGCCTCGAGTTGCACTCGAGTCCCTAATTTACTGACTTGTGACTCGACTCAGACTTCAAAGCTTATGACCCGCAACACGACTCAGACTTTGGCTGCATGTAAAATAACTGGAATCAATAACAGACATGGGGAACACCACATCTAACTTTATCTGTCACTTAAGGACATACAAGAAAAGCTTACATACTGATATAGGCTACTTACTACAGCAAGTTGGGTTATACTTGTTATATTTCAGTCTACAAGTTAATCACTACAAAAATGCATTGTAGAATAGAATGCTCCTTTATTGTCACATATACAAGTACAGTACAGTGAAATTGATTCTTCGCATATCCCAGCATG
>JAOUQW010000034.1:19514786-19531278 GCA_028565825.1 Olivaichthys viedmensis | reverse complement strand
AGAGGTACCAGACTCAAGAGGGAACCCATCCTCTTCTGGGTGACACCCGATAGTGAGATTATAAGTCACTACAGTGATAATATATACCTTTAGTTCTTTGTGTTCTGACTATCATCTTGTAATCTCTGTGCAAGTGAGAATGTGTGGCCTTTCCATTTTCTCCTTAATAAGAGTGGGTTAGGCTGGTGTTATCCTTGCTGATCTAGCGGAAATTCTGCCGGTGCTCTCTGGGGTCTCGGTCCAAGTGACATTTAGATGTCATTTAATTAGTTGTCAATGTGTGTGTGTGTGTGTGTATCTGATGTGCACCTCCACAACCTGCCACCTTAATACCCTCTTAATGGAGTAAGAGTGCTTATATTCTCCTTTTTTGTCATAACCATCTCTCAATAAAGCGTCTTGTCAACACTTGAGTTATGATTGTATGATAAGACAGAACCACAGCCTGCATCCTAATCTTATAGCCAGTACTCACTGTATAGACTAATGTCCAGCTAATGACTATGCCATCTACCTACATGCAGTTCCAGGAATGCACAAGCAAAGGGAATTTAATGCTGCAGCAGCAGCTTTCCGTCCATAAACCAACTGCAGTCAATAAGTCGACTTGTAAGAAAGAGGTTTGTCTGTGACAAACAGCCATTCACTAATGGGATGAATAACATAAATCTCTGCTTCTCAATACTCAAAACACTTTTTTGCTTAACACTATTTCGTCAGGCACATACAGTATTATGTCTACTTCAGAACTATGCTTCATTATTAACTGGGAGATCTACCTATATTGTTGGTTCTTTTCCAACCTTACTTTGCATGTTCCCCCTGGTTACAGCAGCTCCTCCTGCCTATTAGGTCCTGATGGTGTTGTCATGGCGTTCTCCACACCTGGCTAGGGCTTAATGGAGGTTTGGCTGCAACACAAAGAATAGATTAAGTGAGTCTTTTCATTGCTAGCGCACCACAGAATGTGTGCAGCAACGAGTTTTCAAATATATACTTAGAAACACTTTTCATCTCCTCCCACGCCACGGATTTCACTTTCAATCCCACACACGATAGAGTGAAAATTTAATTGCGTTTTTTTATCCTTACTTTATGGAATTACTTTTCTGTTAAAACAAACAAAACTAATCTTAGAATCTTAAAGGCCACTGCCTACTGATTTCCAGTTCGACAAATCCAATTGGATGTTCATTCAAATAGATGTTAATTATTTTATCCTAAAAACACACAACTATATTTAATTGCAGACAAGCTGTAATGTTTATTGATCTCTCAAATTTTCGCTGACCATCATTGCCATTAATCTTCACTACCAAAAATCAGTGGACTGCATTTATCTCAGTATATATTCCCCAAGTCCCTGCAGTACACAATTAAGGCAGGATATCAGTATTCTATTTGGCACATAGTGGTTGAACTTAAATTAGCTGTTTGGCAGCCTTCTTGTCCTCGACTGCAGGAATGCAAGTCTTTCAACAATGCAGTGTAAATTCTGCAAGTACGCTTGCAATTTGCTTTCCTTTTGATGAATGAGAGACACTGATGCTCATTCTGGTCTTAACAGACTCTTTTTTTCAATCTTCATACAGTGGAAGTGCTCAATAAATCAAGGCAGCCTTGTATATTCTGTTTTGTTTGAATTTACATGCCTGTAATTATATAATAATTATATAGTAAACGCTCGACCTGTCTGTCGATCTGTCAAAAAAAAAATTCCGAGCTGTTTTCACCTGCATCTTCAAACTAAACCAGGATTTAACTGAACAATTCACCTCATTTTACTGACCCTCTTTTTAATGACCTTGACCTATTTTTCAAGGTTGCATGACGGTTTCATTGTAAAAAAAATTAGGTGCCAGTATCTCCATAACTATTAAAAATACAGGCAAATGAATTTAAATCTGCCTGTCATATCCTGCTTAAATGTTGTACACAGTAAGCCCCAAAATAGGTATGTTTCGGATTACTGTGTAATATGTAGTACTTGATTATAGACACACCCACAGCACCACAGCACATAACATTTCGATCATTTGTTTCTTGGCTCTAAGGTTAGGGTAGGTTGGACTTGTCGTACATGCTTACAGCACTTAAGAAAAAAAACAGTGAGCATACTATTCTGTGGCAACACATGTTGGAATAGGAACATGTTCCTGTTGTTGTAAGGAGTGAACTGAACAGAACGTGACGTGTGGTATGATTTGGTCAAAGCTCTCACTTAATAGTAGATACAAATGACATTAGGCTCATAACTAAACATGTGTGAATGAAGTAGTGTCATGACTAAAAAGGCAAAACAAGTGCATTTTAACAATAATGTAGCTCAACAGGACTTGGGAGAGCTGTCACGATGTGTTTCCGGGGGTGCGCGGACGCAAGCACAAAGCCGCTTTCTCTAAACAACATTTATTTAATTATGAAACATAAAAGGTTTAAACAGACAAGACTAAAGCACACCGCGACAGGTGTGCTGACACACAAACAACAGGAGACAATACGGGACGGACACAGGCGGGTATTTAAACACTTAGAAATCAACGAACGAACACGGAACAGCTGGGAACACTTAACATGACTCACGTGACAGACGAGAGAACACAACATAAACAAACGCGCATGGTGCGCCGTTGCTGTAGCTACCGCCACGCTATGTTACGCGCACAGCTGTGCGCGTGACAAGAGCAGTGTGGATCCATGTGTTTATTTTCAGTTATTTAAAGGTATAGAAAACACTTAAACTGGATCTGACGAGGAGCTTAAAATAAAAAAGAACAATGAACTCACCTAGGAATCTGGGCGAACAATGTAATGGGAAACCATGGCTAAGATGCGCTTTAATACTTGCAAGTCTTTGCAAATGGAAAAGGTTGTCATTAGTTTTTAAAAATGAATGCTAAACCAGATTGCATTTAATTTTTGTTTAATTGTACCCACATCAATTGTGATATCATGAGATGTATTACTTTTTAGTCATTCAATTAAAAATTACACAGTGTTACAACATCACCAGATCTTCTCTACAGTTAAAAAGCATCAACAGGACAGAAAGGGCCCTGAACCCATCTTCAAATAAACAATTTCCTTAACCCTATGAACTCCCTGGACCTGTCAGCGAGTCTGGACTTACATTTCTCACTTTTGCTAATAATTTTTTTAAACTATTTTTTACTATTAGTTTCAATAATTCTTTTTTAAATAATGAATAGTTACTAAATAATATGCTTTCAGACAAATAACTGAAAGACAAGCTGTGAGTTTAAGGGGTTAAATTCCAGTTCTCTTTCAATGACGTATGTCACATTTGCCAAAAATATAATTTTAAAAACACACTGCAATAATTTTTTAATTCTCATATAACCACTTTACTGTAACTGAATCATTACAATTGCTACTCATGCATATTCTCACGTGGAGCACGAGAGGCACAAAAGCTGAGTTCTGATTAAATAAAAGACTGCATCAGCAACCCTGGCACCATTGGCAGAGTTAATTAATGCATGTTATAAGTAAAGAGATGCCTATCAAGATGCTTGTCACGTTTAACATCTTTCACACATCAAGGCTGCACAGTTAAAACTTCCATTTCAAGTTTTCTGCAGAACCCTTTCTGACCTTTCAGCGTTTTACAGTTTGGGATTAGTCTCCCAACTCTACATCAATTAAATAAATGCACAAATAAATTTGGTATATTTATTGATCTCTGTCATGAGAAGCTGCCTGTTTTTTCCCAAATGTATATATTGTGTAAGTGTCTCTAATACTCACAGACTCTCTCACACTGCCATTTACTTGCTCACCCCTCCAGTATGCTTGAGAGATGGCGAAAGCCCAGCTGCAAGTGCTGAATCATTTGAGTGAACTCTAATTTAATCAGATTGCTTATAACGTGCATTAATTGACTCTGCCATTGGTGCCAGGGATGCTGATGCAGCTTTGCATTTAATCAGAACTCCTCTCTTGTGTGGCTCTGGTGCTCCTGGTCTAGCAAGACCAGCAGAAATGCTTTAGCTCAGTGTTTTTAAAAATTTACTTATTACTTATCTCATATGTCCATATAATCATGCGTTCACTCTTGGGAGAAGGGCTATATTTTGTTTACAATCATCATATTATACTGGCATTATTAGGCGCTTATGTTTGAACAGGGGGATTACAGAAAGTAATAATGGCTGTGTGTGTGTGTGTGTGTGTGTGTGTGTGCGCATGTTTTTGTTAATACAAGTTGTTTTGAGTAGCCATGTTGCGTAAATTGCATCCTGTGCATCTACAGAGCGTATGGTAAAATTAGACATAGTAGAATTTATTCATTACACCATTTCATTTATTTTATAGCAGATATTATACTGAGCCACAGTCTGAAGTGTCTGTACCACCAAGCCTGAGTGGTCACTACAGACACTGAGGGGTCCAGACAGAGGGGTGCTTGCACTCGTTTATATACCTCTCTTTATTATTTTGTCAGTTAGACTAAATGCAGCTCAGAACCCCTGATGCCACGGCCAAACTATTAAGCCACGTTCTCAGACCCAGCAGAGATTTCATTCAGAATTTTTACATGTGGCACCTGAACTTTATGGATCTCTTAAGAAAATAACAATGTGTGGTTTATGATCATAACATTCTTCTTTCAGCCTCAAGCCTGGTTAAGCTCAGCTGTCACTTAACTGCCAAGAACACGCTGTCCCTGAGCTCCTCAAAGACATTTTATTAGAAACAGAACAAAAATTAAACAAGCCAGCTAACTCTCACCATCTACGCTAAAAACAATAAACAACTATCCCAACCAGAAGTTCCGTACACATCTTGAAATACAGAGGTCACATGAAAAAGATTGTGAATATCTCAGTCATACATGTGTTCCTTTTCAATTTGGCCAACTTCATGCTGCCTGCAGAATGGGACAGACTTTATATGGGGAGTGCACAAATTCTGCTCCACTATGCTCTCTACCTAGGCAGATGCATCTTAAATTGAATGCAGGTTTGTGACAATGTTTAAAAATGTCTAAATTTGTCTAAAATTACATTTTACAAAATAAAGGATTTATTAATCATTATTTTGTCTTAAATTTAAATGGACCTGGTCTTAGATTTTAGGCTTTTTAGGCTGTTATTTTAGGCTTTCCGGTATTATTAGATTTTTTTTCATGCAATTGAATCTGTTTTGAACACATTTGACATCACACACAAACACACAAACACACACACACACACACACACACATTGGATAATATGGGGTCACTCGCATGAGAAAATGGAGTGAGTTAAACTGTGGCTAGCATTAGCTATCTGCTGTTGAGCTAGCATACACAGAGACATGTTGATTTGAGGAAATGGAAATGGAAATTTAACCAAAAGTGGCTAGAAAACAGGGTTAAAAAAAAAAAAAAGCTCACTGCATACTATGCCAAAAAAAAAGAAAATATTTTAACACACATTTACGTGTGACTCCATAGAAGATCTTTTAGTTTTTATTGCTGTTAAGTACAATATTTTAAAGTGTTTTTATATTTGGTGTATCATCAATGCAAAATAGGTCTAACTTTAGTATACCTTGGTCAAGTGATAATAAATTATAATATTGTGTGTTGAATATGGTATGACGTATAACGATCGTATTTTTGACCTATTGGAGAGAGAAAGACGTGTCGAGAAAGGCATACAGATAGATAAGTGGTGAGAAGGCCTTGCAAGTAGGCAGGGCAGGGCTCATTTTGCAGAGCAGATAAATGTAACAGGGGCAGAGGTGACAGGCCTGCGGGAGCCACTTGCTCATCCATCACTAATTTTAGAGCAATGGTTTTGGGACAGGTCAGAGGGAGTAGGTATGAATGGCTTTCTGATATACTGTGTGTGTGTGTGTGTGAGAGAGAGAGAGAGAGAGACAGACAGAGAGAGAGAGAGAGACAGAGAGAGAGAGAGAATGAATGTAAGACTTCATTAATGCTTAAGCTATTGGCTCAAAGCCCAGGTATGTGTTAGACACAGATATCAACTATTTAGGGCAGTAACTCCACTTAGATCCCTATAGGCATCATCATTAGTTAGGACTGAGCACTAATTATCCCTGTCTTTAAGAAATGCATGTTAACCCCATAAAAGAGAAATTAAATAATATTCCTAAAAAAGGCAGGAATCTCTTTTCTCCATTTTTGAAAGCATCTTCGTTTATTCTAAGCGATGAAAAGGGGGAAATAAAGTAAAGAAGAAGAAGAACCAAAGGGAACCAAAGAAAAAGGAACCAGAAAAGAGGTAGAGCGTGAAAAAGAGTGATAGTAGAGAACATTCTAAAGAGGGTCAGCTTCTCAGTGCCTGGTTGCCATAGCAACCAGCCACCCTACCCCTTCCTTCCCTACTCCCGCAAAATATGATGAGTTGAAGATGAGAGAGAGAGAGGGAGAAAAAGAAACACTCTGCTTGTTACTTGTGTTAGGAGGCTTAGATGTAGAAGGCTGCGGCTGAGATTGGAAAGTGATAATTGCCTCCCTTTTGTAAGAAGCAGCAGGTCTGTAGCCCTGCAGTCTGCTGCCTAGACACACACATATAACCACACCGAAAAGTAACTGCCCTGACCAGTTTATACTCATCCAAAACACGCACACACCTTTCAGCCAACCTTTTTTTAGTGTTTAAATTCAGCCATTATAATAATACACAACAGAGCAAATATTAATAGCAGAGCAGATGACTCTATGATTTGTGTTAAATCCCACTAAGGACTGAACTCACAGCTGACAGATCATTCATTAAAGGGGAAGTGTAATCTCTCCATGCACTGAAAGGCAGCTTATTAAAAATCATCTGTAACTCTGGTAAGGTATTTCTAAACCTTAGATACATACATACATACAACATACATAGTGGTGTGTCGAGTCTCCTATAGCACGTTCATTAGTTATCCAGAGTAGTCAGTCTGGAATAATCTGAAGCTCACAGAACTATTGCACTTGGTGCACTTGGCCCCAGTTCCTGAAACTATTCAAATTTTCTTAGTCTTTGTCTGTTCACGTAAAGACACGATGAGCTCGCACCATCAAGGACCATTAAACAAAACAGAACCACTAATCGGAACTGCACCCATGCAAAGTAGTATTGAATCTATGTCAGGATGCTACAGTGGTGGAAGGGGACTAGTGGTTAGGCACTCCTTGGTGGTGAACAGACCCGCAAAGTAGGTTACTTGTTAATTACTGACTAGTTGAGAGAATGAGTGAGGCAGGGACACAATCTCTCTCTTTCAGCTTTCTGTCTGTCTGTGTAATTCACCCCATGTTTATATCGCTCCTCCTGTCTCACTACATTTCATAAAGAATATCTCCTTCATGACCAGTGCTAGATCGCAGTTTCACGCTGCAGAGAATTTCTCAGGAACTTCGCATTAAAGACCATCAACTCATGGCTTGATGGTAAATACTGTTTATTTGCAGATACAATCAGCTGACGGAAGGACAGTAAAGCACTTAAGGCTTATGGCACTATGCCGACCAGTAAGATGGCAAAAGTCTTTTTCTACTACTGGTCAAAATGCATTATGGTGTTAAATAGACAGGCTGTGTGATTTAGTGCTAGATCTAGCTTTGTCTCAGAACTGGAGAGGGGTGCTCTTCCACCCCAAAGGGTGAATTGTAGAAGGATTGGTAAAGAATTAAAGCTGGTGGTCATTCCCACTCATTTTACAAGGGTGGGCTGCTGCAAGGTCTATAAGCTTTGTGGGGTTTTCACTGACTGGGTTACTTTTCCACTTAATGGGTTTTAGGACTACACAGACTCTGCTTCTGTACTGTCCAGTGAGCACCAGGTCCAGTTTACTGGCTTGAGATAAGCAGATCCAGAGTAGTGCAGATTTCATTGATCTCTCACACAGCAAGGTTCCTCTTACATTCTTTCTATTTCTTGTCCCACTTTGAGCGTACCTGTATATTAACACTGTGTGTGCCCATGTGTACAGTCTACAGAGAAAATATGTTTAGAACATTTTTTTAATGCAGCTCATTAAAAACCCTCTGTAACCCTGGTAAGGCATTTCTAAACCTTAACCACTGCCAGACCATATCCTAAATACATGCAACAAACATGGTTGTGTGAAAGTCACTCGTGTGAGCTTGCACCAATTTATGTCAGGATGCTACAGTGGAATCTACAGAAAAAAATATGTTCAGAACATCTTTTGAATGTATTAATAGTAATGTCTCAAAACTATTTATATATTTTATTTATTGCAAATGAGTGCTAGAGATCTTAGGTGATTCAATTACCATACTTTAGTGATTCAATTACTTATTTTGGAGCACACAAAGATACTACTACCCCTGTGGAGTGGTTCCACTAGCTAGCCAGCTAGCTACATGGCATCTTCAGTCCTGTATGAAAACAAAACTGAACACGAATGCATGATCATGAATACGTAATTCTAAATTAGGAATAGGAATAACTACAAGTAGTGGGCTAGATACCACAAGGAACTATCAACTTATTTTGGCGGGTCTGGGCACCCCTTGTTCTGTTGCTGTTGTAGACCTGGCCCGTAATTTAATGTCTATCTGAATTCAAATACAAACATCCGTCTGTCCCAATGTGCAAACTTCATTAATGTTGCAAATAAAGGAGGCATGAAGCTGAAATCTCTCTCTCTCTCTCTTTCTCTCTCTCTCTCCCTCTCTCTCTCTCTCTCTCTCTCTCTCTCTCTCTCTCTTTCTTCTTGCAGATGATGGAAAGCTTTCCCTGGATGAGTTCCAGGCCTTCTTCTCTGATGGGACCTTGAATGAAGAGGAACTGGAGAATCTTTTCCACACCATTGATTCTGATAACACCAGGTGAGTGTCCGGTTCAATGTGAGTAAAAAGGATAAAGCAATATGATAATGGAGCACATTCCTACAAAAGGAAGTGGAAAAAAGTTAGATGTAAGCAGAGGTGGAGAAAAGGAACCTGAGAGACAGACAGAATTTGTGAAAAATGGAGTGCCTGTAGAGCGAGGAAAGAGAGGAAGTTTTGGGGTTTATTCCAGAACAATTTTAGTATCTGCTTTTATGAAGCCGAGCAAACTGAAGGTTCTCTCTTTGCTTTGCTCTCTCTCTCTTCTCTGTTTCTCTCTTTCTCTCTCAGTCCACCTCTCTCCCTCCTTTCTCCTCCCTCAACTGTGTGTTTACAGTACATATGTGCCATCTTCCTAGACCTTAGCTGTCACATATGTGTGTGTGTGTGTGTGTGTGTGTGTGTGTGTGTCAGTGGCTCTGTGGAAGCAGAGCTGCTCCACTGTGTTCATTGTCTTTAATCACATTTCAGAATGAATTAGGTAAAAATGAAGTGTGTGCTGGCGGCCCGTGCTCCCTACACTCCAGCTCTACAGCACCTTTCTTGATAAATAATGAACCACCAGAGCCCAAAGGCAACCAGGGCATGAAGAGAGAAAGAGAAGGCACAAATAGACAAGAAGAGTGGAAAAGGTTTAGAGGGAGCAGTGCAAGTTGTGGGGGAGGGTTTAGGAGAAGGTTGAGGAGAATGTTGACAAGCAAGGAAGAATAGGGAGAGGAAAGGAAATGAGATGATCAAGATAAGAGGATCAAATGAAGAAAGAGGAAGAGATCTCTCCAGAATGTAATTCAATTGGCCTCTTTTCCTGTATTGCTTTGGATTTTAATTTATTGAGATCTGTCTCTGCTGTTCTAGATTTGTCAGCTCTCAATATGTCTGGGCCTAGATATACAGTATGTCCTTCCTTTCTTCCTTTATTTTTGTTTTTTTTATTATCAATATGGAATAATTTGTTGAAACGACTACTTTGTTTGCATCATACATAAACTCCAAATCAGAAAAGATATGCTAGAGCTGATTGCAGTTTGGGTTTTGGTGGAACACAAATGTTAAGTGGTCTAGGAAAACCCTCCAGATGGCAAATGAGGGACGGCCCACACTTACTACCTTCTGGCCCACATACTGCTGTGAAAAGACTGTGATGAACTCATCTGAATCTGGCTGCAAGAACACAGCTGCTTATGGTTTCATGGAAATATGGTTTCACACCTGGATGAAACCATATTTCTGACATGATATGGACGCTCAACGCGTCAAACTTTGAGGCGGATGGGTTACAAAGGGCGGCCCTACCCAGTATTAGTATATTAGCACCTAATAAAGTGATCGGTGAGTGTGTGTATATACAGTATATATATATATATATAATCCTAATAAACCACATTTATTAATCTTGATTCAAACAACAAAAGCAAACAATGTTGTGAAACAACTCAATGTGTCATATCTGTTTAAGAAAGAGATGGTAAGTTATTTTTATTGTGGTATAGCCTGAGGTGTTAGCCTAACAAACTTGGCAATAAAAAACATGACATACACAGTAGGGAGAAGGTTTCCTTAGGAGAAAAGCCAACAAGTTTTTTTATTATCATGGTTAGTCAGGTTGGCTGTGTTGACTACTGTGATTCTTAAACTGGATACTGAATGTAGCTGGCTGAGCTACAGGACAGATTGCAGGCAGATCTTATTGCTACTGATAGTTTAGAGAGAAACTAACACCTTTCCAAATTGTTTTCGTAGGAACTTTTACAGATTGTTGACATTCACTCTGAGTACACAATTATTTGAACAAACTGCATTTCCTGAAGAAAACATTCTTGCACAGCACTCAAAGTAATGGGGGATTAAAGGATTTGAAGTTTGAAGTTTTAAATATATATATTTTAAATAATTTAACAATAAATACTTACTATGATTTTACTTTGATACTTTATGTTAACTGTGGTTATCAAACTCTAAACCATGAACTATGAAACTATAAACCATGATTTTACTGTGGTACTTCATGGTCGCTATGGTTACTATATGTTAATACATAATGCTACTAGAGTTTTGTTATGGTGCTTCA
Source organism: Olivaichthys viedmensis (assembly GCA_028565825.1). Lineage (NCBI taxonomy): Eukaryota > Metazoa > Chordata > Actinopteri > Siluriformes > Diplomystidae > Olivaichthys > Olivaichthys viedmensis. Next base: position 19,520,395 of record JAOUQW010000034.1, on the reverse strand, counting down.
TGCTAACTATGTTATAACTATGATACAGCCACAGTTTTATTATGGTATCTTATGATAACTGTGGTACTAATAGTTTTACTGTGGTACTTATGGTAACTGTCTTATGACACTACCACAGGTTCCTATATGGTTGAAAGACATGGTTTGATATTGTGCTGATATTTGATATGGAAGAAGGAACCATAGTTTAGTTTTTTTCCACCAACTTACCATGGCCAGGGCTTGCTCAATAAAAAAAAAACTATTCTGTCTCATCTATGTAACTGTGGTAAGGCCTTGATGTTACTATGCTCAAGAATTAAAACACAAAAAAGGTTTAATGAAATGCATTACAAAAGCTTATTTAATGTGGCATATGCAGCTTTAATATGTAATATAGTAAGAAATGCTGAAATCGTCATACGTCATACAATTCATACATTAGATAATAGTAATAGATTTAATACTTTTATTAAACATTTCTGCAGCTCCACTCATAATCAATTAATGGTAACTATGGTATAACCACTGCTATGGCATAACCATGGTCTTCTTTTTTGCCAGAAAACGCATGCTTCATTTTCCCTTAAGAAGGGTTGTCAAAAGCTTAACATTTTGAAAGTGTTAACGTACATGATTGAAGTGGTGTGGAATGAAAGAAAGAAAGGAAGAAAGAAAGAAAGGAAGGATGAAAAACAAAGACAGAAAGACAAAGACAAGGCCTCCTCCACTGTGGGCTGCCTGTAGTTTGTATGTCAGGCTGGCAGAATGAGGTGAACCTTAAGAGCCTCAGAAAAGCGAGTGCCATGAGGTTCATTAGCGGGGGTCAATGTCAGTCTCCATCTGTCACCTGCAAATGTCATGCTTATTTTTTGATGCTCTTTTCTAGGTGGAGGTGGACGAGGTTCCTTTTTGCTCCTCTTTGGTGATGGTTCTTCTATTTTAAGTTGAGGGCAACGGAATAATAAAATCTCTAGATCAAAAGTGGGGGTGGAAAGGGGGGAAGCTGGCAGTGATGAAAGAGTCGGATGGATAGGAGACAGGACAAGTGAATTGCTGTCCTCTAAAGACTTTATTAGCTGTGGTCTTTTCATTATCCTCTCTCTCCTCCTCTCTCTTTCCTTTCCTTTTTTTCCTCCCAGGTCTTCAGACATACCGTTTACCACATCAAGCTCGTTATGCGATGAGCACATATATTTGAACTAGGAGACAGGCCGACAGCTGACATTATGGAATTACACCTGTCAATCATTCCTTAGATTCTGCTTTCTATGGAAATTGGCCTGTATGAGTGTGACAGCATGTCCCACACACACACACACACATAGAATCCTCTATCACCTCTGCCACCAGTGTGCTTCTCTTCGTGTGTTGTTCTTTGGTAGGTAATTGATTTGCTTTGATTTACATAGGAAGCCATTCATCTTCAGAAGCCAGCTGATTTATTGACTGTGTCCTTCACGCAGAGGAAATGCTTTGGCTACTCACCACTCATATCAATTCAGATCACATCCAGTTGGGTTGTTTTACTGATTATCCCTTGGACATACTGATTTAGAGCAATTACTCGAGTCACTCTTGGCTGATGGCATATTTCAGTTCATCTGCAGTGCACTAAAGATCAGTGCAGGCGAATGTGTGTAACTACTAAGCAAATCTAATTTGATCTTTATCTCTGATATATGTGCATGTATGGATTCTTCCCTGTTTCTTATCCCACTCTCCTCTTGCCTCTCCTTCTCTATCCCTTCATATGCTACCCTCTTTCGTGTGATGTGTTAGTAATGTTGACACTAAGGAACTGTGTGGTGAGTATTAAAAGAACTGTGTATATGTGTGTGTGTTGGTTTGGTGTGCAAGTGCAAGAGAGAATGCACGTGAATGTACAGTTTTTTGCATGAATAAGGTGGTTAATTTAATCATACTTGCTTTCAACCCCATCCTGTTCTCCTATGTGTGAGAGTGGCAGCAGTATAAATGATACAGATGGTGTGTCCCTCCTTACAGTGTCTGATAAAAACACAGGGAATCACATAATGTAAAGTAAAAGCACAGGGGCTTTGTAGACCCATCTGCAGGTGGATACTGAATGTGTGAATGGATATTGTATATGAATGAATACACAAATACAAGAAACAGCTCATCAATTAGGATAGATCCTGTATTTGTTTTTTAAGTGTTCATTGTTTTATATGTTTGTGTGTTTATATATTTTACCATTTTGAAATATTTAATGGTCTCTTCCCTTCTCTTCACTATGCCTGTCGTATTACCCAGACTACTTTGCCAAACACATGGGGGACTATGAAGGTGTGCTTGCATCCCTGGAGACACTCAACCTTTCAATCCTTAAAGCCATGGACTTCACCAAGAAGGTTAGTGTAGCAGGTGCAAATTAATGTACGAGTTTCTTTATGATGATGGGTGCACTAATGTACTTGTGGTTAAATGTGAAGGAAATCAGTATTCTTACCCCGGTCTTCTGGTTCCTGCTTTGCTTCCTTTGTTTGATAATGAAGGTAGCCATGTTTAGCTGATGACCCAGTGGATTATGTTGGTGTCTCATAGTCACAAAATTTACAAGTCCAAATAGGACTCAGTCTCTGATAAGCCTACACTTCATCTCAGAGGACAGAGATATTATTCTAAGCTAAACCATTGGAGTTTGTGTGCATTGTGTGTGTACTTTTGTGTAGCCACACATGTGTGAAAACAGCAGTGGCGTCCATTCTGCTAAATATAACACCTTATTTCAAAGCTTTACTTGAATATTTGGTTTGGTATTTGCTCCTCATTAGCACATCCTGGCGCTCAGTCAGACAGCCACAGCTAAACACAAATCAGGCGCCTCTACCTCTCTGAGTAGAAAGTTTGATTTTCAGGACACATAAAAAGATCTTTACTTCTCTTTACTTTTACCTTTTAAGCCCCTTCAGCATACAGTACTAAGTGTGTGTGTGTGTGTGTTTGTGTGTGTGTGTGTGTTAGAGAGAGTGAGAGCGAGAGAAATAGTGTGTGAATGTGCATGTTTGCTAATCAGCATGCCAGGCTCAGCTGCAGTGGCCCATGGGCCCAGCCATTCTGGTGAAAAAAAACCTTCTGCTTAACTGCAGCTTAACTACAAACAAGCACAACTTAGCTATTTTTGCCTCCCTGGTTTAACATGCTACTCAGATTCCCCTTCCTCCAAGACTTCCTCTCTCCCTCTGTCTTCTCTTGCTCTTTGTCTCCTGTTGTGCTTGTCCTTCATTCTGTCCTGTTCAGTCCTGTTCGGTTCTGATGTTTTTCTCCAGAGGAACAGCTGGGGCTTAAGCCGGGCTTACACTGTGCGATGAGAGAAATCTTGTCGTCTGACTACTGCTCAAACTGCACGACTCGATCTCTGGATGCAACGGTGAAAATCGCATCACAAAGGTGCTCACACTGCGTGACACCTCACGACGCAGGTGCGCACACTGCGTGACTGTCAAAGGTTAAATGCCAATGATACCACTAGTCACCTCTGTCTGAAAATGTTGACAAGCAGGCAGCGCTCAGTTTGCACAGTTTTATGCTCTGATACTTCAAAAGAAAAAGAGAGTTCAAAGAATATGGCCACGGAGGACGCAGTTGCCACTCTTCCATTAGTGCTGCTTTCGTTACCTGCGTGTTTTTGTGATCTTTTTTCTCTCAGTGATAACTTTACTTTTTTGCTGTTGGTGTGATAAAACAAGCCAGTCACTCACCACACGCAGCCTACAGTACATGAATGTGGTTACCGAGCAACTACACCGCGCTGATGATGGCAAAGTCAGATAGACCTTAACTGACGGTGATAACTAGGCTTCTGATATGTATATCGTATCGTGACACTCCTCACACTACACGACGTCCGACTAAATGTTCTAACATGTCAGAAATTCGTCGTGACCTTCGACAGCTCTGTTGAACGCATTAATCGGGCATCGTTTACCCTCCCACACTGTGCGATTCACACGCGATTTAGCCACAATTCAAAAACAGTAAAATCTTGTCTAAAGTGTGCCAAAATCGTACAGTGTAAGTCCGGTTTAAGTGAGAGAGGTAAAGAGGGGTAAAAATACACCACAACCCTCAGAAATGAGGAATTTCTTTGCATTCATAAGTGTGCATTGGTAAGAGAAAGAGAGAGATGGAGAGTCAAACAAATTATCAATAGACAGATATATTGTCTTGCAGTTCCTGCCGATGTGTTATTCCAACAGCAGCTATGCCATCTGATCCATCTTACCTTAGTCATGAACCCAAACAGTGTTTCTTCTATTCATGTGGGTTCACAGTCAAATAACTGCATTGCATTAAAAAACAAACAAATTGCCACTCGTTGAATGCTAATTGAATACCTGGATTTTATTACATTTAATAGGTGTGCATTTAGGTTTATGAGAAGATAACTGAGTTTCATGAACTACCAGTAAATTCCAAATGGATTCCCCTTATTGAACTGGAATACCTCAAAGTTGGTCCATTCCACAGCAAAGGTCTCTGTCTATAGCATGTACATTTCGCACAAACACTTCCTTAATGACTGCATCCTTAAGATTCCTAAACCCAAACCCGGGTTTTATCCATTATGGCTGTAATATTGAGTAACGCAGCCTGCGGTCATCGTTTGATCACAAGCCTCTGCATTTAGTCCAGAGATTTAGTTCAGTATTCCCACTTCTATAGCTAAGTGGAACAGCCCTGAGATTGCTGTCTGTGTGATGGTGGCTAATCAAATGACCCAGTCTCCTCTTCAAGTAATGTGCTTTGCCCTTGCGATTGGAATTGCTATTTCTCTTTAAGTCCTCATTACTCACCAGTGCCACAGCTTCTGTTGAGAGCTGCCAGTAATTATTAATGCAAATGTGATATTTTCATACAGCTCATAAAGTATTCATGGTTTCACAGGCAGAGCTTCAATTAGTAAGCCTACTGTATTTGTAGCTTATTTTATGAGGTGTGATTGTGTGGCAGTGATAACTATCATTTCTTTTGAACCAGAAACAAATATGATTGGGGGTTTAATTTAAATTCAGCAATTCAAGCCGAGGTGTTAAAATGTTTCTTTAGATCTTCAGTTCTACCGTTTAGCAGTTCAATTCTACTTCATCGTCTATAATAGTATATGCATCCTGCTCAAGGAGGCTTTTGCTGTTCTAACTACACTTACACTCCTACAAACATGGGTTTTTCAAGGGTTTTTTGGATAGTTAAGGGTTCTTAGCTTTCAAAAGGGGTTCTACTTGAAACCCCCTCTAATAGGTAAACACTGTTGTAGGGTTCTACATAGAACCTTTAAGGGACAAACCAAAGAACCCTTTAGGGCTCTAGATGTAACCTTTTTTTTCTAAAAGAGTATACTTTATGAGATGGAGTAGTTTTCCTGCATTCCATTTGTAATCTTTAATAATTATTAAAGGACAACTCCAATAATAACAAAAAACAACTTTTATTTAACCCTTGTGTTGTCTTAAGGGTCAAAAATGACTCGCCACTATGTTTAACAGCAGAGAAAACCCCTTAAATTATATTTTTTCAACTTGAAATTTGGTTAATCTTCCTAGAGTGACCCTAACCTTAGAAAAAGGGAAACATTGCTTTATTGTTTATATTTCATGAAAGTTGTA
>JAOUQW010000034.1:19473556-19483710 GCA_028565825.1 Olivaichthys viedmensis | reverse complement strand
TTTGTATAGCGCTTTTAACAATGGACATTGTCACAAAGCAGCTTTACAGAAATCCGGATGTAGATCTAGAGCCCTAAGAGCTTACAGCTTATTTAAGACCTGCATAATGGCAATGGATGTGCTCTGCCCAAAAATGAATGTGCCACATAAAACTGTGATGATTCCCCATGAAATCAGAATCAACCTGTAAAAACAGAACAAGTGAGTGCATAAACCAAGTGACTCGCTTACTGGCAAACTGTAAAGAAAAGGTAATTAAAGAAACAAAGGCAGCCTTACACCAATCTCACCTTAGTCTTGCTGACATTGGCTGAGACTGCATGGCAAATATTAAACAAAGCCCTGCAAGAAGAGACAATAATAATGTAATGTTAAAACATGACAAATCTAAAAGCATGAAAACTGATGATGGGATGAACTGAAAAATAAGACATCAGAAGTCTTTACTCGGTTCACTGTATACTAAATGCTCAATAGGCAGGCCAGAACTGCCTCATCCTTCATGCACTGGGTCAGAGAATAATTTTTTGCTTTGTCTACTGATTGTCTCTAAGCACTGCTAATTCAGCTTCAGCATATAGAAAGAGGAGATGGGTACAGTATGAAACCTGTTATTTGCAATCTAACCTGGGAAGACAAAGATGAAGAATGCACTAATGCCACCAATAATGCTGATGATTTTGCTGATGTCTGGAACAAACACTGCAATGAGAAGAGTGATGAAGGTCCATGATGCAGTCAGGGCAACTCTGGTACAGGTTTCAAAAGACTCGGTCTCCATGAAGTGCTTCTCTCTGTGCTGCAGTAACGGATCCTGAATCACCGACCTGTAAAACGTGTAGTGAAAAAGCTAGAGCTGCTCCCACAAAACTAAACTGGAGTCGGCACTGACATTTGCAGGGGATGCAACATGTTTCATTAACATGTACTAATTCTTTTTAAATAATAATAATCTTTATTTTCATTTTGAGTTTAACATCTCAAAGTGCTTTACAAAGTAAAAATTAAAAGATACAACTGCTACAAAAATCTCTTAAGACACATGTTGGTATGCTACCTTCCAAGTAAGAGAGCAATGGGGTAGACGGTAATGATGGAGACCCCAAAGAGTAACCTTGCAATGATCATAAGGACATCATCTCCACTGTACGACATCAGAATATCAGCAGCAACATTCTTCCCAAAAGTGAGATACCCATAGATCCCTAAAGAAACCCACAACAAAAATGTTTTTTTAATAGAAAACTGTGCACTCAGAAATAAAACACTATACATCACACAAAGTCTATGAAAAACCTCCAAAAATGGCCGATAACTAACCTGAATTGAATCCAACTGTAAGCTTTATGACAGAAGCAAATGATCTAATAAAAAAATCTAATAAAGTGCTTGCCAATTAATTGTTTCCAGGCCATACAAAAAATATACATCCTTTATACAAATATACATAGTAATTTCAGCAAAATAATTGCTAATATTTTAAAATCAAAGGTCTAACCTCACCAGTAAGAGAGTAGATAACAAGGCAGATGAACATAGACACTAACGAGATGATGACCCAGTGGGAGAGCTTCTTATTCTCCAAACTGCTGTAGATGGCAATGCAGCACTCGTGACACTGGAGAAAGGACAACAAATCTAACTGAGGCTTTACTAATGACTGCAATAACCTTATAGCGTTCACATTAAATACATATAAGTGGGTTTTAACTAATTAAATAAATTTTGGCTCATATTTCACTGATTAACTGCTGCTCACATCAAGGAAGTTACCCACATATTCAACAAAACCCCTCTAAAAACAAAGACATTTTTCCAGCTCACAGACACCATGAGATTCTATTTCTGATGAGTAAGTAGTTTCATAGGGAACACTCTGGATCTCAAAAGCAACCGTATATAAAAGTAATAAAGCAGAAGGGACAGGGTGCCCTTTACAACTGTATACAAATAAAAGGTCTATTGTGGATAAGAATAAGCGCCTGCATTAATGGTTATTGGCCTTTTTGATTTGAATCATTTAAACAGAACGTACTCTGCTCCATATTTACCTAATCTGCTATTTTTTAAAAAGCGAAAAGGTTGCCAACCAGAATATTCCAAAAGCACTGAGGGATCATGTGTGCCTTCACACTTTATTACAGTTTTGATAACACCCACGGTGCGTTGGTTCTCAGAAAGCACTAAGTGAAATCTCAAAAATGTATTATTCTTTCACTGTTTGCCAGTATGGAGAATGGCACTGCTAGCCATATCACACTACAGCCATTACAGCTGTGAGACATTTACCTGAAAGCCAAAGCAGATTGTGGGGATGACACTGAACAGGGAGGCCCAGGAACCCATCCTAGGAAGAAAAAGGTCAGACACTAATGCAAGAGTAGCACACAAAAGAGCAACAGCTAATCCAAGAGAGCAAGTTATTAAAACATTTAACAGTTTCTCTTTGACCCTGACTTTAAGGAGGCAATTACCTCCTTTGAGTGTTGATTTCAACCTTATTCAGACATAACCCCTACTCCATTGACCTTTAGACAGGGTGGAGTGGACAAGATTAACAGGAGTAATATTACAAAGCACATGTACAGCAAGAGCATGTTAAACTGCCCCTGGTCCTTTCTCAGTGTTTTATAAGAAAATATTTCTCAAAAATCAATGCCACCTTGGCACTGCGTGGATAAATAACTATTTCTTAGAAAGTCAACACACAAATGACACTGGGAAAGAAAAAAAGATAACAGTGGCAATTACAAGAAAAAGGGTCTTTCAACACTACATAATCATAATCAAGTATCTCTAATCTTCCAGTAAATAATCCTTACACAGTCTTATTAAAAAATGGAAATGAGGTCAAATACTCACCCACTGTTATATAAAGGCGGCAGGTGGCCCACAGGAATTGTTCTTGTGTAATATCTTACAATGATGGCTACAGTCAAATAGGTGGCAGCTAGAGTGCCTAAGGCACTACAGACGATAATACACAAAGGAAAGATTATGTTTAAGATGTGAATTCTGAGACATGTACACGTACACATTGAGTGATACTCAAATCATTTTCTGTTGAGTGCATTCGAATGCACGTTTTTCAACCCAATCTCTGTCTACTGAATCTGCTGCGTATGTGCAATTACCCTGGACATGAATTTCGACACGTTTCCTTGAACTGGGAAAAGAATTGAAAACCGGTAAATACAAAAATACATAGCGTGAATTTAAAACTACAACCACTACACTCGAACAATAGAGGTCTTAGAATGAGACAGACATGAGATAACATCTTACCAGAACAGTTCTTATGTAGTTTTATCCACCCTTTGAACACTGGAGCAAGACAGTAAAAATTCTTGTCCTTGGTAATCGCACATACGCTACAGATGAGGTGGATGGAAATTAGATTGAAAAGGCCACAGTATTCCTTTAATATAATTTGTCATAGAAATGTACCATAAATGTCATTGTGAGAAATGCTACCAATAACTGTACTAATTGCATCAATAGTGGCAATCTCTCTTTATTCATGGCCATGTCAGAGATGACAGCATTTGCTTAATTTACTGATGACATGAAAACAATAATGGAGAAAGCTAGTTCTCTCAGTGTGATGCCACCTCACATTTGTTCTAATCGCTACTGAATGTGAATTAGTTTAATTAATGGGATTCAGTGAGTAGAATCTATTTCCTTCTCCCATCTTTAAAGCCTTCCAGCCTGACACTCTCTCTCTTTCTCTCTGCGAGTATAAATGAATATAAGAGTTCTTCACCTGGTGTACTTCTGTATCCCAATCTCTTTAGGAATTGAGACAGGTAGGATGACAAAGAGACACAGGAGGAACAGGGTAAACCTCTGGTCTGTGTACCAATGATATGGCATCTCACTCTCGGGTAAGCCTGTGCTTAGCTCATATATAGAGACACTCACTGACACACAGGCAACATACAGACAAGGACAAACAGAGCCATTAAGGAAGCCTTACAGTTGTCATTACTAGGAACATACAGATAATTGGTTAGACAATATATTTCAATACTCAACATGCAGGATATTATTATATTGGACACTCATTATTGCTATTTTATCAATCTAAGGTGAGAAGTGATCACGATTAAATAAATGCCACATACATCTGGTGAAGCTGAATCCCGAATGAGATGCTAACAGGGTTCACTTTTAATTGAAATGCTGGCCAATTAGAAAAGGTGCAGGCAAAATTAAGTAATATTTTAAACTGAAAATATCTATTCAACGGTGAAAGGTTAGGCAATTATCATGATTTGAACATTTATTTTTCAAAGTTATTACCATGTGTAACTTTCATACAGTACAGCAATCTCTGGATTTTGGCAGAGTTTTTGAAACTCAAAATCCAAATAAGTACAGCCCCTCCCTTCAGTTTGCCCTCCAAAAACATATGCACGTGCTTCCTAGGTTGGAACATCTGAATAATACTAGTGCAAGAGCAGGAACTTTCTAAATTCACAGGCAACAGTATTGACAAGATGCCTCTGTATCCTGATTGGCTGGATGTTAGTAGCCCAAATAATTTGTTTTTTATTCCTGATTACAGAGCTCACAAAGCCCATCATTTTTTCTCTGCAGATATTGTGAGGAGAACTTACATTAAACATTATAACATTAGAATATTAAAAACAGTGTTCTGACTTAAATGTCACTGACCACACCATCTTTAAGGGATCATTAAGGAACTATGTCATTAAAGTATAAACCGTGATATTTACATTTCTTCAGCTGGTCTGCCAATATAACCAGGAAAGCCACACAGATCATGAAGACGTTAAGGACGAAGCAGATCTCACACAGTTTGCCTAAAGCAGGCCCACAGAGGTGTGCCACCACAGCCTGGTATGTGCTCTGGCCACTGATGGAGGATGAGTAGCCAAGGATCACCAGGCCACTAACAAGGAATACGAGAGAAATCTAGCAGAAGAAAATACCATAAATGAAGGGGCAACTGAAGCATTGTATCTACACTCTCCAGGACACACTGGACCTTACACTACCATACTAGTCCTATAACTGCATTCTAGCTTACTAAACAGTGTGTCAAATAGTACCATCATATACTACAGTATTAAAATAGTACCATCATATACTACAGTGCTAAAATAGTACCATATACTACTGTACTAAAATTGTATGCCACAGCAGACTAGAATGCTAAATAGTATATCAAAACATACCATACTCTACTGTACAAAATAGCACGTCACCATACTGCTGTACAAAATAGCACGTCACCATACTGCTGTACAAAATAGCACGTCACCATACTGCTGTACGTCACCATACTGCTGTACAAAATAGGTGGCGTACTAGTTTGATAGTTCGCGGTTTTGGATGTAGTTCATGTTTCATTTGAGCTAGAAACAATTAGAAGTTTCACAAATGACGCTACTTCAGCTTTCTACTAAATCATGAAGTCTTACTTTACTTGAAAAGTGAACACTTTAATTAAGTAATGCACCTCTTATGTGCCGCCCCGAAGCTCATGGTGAGCGCGCTTTATATACTGACCATCTCCACAGTGACTGCAGCGCGAAGTCCTCCAGCGCTGGTGAAAGCCCACGGAAAGTTGAGCAGTCCTGCACCCAGAGCGGACTTGAGCATGATGAACACGGCGCCGCAGGAGCCCAGCCTCGGCCTGTCTAATAGCCCCGTGCTTCCTCCCGCCTGAGCCTGCATTCTCGAGTCGCGCCGGCCGGCCCGCGGAACTCCAACCGTTCGCATTTGGAAAAGTTAAGGAGCGCTTCACGAGCAGCTCAGACACCCGGACCAATCACATCCTTATACCCAGTCATCATGCGCACCCAGGATGCGTGCTCTGTACACTTGAGTGCAACTGTGTGCATACCCTTAGCTGACGAAATGAAGAAACTATTTAATGCAAGGTAGGGTTCACAAATGTTCCTTCATTATCACAAGTCACAAAATTGTTAGAAGCCTTAGGATATTAAATGATATTTCTAAGTGTGATAATTGACCTTTATTCCACTTGCATCCAAAGACTTTTTCCAGGTCTGCTGTTTTTGTTTTAGGGCTTTTGCAGAGATATTGATTTATTGATTTATTGATTGATTTATTGATTTGTAGTTATTTCTTTTCTTAGTGTCTTTGTTTCTGTTTCTTACATGTCTGATTGATTGATTGATTGATTGATTGATTGATTGATTTATTTTACTGTTGGTAAACACTAAACACGTATATTTGTACCCTTCCCCAGCTTTGTAAAAGGTTGGGGTCTTGTGATAGCTGTTTTCCTGATCTCATTGACTCGTAACTTGACTGCTCACAGCAAACTGCTTGGGGGTTTGAGCCTGTTTGAACTTTTCATGCCTTAAATGAGATTTAATAAACTAAATATGTGTTGACCGTTTTAATTCATTAGACAACTTAATGAGGTACATTTAAATAAATTAACTAGAGCAGGTCAACTGGGATGCAAACTTTTAAACTTGCTAATTAAAATAACTTCAACTCAATTGCTGCAATATGTCCGCCATGTTGTAAGCCCCATTAAATGAACATGGAATTCTGTTCTTTAGATAAACTTTAAAATAAAGGTACAGTTTATCTTTTTTACCCAGAAACCAAGGGGGATGCAAACCTTCGCACTAAACTGGGCCTGTTTCTTTATTGCCTTGTTTTCTAGATGTAATATGCATTAATGGTAAGCAGAGAAAACAGGCTTAGAATACAGCTTCACTAATACCTCACATAAAAAAGGAGCTGCTTAATCCTTGTTTTCTGTTCAGGTCCAAGTTGAACCGTACAATTTATTTTTTCAACACGAAAATGTGCTTGGCTCATGCTCTCTTTTGAACATGGAAAAATAACATTTTCTTTTGATGCATATGCTATACCCTTCATTTTATTGGTTTATGAACATATTTCATATGTACACTCTGATGTACACACACTTGCCAGCAGTAGATACCAAGACAGGAGAACGGGTTTTGTGTGTCTCTACTGTTCCATAACTATACAGTTACACAGTTGTACTCAAGGCTGGTAATTTAAAAATCATTTTCTGAATTTAGCGAGGTCTAAGCAGCCCAAAGCCCTGTGAGCGCGTGCGCACACACACACATGCATACCGTTCCTTTGTAAACAGTTGCATCTGGTGACCCTCCTGAACTTACCTTTCATCTCTATAGTGTGACAAACCAATATTAACCCAAAATGTTCTATTTTCCCCATACTTTATGCTGTACATGGTGGGGAAGGGGCCTAACAGAGTTTTGTATTATGGTGTCTGTACAAGAGGAAAATTTGGAACTCGATTCTGATGAAGAAAATTAATTTAAGACTTGTGGGGGGTCGTGTTTACGGGGAGCAGTGGAACATCACAGATTTCCATGCTTATTTGGGGTCCCCATTCTGGCAGGGGTCTAAAACTCCAAAGCTGAGTCAACCAAAATGGCATTTTGATATGAATATTTCATTTTGAAGAGTGTTCAAGAGTGATTTTGGTGGCAGAATGTCATTTTCTCACAATTTGAACCTCTGCCAGGAGGTTAAGACTTGGCCATAGATGGGTTTTTCAACAAGATAATTACTCCAAACATATATCCAAATCAACACAGAAATAGTTGATTTAGACAGTGTTTTGCAAAGACCATCTCATTATCTGGATCTGAACCCTATTGAAAACCTGTGGTCTGGAATGAAGAGAACAGTCCACATTCACAAACCTAAGAATATAAAGGAGCTAGAAATATTTTTGCATGGAGGAGTTTTCCCAAGATCCTCTACAAGTGTCTCCAACCTTGTTAGACATTACAGGAAGAGGCTCAGTGCTGTTATTCTCTCCTTCATCAGATATTAATTGTAGGGGTGCCGATAATTTTGAAACCATTGTTTTGCAGAAAATAATTGCACTATATAATCTACTAAAACTTAAACTTGAATGAATATTGTGTTAAAATAAAACTATGCAGTTGGCTGTGCAAAAACATCATATTGTAAACCATAAGTAGCAGAATATAAACATCACGACCACAGGGACATAAGTAGAATCCAGAAGATGATATTGTGTTATAAAGTGCAGGTTCGTTCAGTTCAGGTCAGCTGGGTGTCAAGAAGGCTGGCTGCTTTGGGGAAGAAGCTGATGCGCTGTAGTGTGAAGTCATGTGCGTCCTCACTGCTCAGACATGTTGACAAGGTCATGTGGCATTTCCAGGCTTTATGTAATTACTGAGTGGGCATTCCCAAGGTGGGCATTTGGCACCAGGTCTGGTGTTGGAGGCTGGTCTTGTGGCTCAGTGTCGCTTTCGGCTGTTAAAAAAGTAAAGATGGCTGGCGATCTCCATCCACACCTGACCTGTTGCCAGGGGAAGCTAAAAGCAAGGCTGGGAAAATTCAGGGAAAAGAGGGAAAATGGTCATATGACAAGTTGGACATGATTTAAGAAATTCATTGAGGCACAGATAACTGGTCACAGGGTTAGTTCCCAAGTATTTCATGTAATTAACCTCCATTGAGGGCCGTTACCCTGTGGGGTCAGTGACATTTTCACAGGCTATTCTGCCCCATTAAAAGTGGATCAGGGGACAAGGTTTAGTAAGAAAGCCTTTAATGAAATCAGTTTACTTCACAGCAGCCTAGGCCAACAGCATGGGTGACAGGAGGACTGATCTGCAGTAAGGGGGTGAATTTAATTTAGAACGGTTGCAAAGTTCACTTTTCAAAACTCTTCACATGGTTAGCACAACAGTGGACCAAACCATGAGCAATTCTGTCATTGCTTTGACACTAATCGTATTCAGTGAATAGTTTTTTTTTTAATTCTTGCATTCACTCAAACTCTATCACCAGCATAACAATGTATTTCTACAGGCCAATTGGCAAATCTTTTAATATTTTGTTTTTTAACCGATTACACTCAAGTTCAAAATCATAGTTTTGAACTGCTGTAAAATAGTGAACCTAATGTTTTGTAATACAGTATTTATTTATTTTTGTCTCCATTCTGTTTGCAATGGTGAAACACTGCTTATTACAGCAAATATTTATTTCAAATAGTGCACCTACTGTAATGCCACTGGTTCATTTTTCTTATGTCATTGGGCTCTGATTGACAAACTCTTCTGGTTAGAAGAAAACAAGTGCTAGGGTTTTGATAGAATAAATCTATTTTGTGACATATTTATTGATTTTTGGTAGTTGTCAAGCATTTTGTACATGGGCTGCTGTACCAAGCTGCATGTTCATGCAGAGAGATGTGTGAAGAATTCAAAAAAAGGGAACTTGATAGCAAGTATAAATTAATAAAAAAGGGGTTCCCACCAACTTCCCTAAATTATACCAATGACATTTTAGTCATCTGTTTGCACCATGATATAGAACGTATGCAAACGTTTGAGAAAAGTTCAATGTATTCTTAAGTGAAAACAAGGTGGGGTAAAAAAAACTGCATAGTAAAAATGTAAACATTATTGTTTTTTCTGAGTTGGCTACAGAAACTATTTGGAAGCTGTTGTTTTAATTATAAGTTGCTTAAAATGATGTCTGCAGACAACGTTTACAATAAAGCTCTGACATCTCCTCTTAGGCTGATGCCGTACCTCAGGCTACCACCTTACATATTTGTAATCTATAATAACCTATTAAATTTCAGCAAGTTGTCCCAAAAAAATGCATCCAAGAATAACCTTACTTTTTTGATGCAGTGGTGACTTTTTAGTTTATTCAAGTTATTTTTTAGATGTTTTGCAAAGGGTCTCTTCTAAGCCGACCGATGGCCATAAGTTTTTGTTCTTCCCTATTAGTGAAAACAAATTGTGGGGAAATGTGCTCACACGGGACAAAACCATTGTTTGTCGACAAAGCCTTGGACTTGGCGTTAGTTAGATATATAGATGTATGCACACTTCTGCACGAGTCTGACAGCTCCACACATCTTATATATGATAAGACACATTCTGCCCATCATGAGCCACAAGTCCTTGGAATTAGAATAGAATAGAAAGCTATTTATTGTCACATATACAAGTACAGTACAATGAAATTGATTATTCACATATCCCAGCATGTTGGTAAGCTGGGGTCAGAGGTCAAGGTCAGCCATGATACAGCACCCCTGGAGCAGGGAGGGTTAAGGGCCTTGCTCAAGGGCCCAACAGTGGCAGCTT
>JAOUQW010000034.1:19456982-19460960 GCA_028565825.1 Olivaichthys viedmensis | reverse complement strand
AGGAATTGCGTGATGCAATCATGTCAACATGGACCAGAATCTCAAAGGAACGTTTCCAACATCTTGTGGAATCAATGACATGAAGAATTGAGACTGTTGAATTGAGCAAAGGGAGGCTCGACCCAGTGTTAGTATAGTGTTCCTAATAAAGTGCTCGGTGAGTGTGTATATTGCGAGGTCAGACACAGTATCTTGGCTTATTATTATTATTATTATTATTATTATTATTAATACATCATTGCCACCTACTGGATATATTTTGAACTGCAGTATTGAACATATTTAAAATTATGGTTGATTATGAAACTTAAGTATTGTCGTCTTTCAGGGTGGTTTTGAGAACGAGTATTCCGAGTTCGAAAAAACACGGCCAGGTATTCGAAGCTTGTAAAATGCTGTTCGGGCCAGCCCTAACTTTCAATGACCAGTTTTTTGTTATAATCGTTTCCCCACCATCGTGTTGTTTTTGTACTGCTACCAGGGTAATTAATGGCATATTGGTATTAAGGTCAATTTTGGTGTCATAACACTTTCAGTAAATGTTGACACCAGTCCCGCAATTTAAATTGATTGAGTCTTTACACCACTACAGATCAGTGATCATTTAGCAGTGGACCCTTGGACTGAGAGAGTATAAAAAGTTAGACAGGCAGTGATACCTGGTGTTCTCGTCGTAGAACTTGACCTTTCTCATGACTGAGGTGTTGTACCAATCGCTGAAGATGATGAGTGACAGACCATTGTCTATGTCCCTCCGCAGCTTAGTGATCTCCTCTGGGAAATACTCCTCCTCGCTGTCCACCATCAACAGAGTTCCTGCATTTAAAACATAGGACACGTCTTATTGGACTAATACAGACCCACGTCGTTGCTCACAAGCTTAAGTCTAATCTATACCCTTACCGTATTGACTGGCATCGAAACATGTAATGGGTGAACCCAAAACTTCAATAAAGTATCCCATACTCCTAAGGTGCTGGTACATGTCTCTAAAGTTGGTATGGATGTGATCACCATTCCTTTAGAAACAAGAACAGATTAATGAATAAAAACAGTACAATAAAGCATTTTACAGAATGTTACAGAATTTAAATTTTTCCATCTGTCCACATTCATTTGAACTGGAAAGACCACATGGGCAAAAATAGCACAAAATTCAGGGAATTTTCAAATAACTGACAGTTGGTGAAATTGAATAAAATGTTGGCGGTGTCAAACTACCAGTCGAGTGGGTCATTCTTCATGCGCAGGTTATCTCGGGGGAAGTAGCCGGGGGGGTAGCGCAGGTTGTGATACTGGTCCCATAACACCCTCTTACTGCGAGGAGGAGTGGGCACGATCTTCACTTTTACTGGAAGCTTCACTGTGGAGGTTATTTCCCCTCCTACTGCTGACTATACATATACACACAAACAATAGGTCACACATTGCAGTTAGACTGCTTTCCTGGAGATTTTATGGAGATATCCTCCGCTAGAGGATAGAGACATTTCTACTTTTACTCACATCATTCTCTGCAGGTGAGGCAACAGTGAGCATCACATGACCCTGAGCGATTCCCTCCCAGGAGGCTGCTTTCTTGGCCACAGAGATGGAAATGGCCAAGTAGCCAGCCCATGGCCACAGCACAGGCGAGTAAGACATAGCCACGTCAATATGATCCCCATTCTGGGGCAGATAAGGCTGCCAGATTGGCTATTGAGGGAAGATGCAGTTAGTTAGTGAGGGGATCAGATGTTGAGATTTAACAAACTAAATACAAGGATACATCCCAACATCGTAAAACATAAAAATACACAAAAAAATCTCAATTTCATTTTATGAAATGTGTCTGAGCAGGACAATTACATTAGCGATTACGATCACTCAACCACCAGCATCAATTTCTTACGTGTAACAAGAATGTTTTTGTTTTTTTTACCTTGTCTACAATCCTGCCAGTCACACCCATGCCGTTCAGGATAGTTACATTGACTATGGTTGGCATGCCGCCATAGTAGATGGGCTGGGAGCAGTAGGGCCACATGTAGGGGGATTCTGTCAGGTCTATGTAACTGGGACTGAGACTAAAACAAGAAGCCATTAGAAGGACAGTCAAGGCCACTGTAGGGGCTAACAAACAATGCTAAAGTAAGCTAGCCTGTCTTTACTGAGCCCAAAACTGATCTATTATGTGGTGTTGTAGCCGACTTAACACAATGACTCCAGGTTCCGTTTCTCAGTAGCTTGACCTACATAGCAACAGTTACCGTGCATGGCTTAGAATTGGTCAATTATACGTGTGTGTGTGTGTGTGTGTGTGTGTGTGTGCGCGCGTGCACGCACACACACATCTTACCTGGCTTGGGGTCGGTAGCTGTTGAGGATCTGGTAAGCCCGGAGCAGGTCCAGTTTGCCATGGCCTTGTTCAAACATGTTGACTCCAGGCAGTCTGCGAGCTGATGCAATCAAAGCCTGCTTCATACTGGCTGGGTTTATCAGCTCTCGATTCAACACCGTACTGAGGTAGAGAGGGGAAGAAAAAGAGATAAAAGTGGGATATTCACAATCTGACAAATATCAATGACGACATTTCTTTAAAAAGGTATTTGACTAGGCCATTATTGTTTCACCAGAGAAAAAGAAGGGTAGAAGGGCTGGGCTCAAGCACAGCTGAGAACCAAGAAATGAGAATAAAAACTTCATGGTGTGGGGTGAAAGGCCAGCGGATGACTGCAGTCCGTTCAAATCTAATCTACCTACATAAAGGCAGCAAGAAATAAAGAGTATCTGAGATAGTGCAGCAGCTTCTCTCAAACGGTGATGAGATTTATTATTTTAATTCACTCTGCCTTTGTTCTTTTTAACTTAAAATAATAACGCAAACGATGACTCACTGGTCCCACAGGAGTGTGTGGGCACAAATGGGGCATTTGGCCACGTATACAGAGACAAACTGTCTGCCTCTTGCCTAGTTCCATCAGGCTCTCTTTGCAGTAACTCCAAAGCTGCAGTGCCTTTTCTCTTGCAGATTAACTTTTGTGGTTGTGACTGAGCACTGTTTCAGACACTGTTATAAACTCTGTATCTAAAATAAAAAGGGTGTTCAGAGTTTATTACAAATAAATAAGCCAGTGGGAGTGTTGTAAAGGAGGCACAAAGTACAGTGGGTCCGGGGTAACCAGATTGAGCAGCAAACTGAGGTATTTCAAGGGGTTCTGAAAAGACGTTCTGCTAAGGTCTGTATGTCAAAACATTGAGAACCACATATATACAGTATCAGGAAGGTTTTGGTACAATGAAAACACAGCGGTATTGTTCCCCCCAAAATGTGATGTATTAAAATGCCAGAGAACACAAAGCACTGAAAATTAAACAGGGGAATTTCTGACAGGCTACATGGGTCATGTGACCCTGAGCACTTTGGGTGGTTATATCTAGACATGAATGTAATGCAGACTGGCTTTAATGCAATACAGGATGATGGCACAAAGAAAAGGGGGGTTAGAGCCAGCCATAACAATCCGCCATCAAAGCCTCACAACTGCAGTCCTACTATCAGCACAATGCTTCTTTGACTAAGGAAGGGGGAAAATTCCAATGGGGTAAAATTTTGCAGCTTATTTAAAATCTCACCACTATTCTGTTGCCAGCTATTCTTTCTAAATCCAACTATTTGAAAAAAGTGTTTTGGAAACAGCCTGTTGATTCTACTGTGTTGGATCAAAAGAGAAGGGCTAAGCTGGAAAGTATTTGCGTTGGCGTGTCTCACCTGGCAAGAAGAGTAACAGCGCCGGCCACCACAGGAGAGGCCACGCTGGTGCCGGACAGAGAGCGGCAGCCCTCTTTCAACCCAGAGCCGCGAACTCCAGAACCATACGTCACAATGTCAGGCTTCACTCTGCCATAGCCACCCGGCAGCTCCTGAGAGAGGGAGGGAGAGAGAGAGAGAGAGAGAGAGAGAGAGACACAGACAGATAAAGAGAGAGAGAGAGAAAG
>JAOUQW010000034.1:19449482-19454482 GCA_028565825.1 Olivaichthys viedmensis | reverse complement strand
GTCCTCTCTTTAACATTCTTAAAGTGTGGGTGTTTCTCACTAAGTCCAGTGTCAAATACAGCCACCTTCACTCCCGAGCCTACAAAGCAGCCAGGAATCATCATGAAATTTAATTAATGAATACAGACCTGGATACAAAACCAGCAATATCAGGGCCATATGTATTCCATTTTACTCGTTTTGATGACATTTTTATATTTATGTGATTTGTATTTTTCCATTTTAATCTATATTACACAAAAAAATTATGGTAATTTTTTTTTATAAATAAATAAATAGAAAAAAATTACTTATAAGTGTATATAATATATTTATATTTAAATTTTTCACATTATTTTACATAATACAATTTTAAGAAAAAAAATAAAAAAGAATATTAACTGGAATATTAACTGTGATTATACTTCGACATGCAGCTTTCTGATGTTTCAAAAAAATGTGCCTGAGAGTTAAGCTGGTTATTGCATGTGTGCTTGCAGCTCCGCTCTGTGCAGGCAGCCTCACAGAATAACTGACCATCTGATGAACAGCAGTTGGTTGGGATTTTGTTCAGTCCTGACAGGAATGAGTTTTTCAGCATTTTTGATGCTTTTAATATCTTGGTTCAATGTGTGCGAGTTAGCATTAAGCTGATTTGTAGCACAAAACTTACAACTTATGCTCTACTAAATATTACTGTTACACCACAAAAAAAACCCCAAAAAAAACACATAATTACAACATAACCGTATGAACTAAATATTTATGAAAGCCCTCGATGAAGAATAACAAACTCCCAAAACTATTTAAGCAAGAGCCCAAACATAATTAAAATACAACGGCAGAGCAATTTGAGTACATTGATGAACTCCTTGATAATGAACACTGTATGCCTCTTCACTGTTTTGCATCCCAAAGAATATCAAAAGAAACCCACAGAAACACACACACACACACACTCACCTGTGTGGCCCATCTGCCAGAGAACGTCAGCCTGCAGGATCTGGGCCACGTGGCGGGGAATTGCCCTAAGCAGGCGACGGCTGGAGTGGCGGCCTGTGGCGTGCCAGAACCCAGAACCCAGAGACAGGCTGGTCCTCCTCAGTGGCCGAGACGACTGCCATGACTGCCACTTCTGCGTCCAGCGTGTGTCATTACAGGAGGAGCTGCCATCGCCTCCCACTGACACGAGAGACGAATAAACAGTAATATTGAGAAAAGATCACAAAAACATATTTCTCTTCCTTAATCCAGAGCTTTATGCTAACACACAAGTGCAGGTCAGAAAAACAAATCACCTCATTATTGATGTAACAGCTAATAGGTCAAACTCAGAATTAAACAGAGAAGATTTCTGAAGGGCTCATTTGATAATAAACAAAGCAGATTCAGCACGCTGACATTTGTTACATCACCGCAATCACAGTCGCTTCATATGAGCCAATGCCGTGCAAATCATTAGCTAAGAGATGCATGTGTAGCTGTTGTTTACTAAACACTATAGCCACCATTAAATTGGGACACAATATTAATCCAATTTTCAGACACAATTTGAAGTTCATGTAAAATCAGTCATGCGGGGAGCAATAAAGCTTTATTTATGCAGCGTTCCAATCCAGAAAGGGAGAGTGGGAATCAAACACGACCCAACTGCCCTGCTAATCATTTTAAGAGGCCCTGATGAGGGTGCACGCCTCTTCATCCAAATGCTGTACACTGATTTTCTTTTATAGACATGCCCCAAGACATGCCCCTCCATAAACTATAATTAGATTCATTTGTTCACCCACGCTGGCTCTCACAGACATGGCCTCAGTGCAGTTTAATGATAATTACTGCCTTACATGTACATACTTTTGTGTCCATCAGACACCTACCATATGTGACTGGCAGCCAATTAATGATTTCTTCAGCATGTTCCTACTGAAACGGCACGACTCGCTGCTATTAGCCAGATCACAGTGAGGTCTAGCGCCCTTAATAATGAAAGTGGGAAGTGTGTGGGAGTGCACTTCAGACTGATGGACTAAGTAATGTGGCATCACGCACAGTTTTTTTTTAGTTGTTCCATGAACATTGACGTATTTTTACCCTTCATAGCCAACGAATATCAAACTACAGACAGAATCCTAGACTCTTCCTGTGACTTTATACATATGGGTTCGTGTGTCGCCATGAGTGTAAAGGGTGGCTGTTGATGGGCATTGGTGAATGAATAATCACACTTTAGGGACCTCAGGGCCTCTTTGGCTCTGTTCAGACGTGGTATTAACATGAGTCTCGGGTGATCCGATCACAAGTGGACAACCGAGACGGATAGCCGTTCAACGCCTGGTATTTTCATGTGTCTTGAATGTGTCTCCAGTGACCACTTGTGGCCAGATTTTGTGACTAGCAGGGTTGCCAGGTTTTCCTTGATAAAAGCAACCAATGGTAAATCAAAACTAGCCCAATACCAAAACTCAAACTAAAATGTATATTTAACAGTCAGATGGCATTGCAAAAATAAACCGTCAGACGCTCCGATAGGTCAACAAAAGCTATACGCACACTGCCAACTGCCGGCATTTTTGCTCATCTCATGCTTCATGTGCTTCGTCACACTTCAAATGTTATGGAGCCATATAAGACTACCTCTGATCAGAACGATCAGATCACAAAACACACATCACACCTGTACTTATGATCGGTTCACCCGAGACGGATGTTAATATCAGGTGTGAACAGGGCCTTTATAGTGGCCGTAGCCTGACATGTTATTGTGACTTTAGTCTGGTTGTGGGGAGAAGTGTGTGTGGGTCAAAGACACAGCAGTCTTTCACTGGTCACTCCTCTGGGGGGCTGTTTCCTCTAGTCTAAGCCACACATAAATGGCTGCTGCTGTTTACGTCCCCTGCTGCTTTCTCCTCCTGGGGGTACAGTGGGTAATAGTCCCCTAACCCAGAGTAATTTTCAGTCACTGCATTCGGTTAAAACTAAGACAAGTGAAAATTGTGTGTTTCTGTGTACATCATTGTTTCAGTCATGAACAAAAATTGCATACCACTTTATGTTATGCATATTATCAAGTTGCTTTCCCACATAATTTCACTAAATCTGAAATATTAGTACAGTCGTGCCAACATAGAGGAAGGTACAACACCACTGTACATCATACTCCCTATTTCAAAGCACTGTGTTCTTCAGATATAACCAGACAGAAAACATACATACTAGTACTAGCTGTTAGTCTCTCAGGGGATATGATGTACATCTAAAGTGGACAGTAATGACTACGCAGATTTAGACCAGAACTTACCGCTGAGCAGTTTGAGGGTGCGGAAGACCTTGCGCTGGGGGGTGACTCTTTTGATGTAGGGGTGATCCTGCAGCGTGAGCAGACTGCTGCGGGCATCCTGCCGGATTTGCACCACCTCGAAGTCGCTGGGGTAGTCGCTGGCTGGGTTCTCGCGCCGCACAATGCGCCAGTTCATCGCCTTGGCATTCCGCAGGGCACTGCTGATGAAGTGACTGCGCGCCTTGGCCGTGAAGTACCCATTAAACGCTACTATGTACTCTGGAAAGGGAGAGAGAAAGCGCCTTAAATACAAATTCAAACTCATATATGATATCATCTGAATCACCTTCCTAATAGTGTTTAATATTGTGACTGAATTGTTCCTTATAGAATCTTGCATGAGCTGTTTATAAAGCCATACGTGTGTGAACTAGGGGTGTAACGATTCACTCTGTTCACGATTCGATTCGATTCATAATACTGGGTTCACGATTGGATATCGTCACAATACTCTAAATATTTTTGTAAAGAAGAAATTACTGAAAAAATACCCTTTTTATTTCTGAAGCATAAATAATGTGCATTTTTGCCTGTACATTTGTCAACAAAATAGAATATTTAGTAATCCAAGAAAATACCAGGAATAAAAGGTTTAAAAAAAAAAAAAAAAAAAAGGACTTTAATAGCAGCTTCACCATACTTAGACTGTAGCCTATAGGCAGGGTTAGCAAGCAAATAAAAACATTTCCATGTCGTGTAGGTGAAATATATTTGTTTTCTTAAAGTAAAGGTGTCAAAGTATATTACAGGTAGAAAAACTCAATTTTGGTCAAAACCTGATTTCTCGTAATTTTCTCGGATTTAAAAGACGACGGAGCGTCTCGCACTCCCCTTCACCTGTTTCTAATAACGACGCTTAAGTTAGGAGCGTCACATGACATATGGCGTGGTGGTGTGGGTTACAAACCGTGCAATTGCAGTAGATAATAATTAATTAATAGAATACACCTGATATCGCAGATCTCCACGATGCACATAGTCACGCTTTTGCATCACGATGTATCGTGTCACGATGCATCGTTACACCCCTAGTGTGAACTAAATCAGAGGTGTATATATTTGTTGTTAAATATGACTGTGATAATCATTCCTGTTTGCTCCCCAGCACTCATTAAGAAGGGTTTAAAGGTGACAACTAAGTTAATGACTACAAGGATAACTTTATTTAAATTGAGAGTAATTTATAAAAGAGCTGGTATGAGGCTATATAAACTACAAATTTTTACCAATAAAGATTTAGCTCTACTGTTTCCACCGCAGTAGCCATCTAGGTAATTCAGACTACGCTGTAATCTGTCACAAAACAGCACTGCTTAATAGATTGGGCAGAACTGCTTTACACAATTTCCTCGAGAGCATCAAGGAAGCATGGCAAAGGAAAGCGAGATTTCATACGCACAGGACTCTCCTCAACCAGCTAAAGATGAGGAACTTGTAATTAAAAGGTACGCAACATCTGCCATGTGAATAGCGTTCGGTTTTTAAAAACAAACCGAGCAAAAATATATATACAATAAAAGTATTATATCCAAATATATCATTTCAACAAAAAATACAATATACAGTCAAGCCGGAAAGTCTGCACACCCCTTTCACCTTCTCCACGCTTCATTACATTACAGACTTATTCTACAGTAGATTGAGTTCATTTTTTGCCTCAAACATCTACACACAATAGCCAATA
>JAOUQW010000034.1:19370910-19384706 GCA_028565825.1 Olivaichthys viedmensis | reverse complement strand
AAAAAAAAAAAAAACAAAAAAAAAAAAAAAAAAAAAAAAAAAAAAAAAAAAAAAAAAAAAAAAAAAAAAAAAAAAAACCCAACTTCCTTTCCCTACCCAAAACTAATTAAAATACACAGAATAGACAGAACTGCTATTTGGTTAGTTGATTAGCCAAGCTCTCTGAAATGCCACTGAACATTGGAGAGTAAATCTCACTTGATTAACTCACTTCATTTGATCATATACAGTGGTAACCGTGTTCACAATAATCCAACGGTCATTAGCGTGTTATATTTACTAACCCAGTGCACGAAAGCACAGAAATAAATGCTCCACGCTCTGCCTACATTGACGTGCATCACTCGCGTCCAGTGTAAATTGAAAAGCACCATGGTGGAAAAGCATGTGACGCACGTGCCTCATCGCTTCTGGTGTAAAATGGGCTGTACTCGGATTGTAGAGATCCCGGGATTCAGTTGTTTGCTGGAAATGCTTGAGCCATGTCATAATAGCCACTAGCACCCTTTTCAGGCAGAAGGTAATACCTACACTTTATATAAGGAAACAAAATCAGATTGTAAATGAACCAGCCAAAGCAAGTTCTGTTTCCCTACTAACACTTTTGTGTATATACATTTTTTTTGTCTTCTAAGAAAACCGCTTTCTATTAATGAACTTTTCGTCCGCACTGCGTTCTTGTTTTGGCAATGTGACAAGAAAAATGCAAAATGAATGCTGCCATTTTTTTTCTGGATCGAAAATGTATCGTATCATGGTGCAACAATGAAAAGACGTATCGTATCGTGAAATTTGTGTATCGTTACATCTCTACCAAATATGTTTTCTGAAATATGGACAGTCTCCTGATTTTATTATTTAAATACCTTTTGCTAAGAACTTAAAATTGTGGTCGCTAACAGTCTTTAATTTTTTGAAGCAACAGTATTTTGTCATCTCCCCTTTTTAGCTTATAACTGTGTTAAATGTTTTTTACATTGGTAAAACAATGAGGTCTGAAAATGTGCATTTATTTCATTATCCACACATGAAGGTCAAGAAGCCTGTGTGCAGAGCTTTTTTTTCATTACTGTAGGAGTGGTGCGGGTTGTGGGTTGGGTCGTCTTGCTTTAAAGCCTCTGTCAACATGGTAAAAATATATATATATATTTGTAATACTAAAAGATCTCTATATTCTTAACTACAATTTAGTTTTAGTTAAACGGCTAGTTAAATGGCGCTGCGGCGGCTATAGGCTAATTAATCAGAAGCCTACCTTTTACAGCACTAGGCGTAGACATCTAGGGTGACTACTGAAGGGGTTAAGGCTTTGGGGCTACTGATCGGAAGGTTATGAGTTTAAACCCCAGCAGCGCCAAGCTTCCACTGGTGGGTCCTTGAGCAAGGCCCTTAACCCTTCTCAATTGTATGTCGCTTTGGATAAAAGCGTCAGCCAAATGAATAAATGTAAAAATCCATTGCGAATAAGTATGTATAGAAAATGCTAAAACGTGCTAACTAGGTGCAGTTTCAAATTATGGGCGCTCGGGTACAAAAAGGCTAAGTGAGCGGGAACCAAGTCAACTTCAATTCCCGCAGTCAGGGCAAGGCAGGTAGCTGACGTAAAGATATTTGCGATTCGCACACGGGGTCAGCTGACGTGACTTATTTTTAATAACCTCAATTAGTTTGTGGATACTGCCACTTCAAAGCGCTTCCGACTTCTTTCAGTGTTTATAAAATTCAGTGCCTGATTGAAGCTTCAAACTGCCTAAATGCATTTACGTACCACATTTGAAACATTTATACAGGAGAGAAATACGAAAGGCATTTAGATCCAACATGCACAGTGGGTAGCAACCTCAGGAAAGGGCTCATGTTTTGAAGTGACTTCAGATGTAGTACAATGCACCAAATGAGTCAAAGCTAATACATTTATGCCGATCAGAAATAGTGCCTTCTACTTAGGAAACACTTGAATCAATGAATGAGACAGCTAACAGATCGGGAAACTGGCTGGACAGCTGGTGTATAAAATTGCCAGCGACAGAATGGATCAGAAAACAAGGAAGCATAAGAAAAGCAGGAGGGAAAGAATAAATAAATAAATAAATAAATAAATAAATAAATAAAATCATCCTAGCAATTTTTCCCCCAAAAGATGAAGAAAAGAGAAAGCGTAATTGCAACCCGAGCAAGGGACAAGCAGGTTTAGTTGCCGAAACATTTTTTAAAACTCCTATTCTAGCTCAGGAATCAGTGACCTCAGGTTGCATCTCCCTTCAGCCAACTGCTGACATCCAAAAGTTCATATGATGATAGGCTGCTATTTAGAAAAGACTTGTGATCAAAGCAGGAAGAGGAAGAAAAAGAAGCAATGCAGCAGAAAGTGGGAAGTGTAACCCTCTGCACAGCTTTGTATCCGAAAGCCCACAGTCACAGTCGCTGCTGGAAAAGACTCCAGCTGGAAGCCCCGGAGGACAGCAGCCATGGTGGGAGGGACACAGGACGACACATGGGCTTCCTTCATCATTTATTTCTACCGGCATGTTTTTTTTCCCCCTTCCCAGATCATCCTCTGAGGAACAGCGTTACATCAACACGGACCTTGCGGACGCGGGAAACGCAGGCGCAGCGCTCCGGCTACATCCGGGCTCTTTATAACTTCTGCGGAACACCCGAACACCTGAACCGAGTTCCACAGGGCAAGCAGCTTTAAACAACATGGCGCCAAACTAGTTGGCACACTTTCCGAAATTCCCCCAAATTCTGACACTTTTGACCATTGAAGGAGCAGACATGTGGGCCGTTGGAGGAATGTTTTCACATCTTTCGCCCCTCGTTGAAGAAAGAGGGATGTCGCGTCGCCGCGCGCACGCACGCACGCACGCGCGCTGAACGGTTAAAACGTCGAAAAACCGGACACCGCGATACTTTCACTGGCAAATCGGCGTAAACAGAAAACCAACTTACGGAGATGGACAGCAACAGGCAGGAGGAGGCAGACGCTACCCAGAGAGGTCATTCTGAAAGGGTCCTGAAGAAGAAGAAGAAGAAGACGAAGACACCGGCTGCGGTTCCGAGTTCGTGTTTCCACGCAACGCCGATTTTTCCCGCGCTTTCAGGACGGACACGCGCACCTGTCAGGTCTCGCGCGCACTGAGCTCTCCTCGCGCTGCACACCGCTGAGCCATTCGAATCCGCGCGTGCGTCTATAGTGAGCAGAGGAGAGGAGAGGGGGCGGGGCCACGTCCCAAAACCGCATCGCTACTAGCGCACTAACTAGTATGCCTAAGTAGTAATCCACGACAGACGAGTTAGTGCGCTAGTATGCGCTTCTGTTCCTCAGACGTCACAGACGCGTCATTACGCATAGAATCCTATCCGTATAATCGTAACGCAGAAGCTGCGATGTTGCACCGCATCACAGCAGATGGGTCGGACACAACAGTCCGGTCTTCTGCAGGTGCACTTGGAAAAGAGAGAGTGTTAGCAGGAATAAAGGAATCCTGTACAATGTCCAGTAGCCCACTGAAAAGAAATACAAAAAGAGTGCAACTATGCCTTTAATGTAAATCAGCAGACCATGCAAGAATCAGAAAGGTTTGCAATTTAACCCACAAGTTAAATTCATCTGATGACACTTTTTTTTTTTTTCTTTCTCCAACGTCAGTCTACACTGTGAAACATCTCATCATACCTTAGATCATAGCTCCATGAGCTGGATCAGGTGTGTTTGGGAGCAGTGAAAAAAATTTTAAATTCTGCAGGATCTCTCTCTGAAGGATATTTCCATACGAATTACAGCCTGATGTACCTTTTGCCAAAGCTCAGTTACGATCCACATATTGCTCCTTTAGACTGATGTTCACAAAGCATTATGCACATCACACAAGTATTGCTACGTTTTGCTTTTTTTTGTTTTCCCCCCCAAGGCAGTTGACAGACCAAGTGTCCACAGTTGTTAGCCATTTTTTTCATCAGTGTCTGGATCAAACACTCTGGCTTGAAAGAGCACTAAATATGTCTGCTAGAACTGAGCAATCTATGACGCAAGCGGTGAATCAGAAACTGGGGCTACGGTGTTGAAGCACCCAACATCACTTCTAACAGCAATATGGTGCTTGCCAGAAAATAAATAAATAAAAAATCTGCATGCACATGGTATAAGGAAAGAAAAAGAAGTGCCTGCAAATCAAACTCAGTGTGCTGAATGGGGCAAAATGAATTAAACATTTAACTGAAAAAAATCTTTTTTTTTTATTCCAAAACATCTAGGGTAAAAGAAATAAGTGTAAAATATACAACATAATTCAAGCACAAAGAACAAAATTCAAAACAATTGGGGAAGGGGGAAATTATTATTTTTTTTTTTACAAATGATCCATATTTGTCATACCCAAAACAAGCGCTAGACCTTGAATGCAAACTTGGAAAAACAACTTGTTTTTATATAGAGCATTGTGTGCAAGGTTCTGACATTCACGTCTATATGATTCTGATGCTTAAACCTGACCAGTATCAGACTAAAATGGTACTCAAGAACATCAAAAACCATTTGATTATTTTACACTGCAATTACCTGCCTAAAACTGTGTTACAAGATAACGGTTAGTTTTAGTTATAACGAACATGAGGGGTGTTTTTAATGTGATACAACTTAAATTACTCAACCACAGACCACCCGTTTAGAAAATGAGATGTGAAAGAGAGACACATTAATGAATTAAAGAAGGAGATAAAATTAGATACATGTGGGTCTTAGGGTGCACCCATATCTGAAACCCACCACAAATGGGGATTTGGGGAAAATGGGCGTGTTATCTTGAATATACACAGCTTTTCTTGGTAGCATGCAAGCATTCTCAGCTTAGCATATCCCTAATAGCGGCTCAAGATCCCCGATGCTTAAATATTTTAG
Organism: Olivaichthys viedmensis; assembly: GCA_028565825.1. NCBI lineage: Eukaryota > Metazoa > Chordata > Actinopteri > Siluriformes > Diplomystidae > Olivaichthys > Olivaichthys viedmensis. The sequence continues at coordinate 19,379,806 of JAOUQW010000034.1, read as the reverse complement.
TAACAAGAGTTAAATGAGTAACTATTGGCATTTAAGTAAATAAAGAGGTATAAGTAACCATAATGATGGATCTAAATGTCAAATGTAAAAAAAAAGAAAAAAAAAAAGAACAGTCTACAAGTCTACTGGAACTAATGGGTGGTCATAAATGTGCCCCAACAATAGTATTCTAATGAGGACGTTTCTTTTACACATCACTTGCATAAAATATTTTGAGAACAACTTGACTGGGGGAAAAACCCAATAACTATCAAATCGTTTTAGAGCACTTTCAACAAAATAATTCAGTAATCCATCTGGCTACCCAGATGCATTTCTATCCTTCCCCAATAGGAAAAAAGATAAATGTGTAGCGAGCTGAAATTCAGCTCTCACAAAAAGCTATATGGCCCATCTGGTGGGGATCCAAAAGCAGATTACCAATGTCTGATAAGGCACTTTCTGTAAATGTGTCCTTGCTCTACCAAGAACATGACCAAGCAAATTTCTTTCTACTCTCACTCAGTATTTTTGCATTTTCAGTTTTATACGAACATTGTTTTTGTTTCAAACTGAGCAATTTACTGAGCTGAACGGCACTAAACAAAGCTTCTGGTTTCAGCCAGTTTGCCCAGGAACAAATCAAGCAAAAGTGGGCAGAGAGAACCAAACTAAACCGATAAGATGAAAAGGAAGATAGGAAAAAAAAAAAATCCAGAAAGACAAAGAACCAGCAAATAAAAACAGACAGATATTAATGCAGATGAAAGCCATATACATTTCTGCCCCCTGGAGACCCAACAGGATCACTGCACGTTCATAAACAGCCAAACTTCTGAAAGCTTTTACAAAAACTAAACTAAGCATTCCTTAATTGGCATATAAAGTCCTTTAATGTGACAGGGTGGGATGGATCTGAACTTTCTAAACCATTTGTAGACTAATCAGACGCACGATGCGTGGGTCGAGGAGTTAATTGTCCAGCAGCTCAATGTTGGGTATAGTCAGATGTAGTAATTAAAGTTTAATTGTTTACTGATTATGAAATAATGAATTCTTTAAACACAAAATCAGTGCAGAGTCTCATGGCATTGCAAAAATGATAGCACAAAAGCTCTGGCTGCACCCCCCCCCCCAAAAAAAACCCATCTTCGTCACATAGCATGTAGCAGTCCAAACTCTTTCCTTACTATGAGAAACAATAATAATAAAACAATAATCAAACAGAAAAAATGGCTCAAGAATGTCACATGGGTTATCATTTGAAAGAAGAACTACATCTCAGAGGGCTTGATGGGAAATGTAGTGCAGGGCTGCTGTAAAGCAAATTACTGGTGTCTCCGTCTGGACTGCAACTCCCATCACGCAAGCCGCCGAAGATCGTTTGGGCTACTGAGCGGAGCATAGTGAGCTGTACAGGCAGGGTGGAGGAGGGGTGCAGCGTAGGAGCATGTGAAAGTCGATACGACTGCAGATGGGCGAGTGAAGGGCAGAAAAGGAGTGCGTTAATGGTTAACAAGGCCCTGCAGCATCATAAGGAGGCGGCGGGCACGTTTGCTCAGGGAACTGTGGGGGTCCTGCTGCAAGAACTGGAACAACTTCTGACGCACTTGCGACAACACGGCACTCATGTGGTCCCTGGTGACCGGGTCACCATGGTCCAGATTCATCACTGCGTCCTCTAGATAGCTACACACACACACACAAAATGGCACAGTTATATAACAAATAACATCACTCCCACACACAACAAATCTGTTCAGTCACCATCTTGTCACAATTTGTCAATAATCAGATAAACACTTAAATGTAAAGCAAAGTCAAAGTCATTTCACTTTTTTTGTGTAATGTGACGCACTTTATGGACATTAACCAAAAAAGTAAAAAAAAATAATAAATTGTTCTTGATTTAAGCTTGTCGCATTAAGTACAGTTTTCAGCCAGATTAAATACTTGCACAAGGCAGATGTTTAAGGTACTATAACCCAAATTTAAAAGTGTACTTCTATGAAGTTCTAATGATTCCCAGCATTTTTTTTTCTCTCGAAGCACGCTACTTTAAAAATGATCTGAAAAGCGGAGATTAGTTTGCTTTGAAGCTTAATGTTATTACTTTGGAGACACCATGGCCAGTGAGACAGCACTCCAGCAACTAATATTGAATTAGAGAAGCAGTGGTGATCTTTGATATGCCCTGATTAAAACACACACACACACACAAGCTCCCTTAGCACAGGAACCAGAGTCTTTAGCAGCTGTACCAACAGATACTATTTGCTGCTTTGTTAAAGCTATTCTGGGACAAAGCTTTTTTATTTATTTTTTATTATTATTTTTATTCCTCTCCCCGGGGCACGCAGCGTTTGATAAAACCTTGTGAAGGATTAGTAAAATGCCAACTATCCGAATGGAAGAAAAATTTCACCATCTGCCATTAAAGCAAAACGACTCGGCTGACGGATGCTGCAGTGGGTCCACCCTTTCACTGCATGTTATTCAGCGGTCATATTAATTACGAGCCCTCATTAAAAATAGAGCAACGATTTAAAAATGTTCTACATGTTCCCAGTGTTGCATGCCATGTCCTATTCCAGATGGCTAAGCTCAGAGGCTCTGTATCAGATTGTTCTGATTGCATCTGCACAACCTGCTCTAATGCGTTAAAACCCTTGCTGCTGTGTTCTCAATGGTAATGTTGAGGCTTAAAAGCTATTAGCCCCTCCTGATGTGGAAATTGTGTTTTAACATTTGACCCTGTGGTTCATTTCAGCCCCTGCTACGCAGGAGTCGATCTAATTAAGATAATTAGGCAGCGCTAAAGTGTATGCCCCAGTTCATTCCCTCTCGTTTTAATTATGTTTGTTCTTATTTAAAACACCTAGATAACACTTCCAATAAAAGCCTAACCTCAGTTCCTCTTGGCTCTCGCACATCTATGGTCATTGGGATTGCTGTATCTACTTAAATAAAAACACCCATGCGTACATGCTGGAAAGTGTCGCACGATGTAATGCATTACCATATGGACAAAGATCACACAGGAACATCGGTGAGTAAAATCTAGAGGTGGCCTTGGCTATCAGAGCCTTTTAAGAGCAGTAAAGGGACTTGGCAACGTGTAAGCCAAACATTAGGCTATGACTAGAGCAAGGCCGGCTGTTCCCCCTCTGCACACATATCTAGCCCAGGCCTGTCTGGAGAGAGCTTTAATGAGCCTAGCTCAATACAACTCAACGCAGCCTGGGAACTGCAGCCAAGCTGCCCTCTGTTTAATGTCATCACCAGACCAAATAGGCAGAGGGGGAAAACTGTTGCTCATCACATATCTGGTTGTTGTTGCCGCCATTAAACGGGAAGGTTACTTTGGCCTTGCGTATCAGAGTTCACAAAGTTTTTGAGAAGTCCGCTAAACTGATGTTATTCCTTGGCAGGGGTGCTTACTTTAGGTGAGGGTGAGCAGTTATACATGTAGCGGCACATGAATTCAGGAACAAGCTGCACAGTTTTATAACTGCATGCACAGACTGACCTGATCTTGAGGTCACTGCGCGTGACCAGGTTGGTGGAGAGCTGCTGGATGAGCGAAAGCAGCACTGCCTGGTGCAGAGGGCACGGGCTCTGGCCAAACACCTGCTGAGAGTCGACTGTCTCGCACACATACAGCACCAGGTTCAGATCAGCTGCAGACAAGGCCTAGAGGAACACAGCACACCAGGGAAAGAAGTTGCGTTGCATTTTGTATGTGACTTTAAAGGACTGAACCAAACCCAGAAATGAACTAGTGACGACTACACATTATTTCTGTTTGCTTGCTTTTAGTTTATATGAATTAGCACTTGTGTATATTATAAACAAAAAAACAATATTTATGTATTAGGACAATATCATTGCTTCATTAGGAGTATTACTAAACTGAAAAACTGACTATCAATTATACTTTTATTTAATTAGTTTTAACACACTTCATACAAAAGGTGAATGTGTCCATAAAGCCAAACTGAATATCACCAAAACCCCTATGATCTGTCTGTACGCATGTGTGTGCATGATACATAACCGCCCTGACCTGCTGGAACGCCTCGTTGAGCTGGCCCTGTTGCAGCAGCTGTAGAATGCTGGCCTGCTGTGCCTGGAAGTCGAGGTGGGCAGTGGGCACGGGCGTACTGGCCGCCGAACGCATGGCCTGCATGATGCTGGACGTGACTACCGCCTGCTGCTCCTTCATGGCCTGGCTCACCTCGCCCTTCACGATGCGCTGCACCTGGCTCAGGATTGAATCCTGTAGACTGCAAAGCACATGGAATTGGGTTGAGGTTCCCTTAAACATTAAAGCATGAAGAATAATGGTAGTAGTAATGGTGAATAATGGTGTGATGGTACAACAAATACCCATTCAAAAATAACAGTTAAAGCTATATTTTAAGCAACGATAGCACAAACTTGTACCAGGTAAGGCATTTATTTGTTGTCTATCCAGTGAAAGACAGTCAGCTGATTTATCCTTGTTGTGAAATTTGTATTGTTACCCAGTTGTAAAGTCGTTTTAGCTAGAGAATTTTTGGCTAGTGGATGTTTGGTGTGTGTCTCTGTATTTTTGTTCCTCAAACGCGATTATATCGAGCGAAAGTGAGTCATTTGAGGCATCTGCTCGCCCTCGGTGTGTGTATTTTCCACAGATCTGTGTCTTTTTTTATACTTTTTTCTGTGTTTTAGCTAGCGTGCTAATGTCAGCCGGTTAGTGCCAAACGTTTTTGACAGGCTGGAGAACAAATACATGGATCAGAAAACAATACACAGAACACAGATCGGGTAATAAAAACACACAGGACGGAAGCGACCAGACGTAATAGTTTTTTTCTCTACACTGTATGTTAGCCTCGGAGATGCGCGCAGCTTTGGCAAAATGACTAAATACACGCCGGGGCTAGACGCTAGCAGCACTGAGATTACAGCTGAGCAACTCTTTCCTCTTCAACCAGAGCTTATACTTTAGCTAGCTAGCTAACGTTAGGCAGCTAGCTTGTTCTTTAGGCTATGTGCAGTTTTATGATCCCGTTGAATAAGCACAGTTACACCGCGGCAACGGCGACCAGGTAACGATGCACGGACAGACTGCTGCAGAATCAGGCAGAGTCACAGTGCGAGCTAACCGGTTAACGGTAGCTAAAAGACAAGCTCGTGTTGAAGGCGAGTGGTTTTGCTCCTTCACCTGGTACTCAGTAACTGTGACAGTCACGTTGATGTGCACAATACGGTCTTTTTATTCCAACAACACTTTTGTAATACTGAGCAAACGACAAAAACGGCAGCAGATAATTACATCCTTAGAGTCGTGAATACTTAGGCCGTGTCCCAAACCGCTTACTGCTATACTAAATAGGTCATTACACTATTGGTGTCAATTACCATTTAGGCATCCTTGTTTAGTGTGTATTATGTGATTTGGGACGTAGCCTTAAAATTCTCTTTGAATGTAAAGGACAACCCACGTTACGAAATGTTGTTCCGCAAGTAGCTTGCAATAGAGTTTTTCTTCCAAAATCTTACATCCAGCAGCTTTAAAACAAAAGATTACACAGAACCAGGAATAAAGTCATGAGGAAAAAAAAAGATTAACGGATGTAAATAAAATGGTTTAAACAAGTTCAATTTAGTACTTTCCATTTACACTGAAAGCCATTGTTCGAGAAAGAGTACTGGGCAGGATAAAGCATCAAGTTTAGCATTTAAAGCAGAAAACCACACTGATTTACATCCTGCAATGGCTCCAGATGGAATCCCTGCTTTATTATTCATAAGTCTGATGCCGTTATAACTTAAAGCTGTGCTAACTGAATACAAAAGCAAAATTAGTACCAAAACACTATTATGGATTATATATATATTTTTGCCACCACAGTACAAACACTGAGAGGATGGGATTTGAACATGTGCCTCAAACTCAAGTATATTATTACATAAAGCTAAGCACTGTGAGAAAGGTAAACAGGCTTTACTGGCAGAAAATAAATCAAGGCTTAAACAGGCTTCTGCATAAAAGCATGTATGCTTTGCCTTAAGCATCAAGTCAATCTGCACCTCTGCACTCCTAAAATGCTCTTTGTTGGAATTTTAATGAGCGTGGATTTCTGAGTGATCGTGTGTGTGTGTGTGTGTCTTACTTTCCCACGATCATGTGGAGTTGGTGCTGAACCTCAGAGCGCACACTGGCTGCTACGGTGGTGGCCAGCTGGTCTTGGGAAGTCTGCAGTGAGTCAATCATCTGCTGCAACTGACCAATTACAGGGTCTCGAGCATCCTGCTCACGCTGCTTCCTGTTCTTAACATGTGTCTCCAGCTGCTGAATGTCTGTTGGGAGTGAGAGGGATTAGTAATATCATCTCGGGTCAGTGCATGCTGCAGAAGTCATAACACCACTACAAGGCCTATCTATTGGACAAAAGTAAATGAAAATATTAGCTCTATAAAGCTCTTGTCTAACCTCTTGCAAAAGTGCCCTCCAGAATTATTGGCACCCTTCATAAAAATAATAACCAACAATGAACATGTAAAAAGAATAACACATGCAATGAGTGATATGAGCTTAAATGGATGTTGTATAGTTTTATTTTAACACAATATTTTTTCAAAACACAATAGGTTTTCTTAAGCAGTACAAATGTTTCTGCAAAACACTGTTTTCAAAATTATCGGCACCATTACTATAAAAATATTTGGAAAAACCTTCCCTAGAGGAGAAGAACAGCCCAGAGTCTCTTCATGTCTAAAAGGTCACACACACTTGTAGAGCATCTTAGACCACTCCTTCATGCCAAACATTTTAAGCTCCTTTATATTCTTAAATAAGAATATTTTGTGCATGTGGACTGCACAGGCCACAGGTTCAAATCCAAAAACGGCTAATTTTATTTTCTTAAACCATTTCTGTGTCCATTTGTGTTTATTTGGGGTCATTGTCTCGTTTAAAAATCCATCTACAGCAAAGTCTTAACCTCCAGGCAGAGGTAACAAGGTTTTGGGGTAAAATATCCTGGTACTTGGCGAAATTCATGATGTCATCAATCTTTACAAGAGCCCCTGGACCTCCAGCTGCAAAACTGCCCCAAAGCATCAATGATTCACCTCCATATTTTACAGTGCGTTTGGGGGCTTTTCCTTGTATGCAGCCCCCTTTCTTTCTTTTTTTCCCCTCAAAACATGCCGATGGTGTGCAGAGCCAAAAAGTTTGATTTTGGTCTCATCTGACCACAACACACAATTCCAATTGTGGTTTCAATGAAGTTTGATGTTCAGGTGCTTCATTTTGTGAGTCTCTCAGGAAGACCTTCTTTAGTGTCCCCCTTCCAAACAGCTTGTTGTTATGGGGGTACTGTCTAATAGTTGATTTTGAACCTTGACAACACCAAGAAATAACTAAACTGTGCAATTTAGTAACTGTGAACTGCGAGTATGCATATGGGTCCGATTCATGGCAAATTTTCAGCCTTTTGAACCTTTTTTAAAATCATGGCCAAGGTTGTGTTTAATGGTATTTTTAAATAGAATTTTTTATATCCGTTACCCAACATGTGCAGGTCACCAACCATTGAAGGTTCGACATGGTGATGCATAATAAAAAGGGGTTTTACATACATGCAACCTCATATTTATACCCCAGGAAAAGGTCAAAGACAACAGAGTTCCTGGGGACTGAGAGCAATTTAATATCATAAGTAATATAATTTTTCCGAGGATGCCAGTTTGTTTGCATTTATTTTAAATATTCCTTAGGGGTGTCACTAATTGTGCTCCATATGTTTTTGGGAGAAAATACGATCATTAAAGAAAATCACTCCTATCAGAATGATTTTTGTTAGAGCAAAAATAAGTTGTTTCTCCCATCGTTTGAGTGTAAAATTTGAATTTATTGTGTGTCATTTTTATTTAATGCAATCATTTTTACAAAAGGTGCCAACAATTATGGAGGGCACCGTGCCATTTGTTTCATTCCCCAATATACTGATTACATTTCTCTTTTCACTGGGGGGGCAACACAACAGCAACCCCATGCAGGCATTCCTCCTGTGTTACAGATGGGTTTCAGAGGAAGGGTTTAGCTTTAGTAGTTCTTACACTCGTTGGTTCCCTGTTTAAAGCTGTCATTGATCTGCTGAAACATAGACTGGCATCCGCGCTCGAACACAGGAAGTACGATGCTCTGGAAGGCATCTTTGTAGGCTGCCTGGATAGGGCCCTGCATGGCCTCGGCTGCGGCTCGGCCAATCGCATCAGTAGTATTCTGCAGAGAAAAAGTGCAAAAAGGGAAAAATTTAGGAGGAACCACTTTGAGTAGATGCTCTTCTTAGCTAAACACTGAATAACTGAAGACAACAGTGCATGGCCAAACCCGTTGAACCTGCCTTAATTATTGAACAGATTAAAGATGGTTCTTTCATTGGAAAAAAATAGATAGGCTTTCACAATACGGTGAAATGGTGATTCTATATATATAAAATAAAATAAAAACCTGGTTAGTAAGCAGCATGCCCTTGGTGCAAAAACATGCATCACGTTTCACTGTTAAATGTTCAAGCACACACTGAAGAACCTCTGCCACAGACCTTAGACTTAACGACTTTGGTGACGTTTTCCTTGAGTGTTGCCTCCACTACAGTCAGCTTGGCAGTAATAGTGTTACTCATCTGCCCAGTCAAGGGTTCCAGACTCTTTGATATGGCTGCAACACAAGGAACACCATCAAAATCAACCATCACAATAACATCTAAAGCAGTGCTTTCAACACAAACTAGGGTTTTACACAAGACTTGGACTGAGAACCACTGACACAAATTTTGAAAAAAAAAAAAAAAAAAAAAAACCCCCGGAACAAACACCAACACCACCCCTTATTTAAGATTTGAATCAACAAAAAAGCTTC
>JAOUQW010000034.1:19352809-19370900 GCA_028565825.1 Olivaichthys viedmensis | reverse complement strand
AAAACAAGAAAAGCGGTGGTTTAAACACAAACTAGGGTTTTAAACAAGACTGGGACTGAGAACCACGGACAAAAATTTTAAAAAAAAAAAAAAAAAAAAAAAAAACCCCGGGAACGAACACCATCACCACTCCTTATTTAAGATTTGACTCAACTAAAATGCTTCAGGTTAAAGCCTTAAAAAAAATACGCAAAGTATTTTGTGATTGAACTCTCAGAGTTCACGGTGTGGGGTGCTGCACGATGATCGTCAGCAGAGGGCTCTTACTCTGAGGAACGGTCTTCTTCATCTCCTCACGCAACACTTTGTCCAGGCGATTGGAGAGAGTGGTGCCCAAGGTGTGAGCCAGCTGCTGTGCCATGTGCTCCTGGAGCTGCTGGTTACGCGAGTGTCCCTCTGCCAATACCCGCTCCATTCTTCTTTCTGACACACAACAGCCCGTCAAGGTCCAACCACCAAGAAGTGCATAAAATCAGTGCTCGACAAAGGCATTAACTGGTGTCATTATAAAAATAAAATGGCCTTCAAGAATCTAATGGTAAGAGCGATAGAACCTTTATATTCATTTAGACAAGACTAAAACCTATTAACAAAATCATTTTTTTTTTTAAACGTTTTTTTAAAGTTTTCCTTAACCGTTTAACCTACGCCAAGCTAAAGAAATCACACACAGAGCTACTCGGCCCCGTTGCCCCTTCAAGGCAGCCTACATAGCACACATGGTTTTAACAAAAGGAGTGGGGTTGGTTTTGGGGACTGCGGAAGGCTTGTCAATTGCCATTTTCATTTATTGGCAGTTTTGCTGAATGGAAAACCTATTGGATAGCCATCAAACGAGTAACCTAATGGGGATTTGGGGAATAGTTGGGGCAATTATTTAGTCATGGCCACTCTGCTAATGTTATAGGGCTGTGCTTTTGAAAGCTGTGAACAAAGGCTGTAGTGCCAAAAGAGCACAGCGTGCACAAATGCTTTCTATTTTTTATCTTTGGGAGTTATTTATTGACTGCTTTGTACATGTAATGGCCTGTGCTTTGTCTAAAAAGTGTTGGGTCACTTATATTTTAATTCTCGCTGGTCTCTGTATAGCTTGTCCTTTTTCGTGTTCATTATAACAAATACCGCCGAGGTTGCATGTGAGAAGAACAAAAGACTGCAACATTATTAATATTGGAAGGTTAAGTGCAATGTTTTCTATTACCTTGTTACAATGAAGCTATAGTATTGTCATTCAGTAACTAGTTTCTGTGCTCATGGCCACTGATCTCTCAACATAAAAATAAATAAATAAATAAGATTCTTTTATCCTCTGAAGTTGGCGTCACTACCACTATTTGGGGAAACTATTACAATAGTCCTCAAATGGTGTCTATTTAATGCTTGCCAAGTTGTTAGCTGTCTGTGCTTGTTTTGTTGTGGGGTATTATTATGGTCCATTTTGGTTGGTCTGCAAAATGAAGGCTCGTCATCCACAGTCGAGTATGGACCTGGTCGCCTTGAGACCGTTGTTTGCTGTCGGCTTCCGAAATTGTAAGCGTGAGGGCAAGTACTATATTTAATTTGGAGAGACTTTGTGGGTAGTAGGGCTGTCAAATACCTTTAAAAATTTAATTTCATTACTTATAATATTTAGTATTCAAAGTTATGTCGTCCCATTTACTAGGTGCAAAGATAGGGCTTCCCGGTTTCCATGTGGATAATGCATTTTGTAACTACAGCACTAACAAGGTTATAAAATAAATAAATAAATAAAATCAAACAATAATAAAACAAACAAACAAACAAAATAAATAAATAATAATAATAAAAAAAAAAAAAAAAAATAACCCACACAATGGCACAAGGTGAAAATGCCCAAATGTTGTTTGGGGATGTAACGCCACATATAAAACCTAGCAACAATTTAGTTCTCAAGTGAGTTTGCTGCAGGTTGCTCCTGAATACTTTGGTTAAATTACTGAAATGAAAATCTATTTAAAGGTCACTTAAGGTCTTCATTTTTGAAAAAAGTAATTTAATGCTTTTTCATACTTTTTGATGACACATGGATACCCTGTATGTACTGCTTTAAAACATTTTTAAGATCAGTCTGCCTAAAAGAACGGGTCCTTATCCATCAATTGCAAAGCAGGTTCACACAGGATTCACACAGGATCTAATTTGTCTCCAACTCCAAGCAGTTTAACAATACACCCCACCGATATGCTCTCCCTAGTGGAAGGATACGTTCCTGCTCCTGCTGCGTGAGCAGGACATGCTCTACATGGGCCATTATGGAGCTCTGCACGGCATCCATGTGGCCCGTGAGCCTCTGCAACAACTCCTGCTGGCTCTGCCGCAGCTCGGCCAGCTCCCTCTGTTGGCTCCTTAGCAGCAGCAGCAGTTCCTCCTGCACCTCCATACTCAGCTGCAACAAGAACAGAGACACACGTGTATGCGGTTCACACCTCAGAGGGTACCACTGATCCTAGAAGAGTTATACAAGTCATGCTGGAGACTTGCATTAGTTAATCTGTGTCAAAGTTTGTCCCGAGCGCTGTTCCCTACTGGTATATCTCAGGCAGTCGAGGAGTAGCTCTCCAATAACGGTGCAGCACAGCTTATCTCGGCAAATTAATCGTGATTCCACGTTTTGGCGCCATTTCCACCCCCACGCGAGCCGTGCCGCACCAAAGTACCTGTGCTGAATTTAGTTACCCTTCTTGCCCATGTACCAGGAGAGTCGAGCCGGGACATGCATGTGGAGCTTTAAAATAGTGCAGACATTATAAACGCAATAAAATGGATAAATGCAATCGTCAGTCACTTCTCTACCGGCACAAAAACACTTCAGTAGTATGCTAGTGAAGTGACTGTCTGTTTCTTTCTCTTTTCAAAAGTCTTTTTTCTGGCAGATTTAACATTACAGTTTTATCTCACAATGATATTCAGATTTGTTTTTTTTACCCACAGTAATGCTTTCTTATCACTATAGAGCTTGTTTTTTTTTTTACATTTCTTACCCATGATCCAAGTAAAATCTCCTTCTAGTTAGGGCGAATTGTAAATGGCTTCCTATTCCCTTTGTTTGTGCCCTACATAGAGTATAACAAATAGAGCGCTGCACACCCTACTTGGTGCCCTACATGTATAGTGTAGAATGCTATTTGAGATTCAGCCACAGGATATGTGAAAATTTGGAGGGGTTTTTTTGTTTGTTTTTAACGTCGTGTCTATTTTCACTAAAGATTGAAGTACTGGCACACTTGTGTTTGGGTGCGCGCGCTGCCATTAAAACAAACTCGCTGTGTCTCATGCTTAATAGTTGACCCTGCGAGAGAGACACGTGGCAGCCACATACATTTTAACATTAAAATAAGATGTGTCTAGTTTTATTTCAAAATCATTGTTTTTTTATTTCGAGTAGTAATTTACTTCTCGTGTTAGCTACTTTTTAAAGCTTAATGAAATGTGCTAAACAAGAAACTGTTCTGTCTACACCAATAAAAAGGTGACTCTTTCGAACTCTTCTTTGCCTCTTCATTTCAACGCTGAAAAATACTTATAATTTTGTTCGTGAGGTAGCATTAATAATGAGGATTATTGTGATGGTGCCAAGATGGCGGCGCGGTAGCACGCAGCGGCCACTGCGGGTCCAGAATATATGGCGCTTTAGCGTGCATTGCCCTGTGTATTTACTGCCCCTGTGTATTTATTGTTCTGTGTATATTTACACTCATCCTCACTGTCATGTATTTGCACTTTATGTACAGTAGTCCTGTATAGCGTGCTGCTGTATTGTTGGTGCGTGTTGCACCATGGTCCTGTAGAAACGACATTTCATTTCAATGTATACGAGGTATATGGAGGAAAGACAAAAACCTACTTTAACTTATTATTAAGGGGACACAGCACATGCCCGATCGCGATAATAAAGATGAAAATACGCAGTAGTGTATAATTTTCTGTATTATGTGCGCATAATTTAAAAAGGTAAAGAGATGTCAATTTATTTTCTTTTATTATAAACAACTAGCTCCTCACATTATTTTCTCCCTCAAAGTAGCGCTCACTCGCATTAAGTTTGGAGACCCGTGGTCTAGACACTATTTACAGCATGCCATGTGAACCACTGCATTGTAAAAATAAAACCCTACACGATCACTTCTATAACTCTTAATTCAGCCACCGCTAGTCCTCGTGGCTAGATTATGTAATGCACAGGAGCAGTTATCTTACCTGATTATCCACCTGCCTGGATTGTGAGGAATCACTAGTGAGGAAACAAGATTATGAAGTTAACACACCCAGAAGAAGCTAAATTTTCCAAGTCAAACTCATACTAAGAGTCTTGACACAGTGATGCTTTGGGTATAAAAGTGTCATGCTGGTTCAGGTGGCTCACCCATCGTCTTTCTTGCTCTTGCGCTTGAGTTTGGGCGAGCCGCGAGGTGAGGTCTTCCAGTCCTTCACCGGGAGCCTGTGAGAGGCTCGAGAAGCGCAGTTTCCCGAAGATGATGCCAGACTGGCCACCTCATCATCATGATCGCTGTCCGTCAGTGCAAAGGTAGGAAAAAAAGGCCAAGGAAAGTGGGATTACATAACTGACGTCACAATAACTGGTCCTCAGTAAGAACGTCAGCGTTTTTTGGTGAAGTATTCCTGCACAGACGTTTTCATTTAACAAATTCTATAATTGAGCTGTACGACTCACACACTTACAGTCTGATGACTCGTTTTGAACAAATCAGACACTGAGCTAAGCTATTACACAAGGAGTTAAATAGTATTCGTGGTAAAATAACTTTTGCGCCTACTGTTGAGAACGCCGTATAGGTGTTGGACACGGTGTTGCATACCTCTGCTCTGCACTGGCATCCTGGCTGTCGTTCTGTGTCAGGTGGTAGGTGCGTCTGTGGAAGGGGGATGACATGTGCATGTCCTTCAGGTCCTCTCTAGAGCTGGAGCACATTCACATCATAAATAAGGGTAATTAAGATTATTTTTTGACATGGTTGTTGGCATTTCATTTGTGATCAGCAGTCAAATCGCTACCAAAAATTTTGCCTCGACAATAACCCCCAAAGCAATGTCAGGCTTTCAGGGGTCAGCTTGCACAACAGCAATAATAAAGCAGGTTGTCATCAGTAATTTCAGAGCCCCCTCACCATTCTGCCAGGCCGTTATCTCGAAGGCTGTTCCTTGTTTCGCGCGTGATGTCGGGCGCTGCAGGCCAGCTGCGGTTGGCGCCGCTTTCAGAGCAGGATGCTGCAACCGCATTAGCAGCGTTTTCCTGTGACAGCGCCGTCTCCAGCAGCGAGGGCGTGCTGCTGAGCCTCTGCTCACCGTCTCCGGCCGCTCCTCCACTCAGGTCCAGCGGAGAGAGCAGGTGCAGCGCCGAGGCGGCCGACGCCATGCTGTCCTGAAAGCCCTGGAGGGGGTCGCGTGCCTCGGCCAAGCCCCTTGGCAACGTCTCGGAGGCAATCTCAGGGATGATGTCTTGCGACATGGCCGTGGAGGCCGAGGAGATTACGTCCGGGGAGCGAGCTCTAGTGGGGGAAGCCTGGGAAAGCAGCACAGGCTCCATGGCTTGGAGGTCCAGGGAGAGGGAGGGGTTCGGAGAGGGCAGCACCTGCAGATGAGAGAGCGGGTAGGGAAGGGGAAGTGTAGTGTGAGCGTAGGAGGCCGCCTCACACAGCCGAGAGGCCTCACGCAGGAGAGAGGGAGAGCGGACAAGAGGATGTGAGAAGCCCTGACGTGGGGCAAGGATGGAGGGTGCCAAGTGGAAAGGGGGTTGGAGGCGTGTTTCCCCACTTAGATTCAAAGACAGAAACCTAAATGCAATTGTCAATGGCAGAACTACAAGTTTCTCTACATCATTATTCATCAACTGTGGAATCAGAATTCCTTATAGACTGTCTTTAAATAAACCCAAATATAATACAAGGACTACATGCACTCCATAAAGCTGATGTAAACAGTGCGTGTCTAAACTATTGCACAACCTCTCCAAGACGTATGAAGAACAGTTATTAGCAGTTCCGTGCAGCACAGAGAACCTTACATTTATGTTCAGGCTGCTGGTGTTTATGTGCACGGTAATGGGTAGACCAAGTACCTGGATATTTTCAGCCAGGCCTGAAATGAGGATTGAGTTGGCTCTCGGGCTGCTGGTGGAAGCACTGAGGGTCAGGCTGCTGCCGGATGAGTCCGTACACAGCTTAGGGCTCTGGGTCAGGTCCTCTGCAGCCCTGCAACAGAATCGCAGGACACAGAGCTTAACATCAATTCCAATTATTAAGCACCAACATAGCTAATAAAAAAGAAAAAAGAAAGACGGAAAAGAGAAACGCGAGATGATCAACTGAGAGGCGGTGCAGCATGCAAGGCTTTGTACCGTCTCTAAACTGCACAGCTAACCTGATTGTGCTATTTAAAAAACCACCAGAAAGCTTCCTGTCCACATGTCGTTCAAATGTTGTTCTTCTGTTATTAAAAAATAAACCAACTCGAGTTAACTCACTAGTTAACTGTATTAGCTGGCTAACGAGTCTAATCTAGCAAAACGGTTAGTAAGCAGTCAAGACAGCTGGGTAGTTATGCAATTGTTGTTCGTTGTTTTTTGGTTAGGTATGGCTTGCTAACCAGTTTACAAGATTACAGTACGTTTGCAACCATCTACCTAATAAAGTTTACATTTTGCTGCTTACAATAACCCTTGGCACACACCTTGGACCGCTGTCTGAGCTGCTCATGGCTGTTACTACAGTCAAGCTGCTAGCACTGCTGCCAGGAGAGGCTGGAACCTAAGGGGGAGGGGACATGTACAGGACAGATGCCATTATTAGTCCACAATTAATTTAGTCCAAGTTTATTTTAGTTGAAATCGATCATCCAGGAATACTCTCAAGTTAACAGAAACAGAATGTCCATAAAATCAGTCTCATTTCAATGAACATCTCAGCAGCAACGGCTTTGATTGGTAGACCATAACTCAAATAAAAAGTAAAACGGTCTTTGCCCCATGGCTAGTGAATGAGGAGCTCACAGATGCGCTGGGTGTCATGAAGGCATCCGGGGTCATGAGTTTGGGCATGGTCGAGCCAGAGGGGCTCAGAAAGTCAGCCGGAGCCGGGAGAGAGGGGATCTTACGCAGGTCGTTCTGCGAACCGCTTGCCCCGGATTCCTTATCCGAGCTCAGCGCCTCCATGCTCAGATCAGTCAGAGGATCCGCAAAACCTGCGACGCATAAACACAGAAATCAGGGCAAAGGACATAGGCATACAGTAGCCACACACATTTACACAAACACACACAGACACACCTGCAGAGCAAAATAAATCATGAAACTAAGCTCCACTCAACTCGGGTATTAAGAGAGAGATTAGTGGTTAGAGCCAGGGGGAAAGTAATAGCGTGCGCATTAATCTGTAGTCATACCAAAGCCGTCTTGGGAGCCTGAGCATGGAGGCATAAATAGGGAGGCAGCAGCACCCTGATTGGGCTGGAACCAAATCTGCACGTCCTGAAGGGACCTGTGGGACGGGAACCAGAGACTGTACAGTTACAGCCAGAATGCAATGAAAATTTCATGACTGGGTATGCAATCATTGGAATTAATATCCACTAAATGCATGCACAAGCCCTGGGCTGTACAGACTAATAAATAGTGTGCAGATTGCAGGGGCCCAGAAGTAAACGTTACCATCTGCATGAATTTCTGTATAAATAATGGGCAATCTAAATCAGCTCACTTTGTATGCACACAGTAAAGCTTGATCTGGATTCCTGATTTTGACTCCAAAGGTCCCTGGCTTCCTTCTGTGAAGAGCAAAAAAAATAATTATTAATAATGTACTATGTATTTTTTAAAAATCTGCAGCATCAAACACTGTGGATTTTCTTTATAGAGCCTATGCCTTAAAAGAAACTCACTGATAAAGGGGATCCTTCATCAAATTCTTTTAAACTAGCAAAACGTGAAAATACTTACAAGTTTATTTCATGTGGTTAACGGCAGCACAAACATTCATTTAAAGGAGAGGATCGAACCTGTGGTCATGCTTTCGCTCTCCTCATCTGGGGGGAGAACCTCGGTGTGGCGCAAGCGAGCGCGACTGACATCCTGGACACCAAAGCTCAGAACAGGGTGCGTGAGCAGGAACTCCGAGACAGCCATGAAGCTGGCACGGCCCTTCTCCTGATCCTGGAGCAGCTCCATCACATACAGAACCTGCACAACGCACACAGTCAAAGGGCTGATCTGGGAACAGTCTATGCCTAAGTCTAATGTAAAATATTAAAAGTACAGATCAGATCACTCGTACATAAGAGGTCTGGCCGCTGATGCTTAAAACATTAACTTAATTACATTCCTGTAATTAAAGCCAACAAACCAGAGCCCGTTGCTAGTTGTTATTAAGGAGGCTTGTATCAGCATTTCACAAGTGCATATAGTTTCCACACAAAACAGGAAATTTCCTCTTTTTTTTTCCCTTTTACTTTAATATTTAATTCCTCCTTCTTCACTTTGATATTTCAGTCCAGGTACTTCAGGCTGTTTGTCAGCTGCCATGTTAAATGGTAGTCCAAAAACAGCAGTGCGAGTGAGTGTTTTTGCAGAAGTGTGTGAATAATGAACAAGGACAAGGACCTTCCTCTGCACATCCGTGAGGATGAGGCACTCAGCAGACAGGTCCAGACTGGCTTTCAGACTGGGCAGAATGCTGGAGTTTAACGGGTCAGGACTAAACCTGGAACACACACACACACAAAAAAGTATTTTAAGTAATTTACTAGTCCAAAATTAAAAAGGATTTGTATACAGGAAAAGTCTAGACCAGGTAAAGTCTTAGCACTGATTTAAACCATAATCTGTGTTTATAAATGTGGGTGTAACCATGTCAAACACTTGGTATGTAGGAAATGAACATACTTGATGGTCTGTAGGCAGGTCCATGACACTGTGCACCACATCTTCAGCTCCTGGTTTTGATCTGCTCCTGTGATCAAGAATCGCCAGAATGGCACTCTATAGGGCAGCAAAGAAAACAGCTTAGCAATGGCCAACAGGCTTAAAGCTGCATGCACTCTGAGGACAGCTGACCATTAAATCACAAGCCCCTGCTTCCACATGCCACCAGGAAAGTACTGCTCGTTATTAGCTTCGAATCAGGATTTTATGGCCACTCACTCTGGGTCTTGCTTCTTGTGGTTGTCACAGAAGAGAAGGCAGGAGAGAGGTCTTCCGTCATGTGGCTGCCACTCATGAAGGCATCTGCAGGTCACAACAGTCGATTTAAAAATCACAAGAGATAAAGCAACCATGACATCGAGATGTTCACAAAGTTTATGTGGAGAACCAAAATAAGTACATTTTGTGAGTGTACCTAGGTTGGTCCTGTCCTTCAATGTAGATCTGCCAGAATTTTACATAGCCATCATGACTGGCTGTGGCCAGGACTGTGCCGTCTGGGGATAGAGCTCCCTCGCTGATGCGCTGAAAAAAAAAAGCAAAGCAATAGCAGCACTTATTTGACTTGCAAGTAAAACTTGTTACACACAAGGAAGGAAATAATGTTTAATGTTCCACTGGCACATGTCTGTCAATCACACGTAGAAGTTGCCTGTCGCATCTCTGATTTCTTAAGCCCCAAAAAAATTAAATTCTTTTTTTTCCTTCTTATTTCAATTGTTACATGTTCTTGTCAGTCTTCGTATGGATTCGATATGTCTGAAACACTCCTTCACAGACTACAGAAATCACAGTTTTTACGATTAATATAGTACACCGAGAATGAAATCCTCCAACCTTAGTCTTACAAATATGGGTCTTTTGAGCTCCCTCTTGAAATAATGCAACATGACTGGTTCAAACATGCTGTCGTGTCAGTGTGCACCCCTCATTTAATTCAATTTCCCTGAAAATTAAATCCGAGCAGTTAACTATAGACGGCAAGTGGGCAATTTAAAAGTGATTTGTTTGTTTGCTCCTTGACCCCAGCTCCCATTCCTGCCCCAAGTGGGCCATTTAAAAATATGTTGCTCATAGCTTTACTTTTCAATGGGAAGGCTGAAATTTGCATGGAATTGCCCGTTATAAAAAAGGTCTCCTTAACCCAGTCACAATGTTCTTTTCATCTCGCTCTTAAACTCTCGCCTGGTCATCGATAACCAAAATAAAATGTTTTTTTTTTTTTGTTTCGTTTCTGTGTATTAGTAAGTGTTCTAGTTTACTATGTTTATTAGCCCTTGATGACTGACTGCATGTGTTTGACCCCAAGTATTCTAAAAGCCCTAATAAACATAACACGCAACTACATCTGGATCCCGTGTGTTACAGTAACCTGGGTGGATCCATATTCATAAAAATCACAAATATATGAAAGATTACAAGAAATACGGAATACAATATTTCAAAACCTTTGGCCGTCAGCAAGAGAGTCAACAGTAAAGACAAGACACCACACACAAAACATGTTCGAATGTAAATCCAAATATCCACTCTCAGACTGGATGTCAGCTCGTGATGGTACACTACTTAATAAATCTGCATGAAATGATCAAACGATCTGTCGTCAAGGACTTCATTTAACATATAAAAATACAATCCTCCAAAATTGAGAAGATAAACAGAATAATGTAATCATGCTAATCTGTAACATTATTGTTTTATGAGGAAGATTATTAGTATAAATTATTAACATCATAAATATTAACATATCGGTTATAGGGCTCCAGACCCGCAACTTTATGACCTACTTTTATTCCTTTTTTTTTGGTGATCAAACATTACTAACCTGAGTCATCTCTGTTTAAACACTTTAAATGAACTAATTGTTAATCAATCACCTGCTAAAATTACATTTGGTTTCTTGCCTGTAAAAACCAGCTGTTAAATGCCTAAAATCAACACTTTTACTCAAAAATAAATAAATAAATAAATAAATAGATAGCACATGCCAGGAGGCCTGACACAATTATGAAATTTACCCATGTCAAACACTTGGTATGTAGGAAATTATGAAATTCTGGCTGACAATGGTTCATTCACAATTTAATTGTCCTACTGTTGACTGAATGGCACTTTTAATAATACACAATAACAGTATTGTAATAATGCACATGCACAGCCATTTCTCAATGCTGAAACCCTTTTACACCGGGAAATAATTGCAAGGGAAAGAACGAACAAAATATAAATATATACTTCTAATATCCAAAACTTGTTGCCGAAATATACAAAAAGGTAACTGACTGGTTTTTGATCAATGTTACGAATGTCCTCATAACAGTCACATTACCTTTAGTTTTCTCTCCAGGCCAAAAGCAGCAGCCAAACTTTATAAGTAACCTGTTGACTCGATATTATGAAGACAATCCAAAGAAGATGTGGTTTATTGTGGATTAGTTACATGGGGAGTATTTGTGAAAGAGCAGCGACACATAAGCTCCATATTCCATAACAGTCATTTAAAGGCGGCACTCTGGCTAATACATTACTAATAACATCTTTCGTTTTTGCTTAGATCCCGACCGAGACGAATATTTGTGAACTATCATGGAAATAAACCGTAAAAGCCAGATTAGCCAAAGTTCAGGGAAGCTAAGAGCCGAGCCGCAGGACGAATCCTAAATGGCTGCCTATCGGCCATATAGTGCACAACATAGGGCGAAGAAGCCATTGTTTCGCCCTATGTAGTGAACGTACGTAGGGAGCAAGAACCCATTTAGTATTCGGCCTACTCTCTGGTCTGACGATCACAGTCACCATAGAAACTGACGTAAAGAAGGTTGGTGTCAAGCCTTTGCGCCGCTCGTTATGGAGAAAGACGCATGCGCAGTAGCCGGGGCAACACATTATTTACACCATTTTTGTCAGATTTTAACTGTGATTACAAATCAGTGTTTGAAACGTCACCTTGATGATCCGTTTCGAGTTTATGAGTCACTCCCCATTTAAGTAGATAGGAGCCTGGTCTTGTATGACTGGAAATAACTGCCCGTGAACATTGCAAAGATGGCCGCGAGTGGACAGACTTTACTATATGGATTTTGGATGGGAGCAGGAGCAAAGCTAATGAGGTGGGGGATTAGTGCCTACCGCTGTGTGTCCTTTAATGGCGATGAAGCCCTCTTTAAGCTCTGTAGCATCCACAGGCCATGAGGTGTTGCTAGAGCGCAGAATATCAAGGTCCCAAACCTCAGCCTATGGGCAGAGAGAAACAGAGGAAGAGTCAAGGGGCAGTGAAAACAAGGAAAGAAAAGAAAGCACGCATGTGGGCATGCTGCTCACCCGGTCTTCGTGCAGCAGTGCCAGTGTCTGGCAGCCGTCCTCTGGGTTCTCCTCGTTATCCTCGGGAATGAATGGGCACCATATGAGTCTGCGGTTGGAGTTCAGCGGTGTGTCTTCAGGCCTCTGGATGTGCACAATCACCTCATCTCTAAAGTATGCAGTTAAGGGCCATAGGGACAGTAAACTGCCAATCTTAACACACTCTCACAATTCTGGTATTGAGCCATTACTGCTGTACACTGCCTTTAATTATGCAGGCTGGATGAAAAGCTAGGTCAAAGGTTCTCATCTATCTAGTCGCCTACCAGGGGAAGTTCTGCAGAGCTCCTGACTACCTGGCTGTGGTGTGTTAGGTGATGGAACAGAGTTAACACGTGGATTAACAACCTCGTCCCTGAGCTAGGTAGGTCTAACTGTGGACGAACACCTGGATGGTCAGAAATCCTAACTAATGCCGCTAGAGGAAGATACTGTATTTTGCCGTTTTGGCTGGTGAGCTGCCAGATGAACATGTTGCCGGCTTCGTCCACGCAGCCCAGCAGGGTGGAGTCGAGGTGGGCGAAGGCCAGGTCTGTGACAGCTCCGGTGAAGCCCTTCAGCAACGTGCGCTCCGTCGAGCCCAACCGCAGCACCCGGATCATATAGTGATTATTGGCACCTACGAACAGACAAGTGGGGTTAACGTCAAAAATCATCTTGCTGGATCATCATGTAAGCAAAAGTTAAAGTAAATAGTGTAGAAAAATCTAAATTTACAGTATTCACTGATCCCAAATGTAGCTGATTCACCAAGTCCAGCGTAGCTAACAAATTAAGGAAGTCTCTCTCCTCCAAAATAGTTTCCGTAATCATGCCCACACAGTGTAAATGTATGGCTTAAACTGCATCCAGTTCAGTGTTTTACTACATTACTGTACTTGACTAGCAAATTGTGTTTACCTCCCAGCCTTGACCTTGCACACAAAGCACAAACGTATATAAAGGTGCTTCGTGTAAAAGCATTGCTTTATCTATAAGTGATTCAAGCAGTTTACCACTTTATACTGATTGCATCATCTTGGCGTTCATGCATCATGAAGCAGCTCTGTGCAGGCCATTTCATTACAGACAGCACTTCCTCCCTAAATATTTCTTGGACGGTTTTGAGGTGCGTTTGCAGTTATTGAAAATCAAAAGTTATTTTGAAATGTTTTATTTTTTAAAGGCAAAGTGTCACCAAGCTTTTTACAGGCAGTGTATAACCTGACAACCAATCAGTCGTTATTGTTCAACTATGCCACAAGCTCAAGGAATATGCCACCCGAGTCCATGGCAACAATTGTATACTTCAATGAACAAAAACAAAAAGGAGTCTCATTTGTATAGGAGCACAGACCGTGAACCACCAGAACCACCTTTTGCTTTCAACGTTCCAAGATCCTCTCTGTGGAACCAGTTATAATTGCTACTGTCGTAAAAATTCTAGGAAATCAGGGAACAGAAATGCATTTTCTCCTCAGGCACACTTGAAGTAACCAACCACAGTCCATTACCACCATGGTTTTTTTTTTAAACCAATGGAAGCTCAATTTCACATGGGCAACCGTTCGAGCTAAGCACCATAGAAAGATTTAGCCAGCAAATCAGCCTGACAAAGTTTGTGCAGACTTACCTCTAATGGCATAAGCCAAGTATGAATTCGACACTGCTATTAGGTTGCCATAGTAATACTTGTGCTCCCAGTCATATTTTGCCACTGGCTGGATTTTAACCTGTAAAATAAATAAGCACGTATAAACGCTCCATCAAGTAGCTATAATCTAATGCAGACCTAACCTGTAAAAGAATACACTAACATACCTTGTTGCTTCCACGAGCTTTACTGTCGATACTAGAGTCTCTACTGGCGACAATTTCCACATTGCTAGCAGTGATGGGAATACAGGTAGAGTCATCGTCACCAGTTAGGGAACTAGAGATTAAATCAGACAGACACATTAAAAATGAATAGAGATTTAATCTCCCACTCATTGCATGTGATCACACACACACACACACACACACACACACACACCACTTACTGCCTAGGACATTTTCAAGACTAGCCTTAGACACCGCTGTGGGAGAGGAGGTTAAACAACAGTAAAATTATTGAAAAATGTACAAAACATGATCTGAAAATATATTAGCTCTTATTATGATCATGTCTAAAGTCAACTCAAATTTGTGAAGGTCCTGTTACGTAAAATTCCTTGCTTACAAAAGGTAACCAACAACATGAGCAAACTAACATGACTGAATGGCGACAACACGGTTACCGTTTAATGCTAAACCATTAATGATTAGTTCATGGCTACTAACGAAATGAAATAAGACACATCAAATATATGTTTTTTTATTTTTTAAATCTGTTCGATTTTTAACATACCTTTATAAACATTAATTTGCACACTCTTAAGGGAACGGACGAGCGCTCTGGTGGACCCTTCATATCGAGCTTTGAGTTGGTTTATTTTATTTCTCCTTAGAACCGAACTTTGTAGGGAGGTTAATTATGATTTGTTTCATTGCGGCACTTCACGTTACCACTTTTGACCGGCGACACGGACTAGGAACATACGAGACATTGATTTTAAAATTTGAAGTGGGAAAATAAACGCATACCTCTCTGTCCATTCATCTTTAAACATTGTCGTGCAACTTTTTTCTTTTGAACAAGCCATGTCGTCACTTTACTAATCAGACCAGAGAGCGTAAATGAAATGAAAAATCTCCCCTTACTGACCTAACGTCTAGTCCTGTAGCTAGTCTCTGGTCCGATGAGCTGCAGTTAAATCATTTACATAAATGCATGTGACTGGTTGAGCCGCAACAGAGGATCTGCTACAGAAGCCGCGCTGGTTCATATTCAGAAAATGAGTCGCTGAACTACGTCCCCCCCGTCCCCATAACAACGGTGTTTTTGCAAGTGCTTGTTTTTCTGTCCGCTGAAATACTTTGCTGGGTCCGCCGGTTGGCGACCCTTGTTCTAGACGAAAGTAATGTCTCCTAAAAAAAGCTGCGAGTTGGCGTTAGACTTAAAGTCACGTGCTGTGACATCACTACGAACTAGGAACACGGCGTATTTGAATGACAAGCTGCCAAAACACATCATTGTGTTTTGACAGCTTATCAATCAGCTAGTTAATGACAGAACTAGTAAGAGAACAGCAAAAACCATGCCTTGTAAATAATTATTTAATGGTGCCAGGTAGTGGGGGAGGTTTTCCTGGGGGGTATAAATGAGAAATCTGAGGAAATTTGTCAACCGGTAGTGATTTTTAAATCCCATTTCCACCGCAGTACAGAAAAACTACAAAAGGCAACTGATATATCTGACTGCCGGAATGCTTTTTTTTTTCAAATTTATTTTATTTAGTTTTGGTTTCATTTTTATTGTTTCCCATAGTAAGTTTCACTTTGTTTTCCTAAATGGCTTGTGGAACAAATACGATTTCCCCATTGTCACGCAAGTACTATACCGGAGAGCGTCTTTCTATGGTTGACCCACCCGTGATCACGTCACGGTGTCCTGAGGCTGGAGACACAGAGGTAATTTGACGGAGAGGAATGTGACAACAGCAATGTTGGTTGCTGGTGTTGCTCTTTAAAGCAAATAAGCATACATTAAGCCACAAATAATTGAAAGAAAAAAAAGGGGAGTGTGGTAAAGCCTTCTTACATCGTCTGAGCATCTGGCATATTCATTTTCTCGGAGTTGTGAGTTGCCGGTTCCATCATAGCGCTTCGAACTCCTGCTCCAATAAGGTCAGATCCCAGCAGCCCATTTAGCTCTCCATTACACGAGGTCTTCCTCTGGCTCTCGCCTGCAGTGCCGTCTGTAGAAATGAAGGGACAAGAAGCATCTCAGGCGATGCCAATGACAGGTGTATTCCCGGAGCACCCTTCTACACATCAGCTCACGGTTCATAGTCTAGTTAGGTCTCCACCAAAACCTTCCATAGTCAAACGGCGAGCAAATTTACCAGCTTGGGCGCTAACAAGAACAGTTCAATGCCTGTGCCTGAAAACTGAGATTAGGACTATTAGTGAAAGTTGTTTTTTTTTGTGTGTGTGTCTGTGTGTGTGTGTGTGACCAAGTGACAACGAAAACTAGCTATTCATTATTTATTTATTTTACAAATGTACAATATATAAATAAAAGAGTTGCGTCCCAACGCGTTATAAATATTAATATTATTATTTTAATTATTATTATTATTTTTTTTTGTTCAGCCTTCATGTTTAAGTGATAAGAAACACGTTAGCAAAGGCGTCCACATCCAGAGGGAGGGTGTAGATCAACCCTGAGCCCATTTTCCTCGTCACAGGTCATGCATCTTCATCTTCGTCTTCGTCTGTTGCTATGCTAATACACTTCTGGATAGACTAATACGACATGTGGCGCCTCAAAACGTTGGCTGCACTTGAACAAGTCTGGAAGTGAACCAATTCTGACCATTCGGCTACTACAGTGATTAGCACGGTATGCTAGCAGGCGTTAGCTGGTTGGTCCGAACAGCACGTCGGTTTGTGTGGTCCTCCTCTCACGCGAGCACGAGCACGAGCACGAGCACGAGCAGAGCGCGAGCACGAGCACTTAGTTACACGGTGTTAACTGAGCACGTAGGACGATTCGTGGTTTACTTGGTCTGACAGCGAGTCAGTCGTTATGCACAAGAAGCCAAAATGAAAGCACGCACCAAGCTCAACGCAGCGGCACCGACCTGCTGCGGCCTAGCCAGCTAAAGCTAGCTAGCTAGCTAACAAGCTAACGAGCTACACCGGCCCCGTTCGCGGTCACTTACCGGTTGAATTACTGGGTCGATCCAGTTTTAAGATGTCTCGGAGGTGCTGGGTCGCGCCTTCTATGTCTATGCTGGAACTGGACGCCATAAGGTCTGAAAGCGGGCGAACTCGTTGGATGGAATTTGGGGAAATTACAGCTCGCTTCGTCCTGCGCTCGCCCCTCCGAAAATCTTGCAACTGTGTTGACTTCCGTTGGTGCCCCGTTTTTTCTCCTTCCCGCCACCGACGACCGCTTTTGTTTAGTTCCGTCGTCATATTTAAAACTGCTTTTTGTCCTAATGTACTATTTATATATTTATTTATATATACACACACATTTTTATATATATATATATATATATATATAAATATGCATCCATTTCTTACTTTCCCTTCATCTCGACAAGCTCTTGGTCATTGTTGGCCATATTAAAAGCAACATTCCCATTAAAACAGACTGAGGAGAATAGAGCCTCAATATATTTCATAATTATAAATATAATTATTATTCTTTTTATTTTTCAACAACGCATAGATTTGCTCGCCTTTGTTTCCACACGCGTCGGAAATGAAAGCGCGACCTGTGTATTGGCGCTTCGTGCTTTTGTTTGTGAAGGAGACCTCGGGGTTTCGTTTTCCTTCTTTTGCGACCACTCACTGCAGGGAGGGAGGGAGTCTGCACAAAGCTTGCACTCTACAACTCAACGTTATTTCTGCAAGAGACAATTATGCAAAGAGTGACTCATGGCAAATTACACGTGAGGTGCAACACTTCATCAATAGTCGAGTGTAAAAGCCACAGGATTTGTAATAAATGTAGTTTCCAACATCTGCACAATGAGTTGACTTTTAAATCATCATCATTTGCCAAGAGGAGCACTTTTCATGTTATACTTTCAAACATTTTATTGTCCCTGTTCTCTGATCTCTGACGCCAGCTCACCAACATGCTGGGATATGTGAAGAATCAATTTCACTGCACTGTACTTGTATATGTGACAATAAAGGAGC
>JAOUQW010000034.1:19332141-19352709 GCA_028565825.1 Olivaichthys viedmensis | reverse complement strand
GCATTCTATTATTCTATTCTATTCTATAAAGGAGCATTCTATTATTCTATTCTATTCTATAAAGGAGCATTCTATTCTATTCTATAAAGGAGCATTCTATTCTATTCAATAAAGGAGCTTTCTATTCTATTCTATAAAGGAGCATTCTATTATTCTATTCTATTCTATAAAGGAGCATTCTATTATTCTATTCTATTCTATAAAGGAGCATTCTATTCAATAAAGGAGCTTTCTATTCTATTCTATAAAGGAGCATTCTATTATTCTATTCTATTCTAAAAAGGAGCATTCTATTATTCTATTCTATTCTATAAAGGAGCATTCTATTCTATTCGGCCAGGCTTCTCTTCATTGTGTCGCACCAGTCTTTAACTTCCACAAATCCAAATCTAAATTAGTTTTAATTAATATTATTTGACAATAACGGCTAAGTAAGTACAAGTCGTGAAACAGAGGCTCATTGATATTGTAGCCAATATGGTATTAGTATTTAATTAAGCACAATTTATTTAATTATTACTTTAATTTAATTACACAATCTTGCAGCAATGAAAATTAGTCATCTACCTTCAGATTAATATTTTCTCGGCGAAAGGGATGGAACGCTTCAAATAACCATGTTGTGGGGCCAACGACCATGAGGACTCCAAAATATAATCCTGTTCTTTGTCCTTTATCATTACTAAACATCTAAAGAAGACAGACTGCACTTAAGTGTAATATTACTGAGGGTACAAATAATGTCCCCCCATAGCGATTTTTTATCTGTAACTAGTGCAAAACAAATAGAATATATAAACCATTACTACAACTATATATGAATCTTGGTAAAGATCTACAGATTCTTTAAAAAAGGTGCTCACGTAAATTGCGGGGACAAAGTAGCCTTCCTTAGCTTTGTGCCTTCTTAAAGGAATGCTATTGCTATCGCAAAAACTAGAATCTAGTTATATAAACGCAGAAAGATAGATGTAAGACCAGACAGTGGGAGGAACAAGATGATGCCATGGTTAAGAAAAAGTCAAAGGTTTTATTGTGTATTGTGGCTTGGTAAATTGTCACACAGAGCAGTGAGCAGAAGGTGGGAAGCACACTGGTCTGAAGGGGTGGGGGGGTCTGGGTGGTGTTGACTTTAACGTTTCTTTGGATAGCTAGAGCAACCTGACATCACAATGAATGGACGCTCCAATGTTCAAGAGGGAAAAAGAACAAAAACAACAAAAGGTTCAGTATCAAGGAGCAAACTCTAAAAGCAAGCAGATAACACACTAAGTACTAAAGCAAAGAAAGACAGTTAAGACAGTTATTAATTCATAGTCAAACTCGATAACTAAAATGTAAATGGTAGTAACCAGCAGAAGTTGGGTTAATACGTCTTTTTTTCCCCCCCAGGTCAGTGTCCTCTGATATTCGAGCTCCCCATCATCATGCACATCAGCGGAGGGAAAAGGGGTCACTTTGATGGATCTGTTGGCTTTCAGCAAAGAAACACTTCTCATGACTGGAGTATAGGCGCTACTGTGTGTGCCTGCGTGTTATCTGTGATTTGAATTCTTGGAATCCGGTGCTGAATCTCAAAGATGAATGAAGGGCAGACTGAGAGCTTCAGGCAACACTGGGGGCAGTGTGCCCTGTACTCCACCTTCCCCCATTTTCCCCCCCCGACAGCCGTGGTGCTTTTTAGCCAAAGTTGTGTATCGCCAGACGGAACATGTCGTTGGTGCACACCCATGCATCGTTAATGTTCTTCAAGATGAAGCTCTGATGGAACCCCATGATGGGATCATCATCTGCCTATGAAGACAGACAGAGCAGCAGAATTAGTCACAATATAAAAAGGGACAGACTATTCTATTTGCATTAACTCTTCAACTATACAACAAACAAGATAAAGCTGCATTTAGTGTTTTTATCTTATTTTCAGGTTCATGCAGCAAAATAAAATAAAAAATCACAGTAGACAGCACACTAACATTCTTTAAGATAGTCAACACTGGTCATACACATTAACAGAGTGTCGGTACGCAGAGCGTACATCAGGACAAGCAAAGGCATAGCAGTTATAGTCCACTGACGGTCCATTTCCTGACACATGCGTCTAGTCTGAACATGGCCAATAGGGTTGGGAGATATGGCCAAAAAAAAAGAATGTCTTAATACTCATTAGGTTATATATAAGTTCATCTTTTTATATCCAATTCCCCTTTGTCATTGCGCAACCTAGTAATTCCTACAGTTGCACAAGTTTTCAAATGTAAATGACTCAGAATAATTAGCATACGTTTTTTGATAAGCCGAATGATCCTGTATAAACATTAAACATGAATACAAGCTATACTGACTTTACATTAAAGACGACACGTGACCGATATATTTAGCACATCAACTAATAAACAGAGATTAAAGAGCAACTCCAACGGGGGCGTAACCTGTTGTCACGCCTCCGTGTTCAAACACCATCCGAGTCATCACTGGGGTTGGGTCAACCAAAGAAAGACGCTTCTTGTTATTTTTTTTTTGGCATTACAAACTATATAGAAGTGTGCATTTTGGTCATTTTCACAGCTCAAGTACTCGGACGAAACGAGCGGCCTCGACAACAGCAAAGTCTTTGGCTGTTCTGTATAACACAGCCTGTGTTGTCTCTCTTGCGTAATCGTTTTCGCTCTGCAGGTGTTTAAATGTGGTTTCGCGCACACTAAGCTTATTTCGTCGAGCTAATAAACTTTATTTCGTATACAGTGATAAAGCATGTTGTTAATAATGTGACGGTGCAATACAGACAATGTGCCCGATATATTTACTCACTCATAGTGAGAAAGCACTGAAATGAAACTCCACGCGTGAATGAATGACGTCGTGACCAGTGTGAATTGAAAAGCTTGACCTGCACAATAAATAAAGGTCACGGCTTCATTTCGTCGGTTAAATGTGTTAAAGGCGTTTTACTCGACGCTCAATGCAGATGCGTACGACTTCCAGGTACGACTTGACAGCGTGGGAATGAAATAAGCCCCACCCCCAGTGCTTGTTTACGTCATGATGAGTCACTCGCGTCTAAGGCCAACCTTCAACTTATTTGTAAAACACGCGAGAAACGGACCATTTACATTTGTTTAAAGTCAGAAATGCTCAAAATAAGAGATAATACAGGGCAAGATCCTGATTTTGTTACATTTTTCATGAAATTTGCTGGAGTTGCTCTTTAAGAAATTAAATTTGATCAATTATTAAAAGGGTTGTAAACAACATTTAAAGTTTGTGACGAGAGCACATACCATATACCTGTACATTGTCACATTTGCCACCCTAATGACCAACACAGAACAAACAAATTATAATATCTGTAGCTGTGCTATTTGCCTGCCACAGGTAAGGTCATTCCAGAAGGTATATACAGTCAGATCCAGAATTATTGGCACCCTAGATAAAGATGGGTGAAAATGGAAACATGTCTTTGTGGTTAATTATCTTAATCTCACACTGAAAATATATGAAAAAATCTAACCTTTAATTTAAGTAAATGTATACTAATGTTCTAAAGAAAATCCTTATCCAAAAATATCTTTTTTTAAATCAAAACCACATGTGTCACAATTATTGGCACCCCTGTATTTAGTACTTTGTGCAACCTCTCTTTGCCAACATAACAGCACCGAGTCTTCTCCTATAATACTTGATGAGATTGGAGATGGAGCATACAGAGCAAGAATCGGAGACCAGTCCTCAATCCAGAACCTCTCCAGATCCTCCAGGGTTCTAGGTCCTCTCTTGTGGACTCTCCTCTTCAGCTCCCCCCACAGGTTTTCAATGGGGTTTAGGTCAGGGGACTGTGATGGCCATGTCAAAAGCTTGATTCTGTGGTGATTGAACCATTTTTGTGTGGATTTGAACGTATGTTTTGGATCATTGTCCTGCTGGAAGATCCAACCACGACCCAGTTGTAGCTTCTTGGCAGAGGCAGCCAAATTTTAATTTTAAATCTCCTCATGATGGTATGTATCCTAACAAGGTTCCCAGGGCCTTTGGAGGAAAAACAGCCCCACAACATCACAGATCCTCCACCATACTTAACAGTGGAGATTAGGTTCTTTTCTGTTTAACCATCCTTCTTTTTACACCAAACCAATCTCGAGTGTTTGTTGCCAAAAAGCAAAAATTTTGTCTAATCAGACCATAGAACCCGGTTCCAGTCAAAGTTCCAGTAGTGTCTAGTGAACTCCAGGTGCTTACGTTTGTGGTTAGATGAAAGAAAAAACGTTCTTCTGGCTGGCCTTCCAAATAGTTTGTTGGCATGGAGGTGGCGTCTAATTGTAGGTTTGTAGACTTGGAAACCCCAAAATGCTCCCACCTTCTGCAAATCTCCAACCGTGATCCTTGGAGAAATTTACACCACTCTAGATCCTCCTCCTCACTGTGCATGGAGTTGGCTGGTTCGTTACAACTCCGGCTGTTTTAAACTTCTTAATTATTGCCCGAACAGTGGATATGAGCATTTTCAGGTGTGTCGCTATTTTTATAGCCGTTGCCTGATTTATGAAGGTCAACACACTTTTGTCTCATTCCATTTGTGTATTCTCTAATCTTCCCCATGTTGGTGAATGACTCAGGGATTTCGGCCCGTGAGTTCCTCAACACTCAGGTGAATTTAAAAGAAAAGAAAAAAGAAAAGAAAAAAAAAGTAAAATATAAATGGGAATATACTTCAGTTCTATTTTTTTCATAAGAATTTCTAGCGATGCCAATAATTGTGACCTGTGGTTTTGTTAAACAAATATTTGTAGAGAAGGGTTTTTTTTTCTTAGAATAAAATTAACTTCAATTAAAAGTTAGATTTCTCATCATCAGTGTGAGATTAAGCTAATTAACCACAAATACATTTTTTCATAACCTATTTTTACCAAGGGTGCCAATAATTCTGGAGTTGACTGTACATGCTGTCACATAAAGCATTTAGTATTACAACCAGTACATGTAAACTGACCAATTTATGTAAACTACATCAATGTAATCAGTTAATAGAAATAGAAATGAAAATAATCCGGTTGATTAATTGTAAAATGCATGTTCAGGAGGGGAAAATTAAATAATCTGCACAAGAAACTTGAAATGCTACATCTATAGCAACATAAACTGGGAAAAAATTGAGTTTTAAAACATATTCGTCAATATATGTAATGGGCAACAGCACATCCGAGATGCTGAACCCTACCATACCCGTGAGTCTCCCCAGCAGGCCAGTTTACAAACTTTGAGAGAAGATCATTTTTAACTTGGTCAGCTTTAAATGTCAGCACCACACGTGGAGTTGCACAATCTCATCACACATTGATTCCTATGTTTATTTTAGTTTGTGTTAATCAAAGCACAGCCACACTCACTGATCACCTTCACCACAGGCAAAACATGAAATGCGTTCTTTTTTCTAAATTGGCTTCCAATGAAAAAATAAATTGGCATATTAAGGATACATGAATATTCATACTGAAGGTTCTAAAGCTTTCAAAGAGCCACGATATGCATTATGAACTACTGAAGGGCAAGAGCAGTCAACAAATTGAGGAGTCATTATGTAATCATCAGAAATTAGCAAACTGATTTTCTGCTGCCGTGTGACAACAAGCTCTTAACCAGAGCATGTCAACTATGACTGTCCGAATGGATTTCCCTGGTCAAATATTATTCAAATTTTCATTATATTTATGTATTCAAAGAAGAAAAAAAAACTTTTAAGTATTAAAATACACATTTCCTGAGTGTTTTTGGCTGAATGACTTGTTGATGTAGGGAAATGGATCTAAATAAACATGTCACACGTGTGTCCTAAAAGTGATATTAGTTGTAAGTAGTTTCTAATTTCAGGCACCAAAATATGAACTGGCCCATAAAATCGGCCAATATTAAGGTTCCACAAGATTATTGGTATTGGCAGGTACATGCCAATAGAACTCTTTACATGTTCTTTTGGAAAACCACATTCATGAATGTGATGCTGTTTTGAACAGCAGCCGAACACGCTGTAGGGCACTCGGCACGCTGATCACTCGCTTTGTGAATATTTGCTTTGTGAGTCTGCCAACATCACTGTTTGCTACAGTTTAACCCAGGCAACATTTCTAAGAGTGCAACCATCGGACATAACAAATGTTAGTTCTGCATGCTCGTCTACCGGTAAGAAATGAAGTATAAACCATTAGTTGCTAAATTTAACTTTTGCCCAAGTCCACATATGTGATCTCACTTCCAGCGTAAGCATAAAGCAGCCAGTGTGTTGAAGAACCGTTCAGAACCACGCATCCTTCAAACATGAAACACACATCATGAGACTCATTAGTACTTTCTGGAGATCGCACTTGTGTGACGAATGGTCAGTGAGTCATCTGGTTGGGAAAGTCCATAAACGTTCACCATAATGCTCAAAACACACAGAACTAAATTTTCCATGACTTTGTTATTTACATTCGTGTACGCTTGTATCCAAAAGCGCCTTACAAGCGACTTGAGCTGAGCAGATGGAGGTTACGGGCCTTTGCTCAAGGGCCCAAAAGTGGCAGCTTGGCCGGTGCCGGGATTTGAACTCGCAACCTTCCAACGAGTACCCTAAAGCCTTAACCACTGAGCCACCACTGCACAATCACCAGTCTCATGGAGCTCATTTGTGACGAGACAAAGAACTAATGCACTTATAAAGAGAAACAAAACTATTCTTGAGAAATGGAGTAAAAATAAGACTACGGCGTGTCCAGTTTTTTAGTTCCATATGAACAGTTGGAGGGAGAACACAACACAAATGTACATAGAAGTGATGAGGCACTGGATAAATAAAGACGAGGAGCACGGGTCGATTCATAAGCTTCCTCAATCAAATATGACTTTTATGGTACACAATTAACATATGTACCTTGCATTCAGCTTCTTTGTAGTGCATGCCACCAACACGGCATGTTACTTTTTGAAACTGCTTTGTTACTCAGGTTCACAGCCGTAAAAGTGCAGTGAGCGGAGCGTTAAAGAACTGGCACGCACTTCACTTTGTTCATTGAGTGACAAAGTAACATGGAAAGGAACATTTTCTTCATCTATTTGATTACTTTATCTGAATTATTCTTTTAGGTTACTAAATCACACTGAATTATATTTGGTTTTATACCTAGCATTTGTTTGATGCTGGTTTGTGAGTTTATGCTGAAAAAGTTATGAGTTTGAGAAATCGACAAATCACATCACTCAAGACCTGTAAAACTATTGGTGTCCGTCGAATTCCTGATATCAGCCGATATTATCGATTTATAGAATTTTAAGCTTGGTACTGGTGACAAATTTTTATATTGGTCGGGCCCTACTATGAATAGAAAGGCGCTTGGGATTTTGCCTATGTACAGTATGTAAGCATATACACTGCACTGTCAGCTTATTATTATTTATTATTATTATTATTAAGACATCGTTGCCGCTCACTGCCTACCAATATATTTTGAACTGCAGTAACGAACATACTTAAAACTATGGTTAATTATGAAACGCAAGTATTATTGTCTTTAAGGGTGGTTTTGAGAACGAGTATTCAGGTACTCGGTCGAAAACACTGACGAGTATTCGAAGCCTGTAAAATGCTATTCGGGCCAGCCCTACTAATCATGTGTTGGGCTGGGCTTAAATGAAAAATTATTCCTGAATATGGGTTGAAGGTGGCAGATTTTTAAGTGGGTCACAGGTCGTGTGTAAAATCTTGCTAAACGTCAGCAACAAGAAAACACAACTTTGGGTAAATTAATAAAACCAAATCTTATGATAAAATTGATATTGCTTCCTCTTAGTTTTCTTTCCTTAAGAAAGCAACGATTTTCTCGCATAGTATAGCTTTTTTTTTTATAACAATTATAAAAGCTTGAACACTTGCTTGGTTATTTAAAATTTATTCAGTTGGCTGCCTAGTCATTTCCACTTAGCTGAAAAAGGGAAATGTTATGTTTGTTATTAGATTGGTGCTGTATAATTAAGGCAAAATAATTTCACATGGCAGACTGTTCATTTTAAATATTGAGGAATCGATTACTCGGTTTTCAAAATGCTCAAAATGCCTATCGCAATTTACAAATACAGCCCAGCAAAGTGATCCAATAGTAGGCGCATTCGAGCGGCGTTAGCAAGGGAGCTCGCCTGAACCGAGGCAAGCCAAGCAGAGCACACGTCCTTACACACAGTCAGAGGGGAGGGGAAGGCCGATTGACCAGAGAGCGCGTGTGAGGTCATAGGTTGTGTAGGGCAAGCCTGAAGACCTCGTTGGTGCAAACCCAGGCATTGCTGTAATATTTCAGCAGAAAGGTCTGTTGGAAGCCCAGCACCTGGTCTTCATCGGCCTGACACACACAAATATACACGCACACTACAGCGCTGAAATACCTCTTTATTGGAAACCTGTGAATGTGCACCTCCATGTGTCATCTGCCATTCTTTTGCCAAAATTGGGAATATATATATACATATAGTATAGAGGAAGGTAGGGTTAATTCTAACCAGCCCACTAAATGAAACGCTGCGTCTGTTGGTTATGTCGGCGGCAGGAGGCAGCGAGGCCACTTACTTTTAGTTGTCCTACTACCATACTCATTATGCAGCTGTCAGGAGTGGGCTGGTGATCTTGTGCTGTTATGCTGTGGGCTATTTTTGTGAAGGGCAGGCTCTGAGGAGACAAAAAGATGCAGTTCAGACACATTTGCTCATTGCTTGGTAGGATCCTATACTCGCACATCCATGCAAAATTCCCCATTTCGATTAAAAGAAGACATACAGGCCTAAATCATAAGATTTCATCCGTTTATAGGTCCAAGCATTGATGGAGAGCTCTATGAACGACCAGCCTTGAAAGCCAACAATACATTGAAATAATAGGGTGGGGATCTCAATTTGCAGGTATACAAATTTCCATAAATGAGAGCCAAAATATGAATTCCAGCCATTTCTACCAAAACTCTTACAAATGGCGACACATTTCGACAATAGCGCATTTTAGCATAAAAATCAAGAGAGAGTAGGCTTACAGAGAGTTTCTCGACAATCGCTGCTTTTCCCTGGAATTGCTGTCCTTCCCACGTAAGGCATGACGCATCAATCTTTAAGAGAGAACAGGGTCAGGGAAATGAGCTGATGGGCCAATGTGACAGATCAAATAAAAGCTTTTTCAGTAAAGACAAAAAAAATATATAGATAGTTTTTAAAACAATACAACAGATGCTTTTTACAACTTAACAATTTTTCTAACATTGTAATTGCATCAATTTTTTTTTCCATATAAATTTATCTTTAGAGGATGTATCTGGTAGCCTGCATGGGATCAAAACATCTACCGAGTCTAATTACAGACGTACATTGTTCCGACATGAATCGGATGAAATGATGCAGTAGCTAGTACCATGTAGTAATGAACATCAAAACATAGTCATGATAAATTAATGAAAATACTTAGGATATAAATATCCTTTATATATAAAGGATATATATAATACTTAAGCAAAACAACGTACATACTGGCTTGAACAATAAAAATCTGTAAGCATTTGTAAACGTTTGACGAGGACTGTGGGCCAAAGAATACCGCTTATATGGCGGTCGCAGTGTTCTCTAAATAAAATATTGCCTGTCTAAAAGTTATTAGAATTGTTGACTGGCTGTCGCATTTGCACCGAGTCTCACACAGTCAACATTGCCGACAGTCAGCCGAACTTGGGCGCTGCAACGGATAAAAGCCGACTGACACGGAATCGACCAGATCCCCTGTGCTAGCTCGGCTGTAGCGGTGGTTGGGTTGTCAAGCACAGACTGTGTTTCGCAGCTTCTTACTGGTCAAACTCCTCTAGAGGCAGTTCACATGCTTGTTGGCATTTGGTTGAATTCCACCTTTCAAAACGTCAAACATCATTAGTAATAATGTAATTAGAACTTGAGAGAGCACTAAATCTACACTTAAAAAAGAGAAAAGAAAAGGCTGCACAAACTCCCATACGAAGCCCTCTCTGACAGGGTTTTAGCTTGATGGCATTTCTTAGACCCTGGCCTATTTGTACTAACATAAGGAAATGGTTTTCGAAAAA
The DNA here is from genome assembly GCA_028565825.1 of Olivaichthys viedmensis. Classification (NCBI taxonomy): domain Eukaryota; kingdom Metazoa; phylum Chordata; class Actinopteri; order Siluriformes; family Diplomystidae; genus Olivaichthys; species Olivaichthys viedmensis. The sequence goes on along the minus strand of JAOUQW010000034.1, from coordinate 19,342,618 downwards.
GAGCACGAAACACCTGCCAAATGCTGTAAATGTAAACGTAGACTATAATTAAGCGTCGCTCTTCAAACTTGAATGCTGATTTCAATACATAAAATAATAATAAAAAAAATGTAAAAAAGGGATCGATCTGATCACCCTTCACACCCACTATAAAAGGGACTTCCGGATGCAGTAATACTTACATATATTGACCCGAGCTGAGTTCTGTCTGTGTCAAACAGTTGATAGTAATGTTGAACAAAGCTGGATCCTATTTGTTCCCAGATCGGCTTGTCTCCCATCCTGAATCACCCAGCTACAGGCACTGGCAGAGAAAGAATCAGTCAATGGACAATATTTCTACATTTGATTTTTCATTGCAGTTCATGCTGATTGCTCTGGATTTAAACATCGACATAAACATAAACAACATTTTTCTTATTAGTTTTAGTCGTGTCTTTGAGTGCTTTTCTTTTCTTTTCCATCTTGGTGCTATAAATTGTAATCTATAATAAAAAACACTCACAAGCCTCAGTCAACTGGGGTGTTTTTTGTTGTTTTTTAAATGCGAGCTGAAAAGTGTAGAGGGAACAAATCATTTGCACAATATCTTAATGTAATAACGTCCATTTAAGGAACCGTATGCTGGATTTAAGCCACTAGTTGCAAATAACGTCATTTGAATGAACCCAGATTATTCTTGCTGGAGAGGCAGACATTAATTTAGGAGCATGCAAACTGTTTTATAGCCTAATAATGTCAAAGGGTTTAGCTTAAACTTTGGTTGCTTGCTAGCCCATCAGCAATGGCAAATTTCCATGAGTTGGCAAAGTATTGTAAAGTAAAGTATTGTAATTCAAGATTTTAAACATCCAACAGTGTGGGTTTAATTTTCTTTTGGCATCAATTAGGCTAGCACAATCGCATGTTATGTTGGCCTTTGAAATACTGATATTGCAGAAGCCTACAATATGCAAATGAGCACTCGAACGCACCACATTTATTACAGGGCTCTCCAGATGCGTTTTTCCTCTGGGTGTTTTGATAAATCATGGCATTGGTGCAATAGAAGTATAATCACAAAATGCTATTTTTCTCCATATTGTGCAGAATTTGATCATTTGTAAAGTTGTAAAAATCCACACTTAAAACACACACACACAGCATACACTTAAAGTTCATTTAAAGAGTACAAATCAGTTCTGATTTCCTGTATAATGATCACATCAGTTAAACAAATTATGGCTTAAATATTTATTGCACAGTCATTTACAGATATAATCAATGTCTAATGGCATAGACAATGTTGTTTAAATATACGACGATAAGTGTCTAACTCCATTTGTGCGCTTCTATCTAACTGGATGTTGCCAACTTTGAACAACTATTATTTAAAGAACTCCACTATTTAACCATATTATTTGCCAAACTAATCAACTGTCCAAATCAGTCAAAAAAAGTTGCTGACTTGAAGTTACTCCAAATTAAAGTCTCGTCACAACCGTCTGTCGTAACGCTCCCTGTGGTCGTATGGCTTGCTTGGGTTTTCTCTCTCACAGTACGTGGAGCGTCATCACTGTTCGCATGAGGGCGCTCTGCCTATAAAAGGCGAGGGAGAAGCGCTAACAAGGAGAGAGATGTAGAGGACTCTCCCTCTCTTCCGACACCGGACACTTCTCGCTCAGCATCTCTTAATGTAGTAGCTTTAGTCTCCTGAAGTATTATTAAAGTACTAGCTGGCTCCCGAGTGGCGCAACAGTAAAGCGTTCGCCCCATCGTCTGGAGATCGCTAGTTCGAGCCCTGACGATGCCACAGCCATCCGTGGCAAGGAGTCTAAGAGCGCGTAATTGACCGTGCTCTCTGGGTGAGAGGTATGGCGATACACTTCCTCTCCTGTCCATCAAAGCGGCATCAGCCAATCGTGAGCGTCTGTGAGCTCATGCATACGAAAGAGGGCAGTTGGCGCTTTCCTCCGAGTACTAGCTATTTTGTGGTAGAAAATAACCTGCTGTATTCTGGTGATTACCCGTAATCTCCTGTTTTGGGGCTAGGGAGGTCGGGTAGAATATTGTATTTTCGGTTTCTTTTATTTTAGGTTAGTTAGTGGCCCAAAATCCTTTGTTTGTTATTTTGTTGCATGCTGGTCCCTGAAGTTAACATTCACCATGAACGGTTCAAACGTGAAGTGAGAATACAACTAAATAAAGCGTTGTTGATCTTTTAACAAGTGTTTGGCGTCTTAGTCTGGCAGGGGGGGAGGCTTTGGGCGGGAGGGGAGTCCACTCTCTCATTCCTGTTGCGGTCCACCCTAAACGGGCCGTAACGCTCTACGAGATCTTTTTATACATAAGTGGTTTTAAACTCTGTGCCCACGAGAAATCTGGAGGCCGTACATTTATTCTCCATTCCCCAGCCTGATATTACACGATTTAAAAACTACAATTCATTAAAATAATCTGGCAACAGTGTTTTGCTGCAAAAGTACTGTTTTAAATGCACATTCACTCAGCACTGTGAAGACACGTGTTCAGTTTTCCCATCATTAAAGGAAATAAATCTGAACCTGTCCAGTAGTTTGCAGCTTTAGGAAGAATAAAGTAGACCAAATTAGCTAGTGTACATTTGTAGGTATTAAAGCAGAGTGTGGTCATTTCCTAAAGTGAAACGGTCAAATCACAGGCTGCGACACACATTTGAATTTTCTGTGTTCTGAATCAGACGGAAGAGTTATTGATTAAAATATCTATAATGAAGCAAACATTCCATGTTCAAGTTGTATTATCGGTCACTGCTATTTAAAGTCCTAGAGCTTTCATTTCTCCAACACTTTGCAAATGTCTCGTTGCATCAACAAACTGCCGCCATCAAACAAGTCTGTGCATAATTCCTGTGTGAACAGAAAACTTCCTGAATCAGTGATTTAAAGCTACAGTGCGTAAGTGTTTTTGTTAAAAATGGAGAAAATAAATAAATAAATAAATCCACACATTATTATTGAGTCAGGGGAGAAAATAAATACTTCATCATACGTAGGGCTGGCCCGAATAGCATTTTACAGGCTTCCGAATACTCGTTCTCAAAACCACCCTGAAAAACAATAATATTTTCATTTTATAATTAACGTGCATCGGGTAGCGTGGAGCATTCATTTCTGTGTTTTCATTCACGGTTAAATATAACGTGCAAATATCTGTAGCCTGACCGTCAGTTCATTATAAACCTGCATTGCCACTGTGTATGATCACACAAAGTTCGTTAATCCAGTGAGATTTTCACTCCTACACTCTGGCAGTTGGAACTTTCACGAAGGTTGAATTTTAATTAATATTAGAAAATAATGCGGCCGGTTAAACACAGGCGTAAATTTGTTTTGAAAAGTGCTGGGGACAGGAATGTTGACGGGGGAAAAAAAAACAAACATTTTAGTCGCCAGTATCAAGCGTGACTCACGGGAAAGATACACATCCACTTTAACTACGGTTTAAATCCACGCCAGCTTTTTAAACACTTCCAGCCATCACGGAATTATGTACGATTTAAAAGTCTTTCGAAATTGAGTTGCTGTGGTTTACATCACCTACATGATGTCTTCACAGGGAAAAAAAGTAAACCAAAAAGCATGACCCTGATTAAATTGGCTATTATAATGAGCTACCGTCGGTATAGTCTCACTTTATCTTCACAATATATATATATATGCAATAATGATTGTAGTTTTGTTTATGTAAATAAATTAATGATACTATAATGTGATCATATCGCCGCATGTGACACAAACATCCGGGTTCGCCAGAAAACAAGCTAATAAAAACGCACTCGTGGTGTGTTACTTTGTCCGGATACAAGTTGTCATAAAGCAGATATTTTATTACAGACGCAACCCTGATAAACACCGGGAATACAGTTTAAGTGATATCTTTAGAAAGCGTTTGGATCACTTTCTGCCGCGAGCTGTTGTATAAAAGATTTTTAATAGACTACACTTTCAAAAAGTAGTGGGGATACGTCTGAGGGAGCGGGCGGGTCAAATCTTTTTTTTTTTTAAGTCCCATGCACACCTCTAGTTCAATTTGTGTGTCTTATAAGCTTCCGAATACTAAAAAAAGAAACAAATACTAACGTAACGAACGAATACTCGAGTATTCGAATTACTCGGGCCAGCCCTAATCATATGATGTTCTTGAGCTGCTGTGAGTCGCCCTGACAATCCTGTAATAGTAATTTACAGTCAGCGCTGTGTCAGGGGTGTCGGGTCGGAATTGACGGGAAATTTGTATGCATACGTCATACGCCAGCTCGGATACGTCAAACGTCATCACGCCCCAGTTTTATAAAAGTGCTCCAGTTACGCAGGCGGGAGGCGCAGCTAACCAGGGGAGAGAAAGAGTGAGGGTGCATGAGAGTGTAAACAAACGGGAGTGAGAGAGTGAAAGAGCCTGATATTACAGGAAAAGGGATTTGAGAGTGATTGAGTTTAGCTTTTTTTCTTGGCATTTATTTGTTCTCTAATTTGGTGGGAAGCTAGTGAATGATGCCAGCTGATTTATTCTTATTGTAGAATTTGTATCGTTACCAGTTGTGAAGTTGTTTAGCTAGTTAGCGGGCTAGCTCCTAAATTCACCCCGCGGTCCGGCCCCAAGCAATGCGCTGTGACATTACAGTTATATTTTAGCTAGCTAGCTGATCTTGCAGAACAAGCACAGTTACACTGCAGCATTGGCGATGCAAAGGCACTGCTGCTTGATCAGGCAGTCACAATGAGGGCTAACCGGTTAACGGTAGCTAAAAGACAAGATTTGCTGAGAGGTTTTGCTCTTTCATCTGGTAACTGTGCAAGGGTGGACAAATAAAATCATTAGCTAGCCCACCGAGCAAGTGAAAGCTCCAATGTGTTTGCCCAGTCCCATGTTCTGGTTTCCCAGAAACCTAATTAACTAGGCTAAAAGTGTTAGCTAACATAATTTAACTCAAAAGTGTGGGTAGTCCTTATCCTCTCCTGATAATGTTTCTGATGTAGAATATCGTTGTTTGCCTTGACAAAAAGGCAACAAGCCTTTGCCTAACATTTTGGTTATGAGCCGTGGTGTTTTCTAGTAAAATTAGTTCCCACCGACGACCAGACCGCGGCTCAGCTAATGTGTGTAGTGCAGCAGGCATTACACATTTGCAAATGGAAAAATGCAAACCTGGCAGAAGTGTTAGGAGGTTCGTGAGTCATTGAAGAGGATTTTCAGCACTGACTTGTTAGCCCCACTCTCGCATTATATACACCACTTCATGCAGTACATCCCAACGTTGCGAACAGGTTTTAATAGCTGCTCATTAGCAAAGATAGCAACTCAAAACAAAAACATTTACTTATACAATAATATTACAGTTTTGATCCTCATGTTTTGTACACTACTTAGCAATGATCGGTCCCATTGACCTAGGCCATCTCTTTTGATTTTATAGCAATTTAACTGTATTATTAACTGTATTTTAAAAATACTCTATGTATCATCATCCCTGCTATTTGCAATATAAACACTATTTATAGAATTAGATGCACAAAAGACAATCCTCCCAATGGCAGGTATGTGTACAAATATAGAGGGAATGTGAAGAGGACTAAAATCATGCTTTGTTTCATATTTGCGAGGACCATTTTAAAGCCCCTGGCAACACGGTTTCAAATGTTATGTGATACTAAAGATGAGTCTTTCAATAAACATTTACCAATGGTGTGTATATATATATAAAAAATAAATTATAGCTAAAAGCTACTGCTTGATCAGAACTGTGTGGGTGTGTCAGAATGCATACTGATTGACAGTGGCGTCTCCCTGGCAACGTCAACAACTTGACAGAACTAGTGCTAGAAAAAGAGTGGAGCTTCCACAATGCTTTTATTTTTTCACACTAGTCATGAACGGTGCATTTGTGTATCTTGTACATATTTCTCGCGGCACAGCACTCGCCGAAAGCGTCAAAAATAAGGTAGTGGTTTGTGTGCAATTAACTGCAGAGCCTCGCAATGCAACGTGCAAGAGCAGCGCGCTTATTTTATTTTAAAATGCTTTAAAATTAGTTTTACTCTCCTCCCATGTTATTGCATATCATCCCACAGCGGTGATCGGCTTATTAACCTGATTGAGTGGCGTTGCGAGCTTTACCGGTGAAGGTCGGCAAGATTAGATGAACTTTGTCGTGTTTTTCCGTTTACAACGTCATGAGATTTTATCTTGCGTGTAAATATGAGTATTATAAAAACGGATTAATTAGACAAAAATACAGCCTGCCTGCCTACCTTTTTACAGTACTAGGCGCAGGAGCGCGATTACCTGAATGTAGTGCAGCCACTCTGCTAATTGTCATTCCCTTCAGTAGCACTACTCACCATTACCACAAACTACTGCACTAAAATGGTGTATATAAAGGCTGCAGTGAGCAGAAAACCAGTTGCTTTAGTTCCTGTGGTTGGGGGGGGTAAAGGGGGGAAGCTGACGTCAGCAGATGGCCAATTCTGATTGGGCCTTTGGTGGACCTGACGTCACCTCTACCGAATATAGTCCCGCCCATCTCAAATCGGACAGGAGAAAAAGGGTAGAGAGAAAAAAAAGTCATGTTAAATTTTTTTTTTTTTTTTTTTTTTTTTTTTTTAACTGAGCCAAGCAAAAGTTATGTTGGAAAACTCATTTTAGTACTGTTGGACTTTTAGTTTATTTATAAAAAAAAAAAAAAAAAAAAAAAAAAAATTTAAACTAATTTTGATGAGAACATAACACACGGGTTTAAAACCACGTGTTTCTAAACGAAGGAACGGCAGCGAGTCGCTGAGGCTCAACGCGCCGTTACGACGCTTTATGTCACAGTAAACACGCACACGAACGACGCCGAGCCCGGAGGACGGCCGTGTGTTTAGATGGCGTCGGACCACCACATGGGCTTCTTCACGGTTTCCTCAAGATCATCGTACTCAAAACACGGCTGCAACAAGTTCAACAAGTTCCGGCGCCAACGGTCTTCAAGTCCATGCGGTTCCGGACACAGCCCTAAACGTGCTTTGGGTATAAATCATTTTTAAAAAAAAAATTTTTTTTTAAAACACGCCTAATGATTTAGACGGGAGAGACGGCGGGCGCCTTGTCAACTTTCAACTGACAAATTAAATTCCCTAAACCCTGCGAACTATATTAAACACAGGAACAGCCTGGACATGAATGAACACCATCTCTCCATCTCCATCTCCGCCGACGAAGCCGAGTTAAACTCGAGAGAAGAGCGTGGTCCGGTACACGAGCGCTTGCGGTTCCGCTAGTCACAGCAGGCGGAGGTGCGCGCGGCTGCAGCGTGCACTAGCGTGAACCAGCGTGAACCAGCGTGCACGAGCTGAAAGCACGAACTGCTCGGAGCGCAGCGTTAGCGGAATAAAGCGCAAGTGACCGGCGTGGGGTTAAAACGCAGCACGCTCGTTTTGTTTCGAAAAACAAGCAGGAGTCCGTCGACTAACTCCGTCCTACTAACTCGTAGCATGCGCGCGCTGGTGAGCTAGCTCTCCGGCTAGGCGAGTTTTGATTCATTGCGCCCGTGCAACATGCTAACGCTGGCGAGGAGCCGCCCGTGCAGCGACCGTTAAAGCGCTGGCTCGAGGCTGTCGGGGGGATTATTGCTCTATAGGGGCATGAAGCGCAACACACCGCGTTCCTTTCTAAAAATACTCGGAGCCACTCGAGCTGTCCGCCGGACTCTCATCATCGCGCACCGGCGCGGCCCGACAACACTCATGTCGCACAGCATAGGCGTGTCCTACAAGCTAGCTATTTCAAACCAACCCGCCATGTCTGACAGGATAAAGCCTCCGTTACCGATTTTTGTACGAGTTTTATAAGGCTAAGTATTCCCACGGTGACTCGACACATACCACGTTGAGCGGTACGTGATATTTAAGACCAACGGCTTACCTCCGTGAGCCCTAACCGTAGCTATCTTCGGTTCCAGTTATGGCGATTACAGCGCGCGGTGGAGAAGTTGAGCCGCCTCATCAGTTGCGCATGCGCAGTGATGCTGCCCATTTGAACGCTGGGAGATGTTGTTTTGGGGCTATAATCCTGTGCACCACTAGGCGTTGTCTTATAGATTGCATATACAGTTAAGAGCAGACGTTTGCATCCTCGTGGTCTGTGGGTGGAAAAGGTCGAAAACGTACATGTATTTTACAAAAACTAAAACATCAAAAGAATGCCCAAGAAGTTAAAAAAAAAAATGAAATGCGCGTTCATGTGCAACAACACAACAAGGCAAAAAAAATCAACAGAAAAAGTTTAAAAAGAACCAAAAGTCAAAGTTTTGTCATGGCCCGCTCAGTCACCAGACCTGACTTGAAGAAGGCAGAGTTATAACAAATATGTCGAGATGAATTTGCAGACATTGGCCAAGCAACCTGGCAGAGTTAGAAGTTAGAACAGAGATTTCAGGAAGATTTGGGACGTGACTGTAACAACAGAGTGGATTCAGAGAATATGCAAAGAGGTTGGAGGCAGTTATAGAGGCAAAGGGTGGGTATACAAATTATTTAGGAGTATCTATTTCACATTCAGAAAGGGAGATGCAAACTTTTGAACTGATTTTTTTTTTTTTTTTTTTTTACTGTTAATATCCTAACAAACTATCCCACCATTCTTGTTACTCATGGTAATAAAGGAACATCTGTAAAACCTAACACACTAAATGTCTTGTTGCCATCAATTAAAGTCTTAGACTTAAGGCCTAATGTCTTCTTCATCTTAGAGTTTGCAAATTTTTGCACTCAAAACTAATATAAACACTCATAGACTAAATGTGATGGATGTTTTAGAAACAATCATTTCTATATATACACTTCAAGTCTGAGTGTTGTTAACTCTCCCCACATACGAAAACTCACCAACCATGAACAAAACCGTCCAAAAATGTAAAATAGTAAATAATGCAATAATGTGTAAACATTGATTTTTTTATTTTATTATTGTTCATTCACATTTTGTCATAGCCTTCAAATCTGGACAAATCCTTAAGTTCTCTTGCAGACAGGTATTTAAATTATTTCTGATTTTAAAAATACATACATTCCCCCCCTTCAAAGAATGATTGGGAACAAAAAGGTCTCCCTCTGGAGTTTTCTAAGTAGTCTGGTTCCGGTCAATCGTGTTTGTTGATTAGGTTGTTCATGATACAATGCCCCTGGAGCAGGGAGGGTTAAGGGCTACGGGTGTCCCAACAGTGGCAGCTTGGCGGTTCCAAGGCTTGAACCCTCAACCTTCTGATCAGTAGCCCAGCCCTAACCACTGCTCCACCACTGCCTTTCAGTGGATTACAATAGGCTATTCATGTCAGTGATCACTGTTCAAGTCCTACGCTACTATACAAACTTCTATTGAACATACCCAACACTTACACAATAAAACCCAATAAGCCATTTTTTGTTGGTCAGTTAATCTTAAGGTTTCTTTAAATGTCAAATTTAAAAGGAAGGATAGAGTACTTGAATTTATTCTTTTTATTAGATTTCAAAATTAAGCCCCCCCCCATATAGTTCCTTTATTTTATATATATATATATATATGCATGCGTAATGTGTGTAAACGAACCATGTTGAGTTTATTCTGACTGAGGCATGGGTCCTGCCCTGCTTATGTTAGCTGCAGAGAGGCGTTGTAGTGCAACTTCTATGTCCAAATATGCTGTGTGCTCGTGCAGCTCTTTAGTTTGAAAGGCCGTATTCAAATTCCAGTCCAGAGTCGCAGAGTCCAGTGTGGGATCGATGGTCTTGAAAGCAGTTCTAAAATCTTCCACTCCCACTTCTCTGCAAGGACAACACGTGGGACAAGGATTCTCACATTTGCATTTTGTTCCCTGAACTAATTAAAGGAATAACATCAAATTAACATTCACAGAGGACATCATGGACTCTCACCCTTTGCCTCCCAGTTGTTCCCTCAGCTGGCTTATGTACTGGTGTCTCTCTGCCATAGCCTGCTTTTTTAGCAGACCCAGGAATTGACTGTGCTTTCCATCAGTGTCCTGAAGTAAGAAAAATATTAGGTGGTCGAATTTTAGGATGGTCAGAATAAATCATGCAGTACTTCATTTGAATGTGCAATATGTACCACTTTTGTAGCACACCAGAAACCACTACAAGCCATGCGAAGGGCGGGTAAGCCCAAAACTCTTTTCTCATATAGTCCTAAATATATATGATTTAAAGCTCACTTCTGAGTACAGCCTCTGATAGGCAACACTTCCTCCACTGGTCTGCAGTTCTGACTGAGCAGCCAGCACCAGCTCCTCTATATCCTGATCTCCTTTCAGGGGAAAAGCTGTCCTCAGAGCCTCACTAAAAGCCATCAGTTTGTCAGAGGTTAGAATGTACAGTGGGGTCCAAAAGTCTGAGACCACTAGTGAAAATCTGGGATTTGTTTTCATTGCCACTGTATGGCACTCTAAAACGCTTTGCTGAAACTGGATCAGTTTTATCCA
>JAOUQW010000034.1:19308302-19327976 GCA_028565825.1 Olivaichthys viedmensis | reverse complement strand
GGGCCCAACAGTGGCAGCTTGAACCCACGACCTTCTGATCAGTAGCCCAGAGCCCTAACCACTGAGCCACCACTGCCTGCCTGAAATACACGGTCATTAATTTATCATATCATTTCTTACACCAAGAGGCACTGAACTGATAGATGCTACCTTCTCATCTTCAGATGCTTTCTCCCTCCATATGTCCTTTATAACTCTGACAACATCTGCCTTTTTCAGCATGAGGTCCCTCAGCTGCCCCTCATAACGCAAGTAGATTGGAACGTCACTGGAGGTACCCTGGGGGGGGGAAGCATCGGAAAGCAAGTTTCATGGAATTTTCATGCAATACGTCTAACCACAGGAAGTAAATTCTAAAAAGGAAGACGAGATGCAGGAAGCAATTTTATATGTTGGGCTTCTCACCAGTCCAGTAAAGAAGTCTTTCTGCTCCAAGCCCATGCTGTTCAACTCCTTCAGCAAGATCTGCAGCCTTTTTTGACTGGACTGGTCTTCAAAGAGCTCGGACCAGCGATCCCTGCTACCAAGCACGTCTTACAACACATAAGCAACACATAAGGTTACACAAGCAATATCATTGGCACACTTGCTCCACTGTTTAATTCCTTCAATAGGTGCTCATAAAAATAAAAATAAAGCGTTCCTACAGGATAAATAACATATCTATCGATCAGGTGAACAGTACAGAACAGACTTATACCTGCACACTGCTCCCAGCGTGGTCTAGGAGTGGAGGCTTCTCTGAAAACCTCTAGCTCTCTCTGAAGGCTGTCTCTCTGCACGCTGACCTGCTGATGTAAATCTAGCAGTGTGTCGTATTCCAACTTCATTTTGTTGAAGTCAGATTGTACGGTCTCCAGCTGAAACAGGAAAAATCTCTCTCAGCTCTCAGTGTCACACTTTGAAATAATCAAAGCTTATTTATAATCAGAGCAAATTTATTTTTAAGGGTGGAAAGCGTTCAGATACAAATGTCATACATTTAATAATGTAATACTTTCAATGAAGTTGACATTGCGAGACATTGTGATTAGATTTGATGGGACTAATATGGACATACCTTTAGAAGGTTCTCCAGGTACATGCGGTCGAGGTTTTCCCAGTCCCTACGAGGAACCACGTCTCCATATTCTGCATGCAAGCGGTTGAGCTCTACCTGGGCCTTCGTTAGATCCTCTCTACACACTTTTAGAGCCAGCTTTAGACTCACAGGATCCTCAGATAGCACCTCTAAAAGGGGAGACAAGAGTTAATGTACTGAAGTACTCCAATTTAAATCACCCACTTCTTCTACCTCCTATCAGGTAGACTCATCGTGCAACTGTTTAGCCAAAAACATTAAATCCTCAGGATTATCTTCTGTAATTTACTGACTGTCACCATCCTGTTCCTGATTGGGCTCCCCTGGGCTGGAGCTCATGTTGCTGATATTGGCAATGAGCAGTTTGCGTGCATCACGTTCCTCTCTGTACAGCAGATACTGCGCTGCCAGTTCATCCTGTAGAGAAGACACCTGTGACGGACCCAAAAACAGAATGAACAGAATTCTAGTCGTTTTAGTACATGTTGTGATTTATTAGTACTTTATTACTAATTTTCACTGCATAGTCTCATCATGGTAACTTACGAAAAGAAACAACACACTGGTTAGACTAATGTAGATAATGTAATAAGCTATAATTCAACAATGAATTTATTTTACAGATGTTAACACATGGCTATTTTGCTTTCTTAAACATCAGATTCAAGCCTTTTTCAAGTGTATCCAGACCAACACAATTCACTCCAATACAATCCTTGGCAATTTTATCAGACACACCTACCATATAGGTCACCTACTTTTGTAGGTTTACAATTACTGACTATAGCCCATCTGTTGTAATGCACAGTTTGTCAGCCCCCCTCTACCCCATCTATCAGTGGAGAAGGACCACCATTGGAGCACCACTGAGTAGATATTATTTGGGTGGTGGATCATTCTCGGCACAGCAGTGACCCTGACACGATAGCGGTATGGTAGTGGGTGTTGGGCTGGTACAGTAATCTACAAAGAGCACATATATGGTAGGTGTACATTCACTATGCATAACAGAAGAAACAGTACATGTTGTGACACTTTCATTTTGTACTCAAACCCATTTGCCAAACACTTTCCAACACATTTTTAACTTTCAAGGCCTATTGGAAACCAACTGCAGAAAACATTGAGTACCATAGGACTCACAGAATTTAAAGCAGCAGCACTATGAATCTATTTGAAAATTCTTCATAAGGTTTGTCAAGTTTAAAGACAAATGACTTACTTGTCAACTAAGAATATACAGCTGGACAGGTAAGAAACTACAACAGGACTGGAATGCACAATGATAGCACAGGTCTGACCTGGGTCTGCAAAGCTCTCCGTTGCTCCTTCATGCTCTCAGTGGCTTGCTGCAGCTGTTGGTGCTCCTGTTTCAAAGCCGTGATCTCAGCCCTCTCCTCCTCCCTCAGGCCCAGAATCCTCTTCTCACACTGTTCAGACAACAGCACCAACTGGGCACGGAGAGGCTCCAGCTCTCGGATCTGCTCCTGCAGATACACTGGAACAGCATAAGGACAACGTTTTGGTGGAACTTGTGCTCAGTCAGAACACAGCTGCACCCTATGTACATTCTTTATTAGATTAGAACATGCTGAGTGTCCAGCTGATGTATTTAATGTCATGTACTGGGGGTGAGTTAAATTCATCCCTATTCGGTGGAGACCTGATCAATTAACTGAAATATTAATGCTGTCATTTGCATCTTCTTCAATACTTGGTGAAACTCTCTCACAAAATCTCAAATAAGAAGTGACCATAAAGCTATATAGTAAATTAATTCAGAGCAAAAAGTATACGTACCTAGAGTGATCTCATATTCATTTTTGATGGCAGACAACAGTGGCTTGTATGTTTTAAAGTCTTCAATAAAATAGTCAAAAACTTCCCGGTATGCCTTCATAGGACAGACATTTAAAAAAATGCATTTACCACACCATACTAACAACAAACCTCTGGTATATATTAAATGAAATAGTCGCTACGTCTGAAGTGTAAACCTGAAGTTTGCGCTCCTGGAGTTTGGGGCTGTGCATGTCTAAAGATGCCAGTTCTCTCCTGAGATAGCACTCCAGCTGTCCCAGGAACCGCGGCTTAGCTTCAGCACGTCCAAATTCATAACTATATCTATGGCACATGATGTATTATGAGGCAAGAGCCATAATAATGTACTGTAAAGGAAGTGAACACAGTTACATTGTACTTTAAAAATGTCTAGAAAAGTGAGCTGAAACAGTGAAAAAAAATTATTAAAAATTATTTTCCTCAGTAGTAGATTCTGGTTTATATGCTTAAGTAGTTGTGATTATATTAAATACATCCTATAGTCTATGTCATAAGGATTTTAAGTGTTGAAAACGCACATACCCATGATGCCTGTTCACTCCAGAGGAAGCGTGTTGGTGACCGAGTTGCTGGACAATCTGAGAGCTGACATGGGCAGGCCAGGTGGAAAGATAGCCAGAGGTACTTCCATCTTTAACCTGGAAGAAATGAAATGGACATCACATTAAAGTCTATGAATGAAGGTCTACGGAACAGACGGCATTCAGCGCCATGGCTCGTTAGTGTTAGTGCACTTACGAAGTTAGAAAGCAACTTACTTTTAGTATTTTTGAACCAGGCCTCACTTGCCCTCGAGTCCCTTTACCTGATGAAAGCCTGCAACAAATATAGAGACCATTAAAAAAAAAAAAGATTCACTAGTTTAAGAGACATAGCTCCTCTGTTGTCTCATCACAGCTGGTTAATACATCATTTGGACACAAACCCATTGCAGTGCATTGTGGGATTCCAGGAGCACACTGGATATTCTCCATTGGTTTTTTGGACATGGCTACAAAATAGTGCACTAAATAGTGGCTAGGGTGCCATTTCTGACATGCCACGAGCTAGTTCCTGGCTAATCTATTAACTATGATAACTACCTACGTGTTAGCATTTAATATGACGTGACCAAGCTGCCATTTGCTAAATCTATATATATATATATATATATATTTATATCCTTGCCTTTCAAACGTTGACAGCGGCGGCAAACGTATGTCTCTCTGTATCGACATGTAGCGGTTCTTCTTTAAATAAGAATTTAATAAGATTTTATTTCCCCCCCCCTTTAAATTAAATATATTCTTCGCGTACTTTATAGCGCGGCTTCAGCGGTAACGTTGCGACGCTGCTGTTGTTGTTGTTGTTGTTTATGAGCGGTTGCCATAGTATTGAAGGACCCCAAACAGCCCACGAATTGAAACGAGGCGGTTTCCTGCCTGATGGAAAACAACGTTTTTCACTGCTAATTCGATATATTACGTATCCACTTACCAATGGCTTCTTCTTCTTCTTTTTTTGTTTTTGTTTGTTAAACAACAATACTTATAGATAACAAAGCGTTTTTCTTTCACGTTACACTAGCGGTCAGTAGCCCCGGCTTTGCCCTACCATTTCACCAAGGCAGCATTTAAGCAGCCTAAAACGTGTCACACACGAGCCACGAACGTGTTTGTCTGCGCTGGGTTCTTGCCATGCGTGAAGGGGATTTGGAGAATAAGCGCAACCCCTCCAGTAGTGCCATATTAGACAGCGACGTTGTGCGTATCGCGGAAGCGAGAGCTCGTTAACGTGACACGAAACACGTCACGGGCAGGACCTGAGGGTTAGTATGATCTCCGTTACATAAAGAGGTGCCGCGTCGAACACTGGACTCCTGAACACTTTCAAAAGCACATGTTATTAGTATGTCATTACAAATCAATCAATCAATTAAATTAATTTTTTTTTTAAAAAACATAAATGTGCAGTCGTTTCTAAAACTACATGTACTGAGCCTCACGTGTCTCTCTCTCTCTCTCTCTCTTCAGAGCGCTTCGTGTGCAATGGTTTGTGGGTCTTGTAGTCAAACGGGTGGGGACGTCGCCCGTATGCGTTGAGCAAGGGGCAAAGCTCAACTACATTACCCACAGTCCCTTGCGCGGCCCGAACTGTAGAGCCGTTGGCTATCCGGGGGATATCGCTACTGCTATTTTCTCCTCAGTCTGTCGCTCTCCCGTTTTAGCAGATTGACACAACAAGGTAGGAATAAGAAGCAACAAGAAACAAAAGAAGGGGGAAGAAAAAAAAAACACACACACACACACAAACCTCCCCTTCCCCTCCTCCTCCTCCCTCCCCTCCCCAAAAAAAAAGGGGGGGAAAAGAAATGGCAGAGCTTGCAGCAGGGAGCCTGTTACAGGCGGATCCTGCTTTAAATGACCAGGAGCAGGAGCTGAACGAGCGCTTGAAGCGGCTCTACCCGGCCGTTAACGAGGAAGAGACCCCCTTACCCCGATCGTGGAGCCCCAAGGATAAATACAGCTACATCGGGCTCTCGCAGAACAATCTGCGTGTGCATTACAAAGGTATACAGTGTGTGTGGGGGGGTTAACGTTACGTTACACAGCGTTACACTCGTTTAACTGTCATGTTTTGGGCCTCGACGGTCTCCGAGGAAACCGTCGCCGTGTTTTTACTTGAATGCGATGACGATGATGACGATGATGATGATGATGATGATGATGATGACGGTGATGATGATGATGACGGTGATGATGATGATGGACATGTACAGCTGAAACAGCAGCTCACAGTCGGGCTAGCCGGAGGAGGTAGCTCGCTAGCTAACGCAACACAAAACAACAACCATGGTTCGAGAGTCCGACATTAAAGCGTTGTTTAACAAGCCAACTTATGGAACTTTGTGTTTGTGTTTGTTTGGCCGTTTTTAATCCACGCCGAGCCGTGTTTTAACTGCCACCAATCTTCTCCCTATTGTCTCTCTCTCTCTCTCTCTCTCTCTCTCTCTCTCTCTCTCTTTCCTCCTCACTTGAATTATTCAGAGTGTTAGCAACGTTTGTGCCAGCGCGGGGGTTCTTCAGGGGTTCTAAAGGGGTTCTGTTGTTCAGCGCAGTGAGCTCGCGGGGCTGGGAAGAAGGGTCGTCTGGCCTGCTGCGCTGTCGCGGAAGAAGCCCACTGATCCGAGTACTGGCCGAGTTCAAGCGAGTCGAGTCGAGTCAGTCGGCTCTGGCCTTCATGACCCGCTGCCATACTTGGGCCTCTGCTCGGTTTCACTCGTGTTGCAGATGCACGGCGTCGTTCACCGCCTCAGGATTTCAGCTCTCAGACGGCAGCGGGTTTGCTTTAAGCGCCCCTGTGTTCATTTGATCGCCTCATCATCATCATCATCATCGTCGTCGTCATCATCGTCGTCATGCGCGTGAGGGCTTCATGATGCTGTTAGGAAAGGTCAGGGGAATATACAAAAGTGATTCGATCAAATGCCACTGTCGCTCTGAAACCGTTACAGCCGGATCGATCAGCCGGATCGATCAGCGCGTCATTACAGCACATTGCACTCCCATGTTACGCGCGGGGCGAAACTACAGCAGTCCCGCGCGCGCCTGTGCACCATGACGTCACGCCTGTGCACCATGACGTCACGCCTGTGCACCATGACGTCACGCCGCGTTCATGAGCCTGCGGTGCCTTAACAGCTTTCAACTCTCCAAATCATGTGCACAATAATGTTCTGCGTCATTTGGACGGGCGCCACAAAGGGCAACAGCTGCTTTGCTTTTCTTTTTTTGTTTTTGCTTTGTTTGTTTGTTTGTTTATTTATTTACAAACTTCTCTTGTGTTTTTTTTTTGTTTTTTTTTTGGTTCCTAAAGGGTTTCTAGTCACATGATCGCATTTCAGATGGCCCAAAAAAAACTGTAACCGTCTATTGTATTGCTTATGGTGTCATCTATATATCTACTGTAATATGGATTGTATCTCTCTCTTTTTTTTCTTTTTTTTTTAAAGCAATATAATAATGTGTGGCCAGAAGGACACGTCCTAATATTGTTTTGATCACTCTTGCACTGGGGGATTATCGGATTGAGCTCTGACAATATAGCGTATTTGATTTGCAAAAATACCCTTGATTAGTATTGACAAAAGCACACACTTTTTTTTTCTTTTCATTTTTTTTTTTGGCTCAGCTCTTCATCCTAATCTGGCTCTGCGCACCTTTTGTCCCAACACGTCTGCAGCAGCTCGGCTTCGTGCAGGATTTAAGCCGCTACTCCCCCTCGCCCTGGTGATTTCAGTGCTATTTTGGCCAGTGTGCCCGTTTCCGTTTCTCAAGGCTGCATTGAAGCTAATTTGTTGGAGTTGCTGCTTTGTCAAGATAAGAGTTGTCTCGGCTTTCGTTGGGATACCAGAACGGCACGACCGTCCAAAACATTCTACTTTTACGTTCGAAATGTTTCAGCTTGTGTATTGAGGTTTGAGAGTTTACTGGATTCATTTGATGGTTTTCTGTCTCGTGGTTTCACCTGCCACTCATTCAGTGTGTGGGCGTGGCTTGGGCAATGTTTAGTTGACTTCATGTAGCATTGCATTTTGGACCAGTACCACCATCTTGTGAGGAATATGTCGCTTGTTATTGACATTGAATTGAGCGATATTGTTAGCTTTGGCCTGACTAACAGAATTGTAAGTTTATTGCAAAAGGAAGTTAAGCACAGTTAATAATGTAGATCCATGACGTGGCAGCCAAAAAATAGAGAAGTCACCCCAAAACGGTACCCGAACATGCCTTCACATGCCATATTAGACTGTTTTTGGTGTACATAGTGCGTGCATACAGTGCGTGTGTGTGAATTTAATTGGTATAAAACACTGACTGAAATCCCATTTAGTAAGGACGAATGTCTGTCATTTTAAATTCAAATTCATGTTAATGAATTTTGTTGTCTAAAAAGCAAAGACTTGGTTTGCGAGCAACTTTAGACTTAAACCTATGTTTACTCTTATAATGGTCAATGGTTTCGTGGTAACTTACAAAGCAGAACCTATAATGTAATGTAATGCTGCCTTCATGTGCTGTCAGAATGATCGTAAACATCAGTTTTTAACCTAAAAGTGGCACATGCACGTCCTTTCAAGTCAAAATTACAGGCGGGAGCCTGTGAAACAAATTTGATACTCGAGTTTCTGACTTGTTAATAACCTTAACTCTTTTATCATGGTACAGGAGAAGAGTGTTTCAGTGGTCAATGGTCGGTAATTGTTTATTTTTTCTAAATACAACTTACCTTTCGTAGTCACCAATTAGGCCACAGACACTGGCTAACATCTCTAACTGTTGGTGTTATTATGTACGTTTTTACGATGGGGGGGAAATGTTCGATAAGACACAGAAATGGATCAGGCTTGCTAACTAGCTAACATTAGCGGTGCACTTTTTATGCTAAACTTCCCCCTTCCTTCCGTGCTCTATTTTGTTCAGTGCAAATCAAATAACAATAAACACTCTGTTCCTCACAAGATGCTGATGCTGCCTCCAAAATGCAGTGCGATATGAGGTAACGCCATATTCCCCGTAGTCTGTAAGGTTTCTGGTTTTAGCCTGACGGTATGAACTTGCTAGCCAGCTGATGTAGAAAAGAAATCTGAGCTCGTGTCTTTAGCAATGGAAGGATGAACGTAGGATTGACAGACTGGTGGGTTTGCTCCGATGCCGTGGTCAGTGTTTAGTTCCCCCTGTTTGGCCACGCAGAGGAATTTCAGCCTCCTCGATACACAACCATGCATGTTCACTGACCTTACCAGATTGTTTCGGCTTCTTCCTCGTGTCTGGGCACGAGCCTGGGAAGCCGTGTTTGGTGACACTGGCAGGCTTTTTGTCTCTCTTTCTCGGTCCCTTTGTTTCCCCTCTCATCCTTTTCCCCATTCCTGCCTTTATTTTTGTATTTTGTCGTTGATTCCTGTATTAAGTGGAGGAGTCTTGGGCACCATGCGGGACTTGTGCTCTGTCTGATCGGTGTTGTGTGTTTTTAGTTTAGCCTTGCATCTGAAGCATGTCCTGAGAAGAAACGTGACTCGCGTGTGTCATGATATCTAGGATCTAGCCTTGTCTGAAGAAAGAAAGTTAATGAATGCAGAATAGAATATGGCCTAAATGTGAACTTAAGGATCTCATGTTTGGGTTTTAATAGGCTTACCTTTTTAATTAATAATTAAGCCATGTTGCAGTAGTCAACTGTTAACACACACTAGGTGAAGAAAAATCTTATGTTCTAGTCTTATGGCAAGACTATACAGCAGCTCTGCTACGAAGAAAGGATTATAAAGTGCTGTGTCTTGGGGGACGAGTGTTGTCAGGGTGTCATCTATTCACCAATGACAGGCCTATGATTATGCAGTGTGTGTGTGTGAGCGAGAGGGAGAGAAGCATGGTAAAAAAGAAAATCCGTCAGGGTCGTCTTGCTCCTCTGTGCTGTTAGATTGCATGTGTGTTTGTCGGTGGTATAAATAGCACAGGGTATGTGAGCGGATGGGGGCAGGAGCGAGTGCATATGTGTGCATTTTTGAGTTGGTGTGTGTTTGTGTGTGTGTGTATATGAGTGAGTGGAGGATTTGCACATACATGGTCGTCTGATAGCTCATGTGAGTGAGTTATAAATAGATTTTGTGCATGTGTGAGCAATGTAATTTTTAGTTTTATTATGGATGTTTGTCTGGACGTGAGAGAGGGAGGCCTGTTGTGGCTGGGTCACAGGACTAAGGAAGCTAAAAATAGGTGTGATTGATATCGCTACTGTGTTCAGAGAGGAACTCAGTTTTTTACTCATAATAGCACGTTATATAGTTTTTCCAATATGTCATTACCATGATTGGAAGACCATAACGTGTATAATCTAGTTTGCAATTGTCAAAAGTGCTAAAATCATTAGCGCATACAAATGATTACTCTCTAAAGTGTAGTAGTTTGCTTCCTTATTTTTACACCATGCTTTAGGAAACGCCCACATCTGATTCCATCATGGTTTGGCTCTTGAATTTGGGGGAAACACAGGCCAGTTCTGTAAGATGCAATTTTTCATAAAAAAGAAAAAGCTGTTTCTAGACTTATAACAATGCTATAATTTCAAAGAAACCTTTTGGAAAAACTGTGATTTGCTATATTGCCGTACAACGTACCTCGAAATTGTTTTCATTTCAGACTCCTGTTTACATTTATTGATTTTTTTCCGGCTCGGAAATAGGCTCCACCCTCAGCCAAAGCAGAGCAGAGCAGCTCTGCCGCTTTTCCTTAAAAGGCAACTCACGAGGCATGCATAGTTTCAACAGATGTGGTGGGGTCAGTTGGCAGGAAGGGGAAGGGGAAGGGGAAGGCTTGTTCATGCTTTCATTGCAGTTGCGATTCACCCAACGGGCAGCAGAGGGCTCTAAAAGCTACAAACTGCTCCTTTAAAAATATTTGCTGGTTTCCTTGGTTATCGATGGCATGTCTACAGGCCTTACAGAATAACTCACCATCTGGTTCGTAATAGTTGTTGTGTTTCTGACCGTTGACTGACAACAATAGGTTTTTCAGCTACTTTCATTGTTTTGACGTTTTGATGGGCTTTGACGTGTTACAGACTTGCTAACTCGCCAAAACACAAACAAAGCCACGTGCAGTGTGCACCAGCAGTACATGGCTTAGCATGAAGAGGAGTTCTAGGAGTTCTATAAATTACACCCAACTAAACATTGCTGGTAAAACAGCAAAACACAGTTTACAATGCATTTCCACGTATTTAAGCCCTTGACCAAGACGAGCAGTTGGAATACAATGGCAGAGTGAGCTGAATACATCAATGAACTTGTATTTACTGACCCTGTCGATAAATATACCCTGACTTTTCATAATACTAGGTATTAGATGTTTTCGAATTCCTGTGATTTCATTACACAAGGAAACGCTCGATTTTGGCGACGTAGTCATAGAACTGAATTGAATGTATCGTCACCTGCTATAGTTTAGTTCACATTTCAGACAAGCTCATGTCTTGATAATTATTAAGGCACTATTTAGGCAGCCTTGTGCCCTGCTTACAATCACATCTGCCTCATTGTGCAGTCAGTGTGTGTGCCCTTTGTCTGATTAGGAAATGATAGACCTATTTCCGTGCCCAGGTTCTAGGTTTGGTCCCCTGTGGTGTCTGTAAAGATGTTATATGTCCAACTTTGAGGAAGAATGCTAATTAAGGTCCAGCTTCTGCCTAGTTTAACCAGATCAGCACTTCTGTACTCTCTGCATCTGAATTCCATTCCATATAGGTTTCAGTCATGTACAATTTTATGAACATAGATGTGCTCTTGTGCAAAAGAAAATATGGTTCACCCGTTTGCCCAAGCTTGAAGTTGTTCTTGTTCGCGTCAGCGTCTTACCGTATGCGTCGTACTGATCGCGATATGGCGCCTCATTGGAGTGATGCTGGCATTGCAGTCCACGGAACGGGACAGCAGTCTTTACTGTCTCCGAGTGCAGAAATTGTGTTTTGTCATGGAAGCGTGCAATTTGAGAAAAGCAGCTGCCTTTGAATTCTCAATGGAGTGGGGGAAAAAACCCTGAATCAGTGACTCATTGTGGTGTTCTTATGCACTCCATTTCCAGGTCACGGCAAGAACCACAAAGATGCGGCATCCGTGCGAGCCACCCACCCGATCCCCGCGGCCTGTGGGATCTACTACTTTGAGGTGAAGATCGTCAGCAAAGGCAGGGATGGGTAAGTGTTGTGAGGCTGGAATAGCTGAGTGGAATATTAGTGGAGGGACGGATGGGTGAAAATAAACAGTTAGAACTGGGCAGAACGTCACAAGCAGCTTTGGTCAAAATAATGTAATCCTGCATGTCTGTGGAAATTGAGGGTCATAGTGCTATAGTAGTAGTCACATGTACCACTGCAGAAAATAGGGAGGTGGTTTTAACTAATGAATGTAAAAATGGGAATTTCGGTGAATGGTGGATTGAATCTGATCAGCGGCAGTGTTTCAGCAGAAGTGCTTATTTGTAGTTTGATGCTGCAATTTGTTCAGGTGACATTGTGTGTTTGTCCTGTGTCTGATTCATACAGGGATCCTCCTGGTTTCGACCTTTGTTCTCCTTTCTCACTGTTGTTTACAGGTACATGGGCATTGGACTGTCCGCCCAGGGGGTCAACATGAATAGACTGCCGGGTGAGTTAGTGGGGTGTGTGTGTGTACGTGTGTGTCTGTTTGTGTGTGTAAGATGAGGGGCTGTGCTTCTCAGGGAGTCATTCAAGCAAACATGGCTTCTGATATGTGGTTGACAGGTGGAGTGAAGTTTGGGCTGAGCAATTGAGTGGCTTTATGTATCTTTCGTGTGTGTGTGTGTGTGTGTGTGTGTGTGTGTGTAGGCCTTCCTATTCTTTACATATGGAGTAGTTGCATAGTATGAATTTTGTCATTATGTTGCAGTTATGATAACTATTTTTGGGGTAAAGGGATTAAAAAGGGGATTATGTGCTGTAAATTTAGTGTAAACAAAAATGGCTCTGCAAATCTGTGATGGTGACTTTAAGTTTGTCGTTAACATTGCACATACTCCCATTAAAATGTGCCTTGTTTAGTTCCTGATTAGCCTACTTTGATTTCTATCGTATAATTTGTTTGTGGTTTGGCACGACTCGCGCCCCAGCCCTTTCCGTGCCATCTCTCTGCGCTCTTCGTCCATCTCCCTGCGTCGCCTCTTAATGTCAGAACCGCTTTAAACATGCCTGAACATGTTCGGCAAAAGGCCATTCACAGTCAGAACGACCCTGGACCTCTCCCTGTCCATCCGAAAACACATCACCACACAGCTCTTCGAAAAAAAGCATGAAGGATCATCTCTCCAAATTTCCAAACAAGGCCTCAGTAGACGGGCATGGGCGCCAGGAGAACATATTCTGTCAGCCATTTGTTCCTCAGTGGATTTTCAGGCACACTCGGGCGCAGAGTTTTTCGACGATCCGAAAGGCCTTCTCTCATTTAATGACCTGGATGCTAAAAATGAATTTCGAATTTGTGCCATCTTTTTCTCGCGGGATATTCGTGTGCCAGTCTTGTCGAGCGTTTGTGCCGTTTTGGTGGCATGACTGGGGTTTGTTAGATTAGTTTGGATTAACTTGATTGGATTCGGTGTAATTTAACAATGCAATGGATTCATATGATGACCGTTTAGAGCCACTGCAAAAAGTGACTGTAGCTATTAGTTTACCAGACTGCTGCTTCTGAATTATGCTAAATAAATCTATGGTGGTTTCCTAAATATAGCACATGGAGTAAGGGCGCTGGCTAGAAGCTCCAGTCCTTTCAAGGTTTAGCACGTGAACAATGCAATGCTGTTCCCCAAACTGTTTCATGTTCTAGTTATTTCGACATAATGGGTTCTAAAATGCCCCCATTTATCTGTTAATGTATCCGTATCATTTTCTCAAGTGTTGACGGTTCAGTTGAACCCATTGATATTTATCTTTGCTTTGTCGTTTGAAGGTGGAAAGCATTATGGGTGTACTTTTAACACTGTTTATTTGTTTAATATTTAATACATGCTTCTGAAACTGCTGCTGTCTCCCTCACCTGTTGTCCGCCCTACAGGGTTCCACGGTGCTAGTGTTTTGCTCGCCTTTTGCTCCTTATTATTTTTTGTAAATGCGAGTAGAATTTGGACTCGGGAGCGCACGTGCGAGACCAGGTTTTGACCCGTGCCTATTTAAGTCAGCCTACCACTCTGACTTATTATTATTATATACTTAATAAACAAAGGTATCGATTTAAAAAGCTTTTCACACAACAGGCGGTTCTCTGCTCAGGCCTGTGGTTTCTCGGGGTCAAGCCCACTTGCCGCTTCGCCCGTGTCGCTGTGCCTGTCCGCAGCCACTCGTCGAAAATGAATGAGGGACGAGCGAATGTCACCTCCCGTGTGAAAATCCCTGAACATGGGGGCATATTGCAAGCGGCGCCGTTACAACTTCAGTCGGCTTTCAATTCTACTAACGTTACCAGTTAAAGTGTTGAGCGTAAACGGAGATGCTAGCCAGACAACACCGCTAACAACCAAAGACTTGCTTCCGTTAAATCTTGTCAAGGGCGCAAACACTATAGCAGGGGTCGTCAACCGGCAGACCCAGCCAAGTATTTCAGCGGACCGAACCGAGCATTTGGAAAAGAAATTAGTGGTAGTTCAGCGACTCATTTTCTGAACCAGCGCGGTTTCTGTAGCAGGTCCTCTGTTGCGGCTCATCCAATCACATATTTATGTAAATGATTTAACTGCAGGCAGCTCATCGGACCAGAGACTAGCTACAGGACTAGAGACATTAGGTCAGAAAGGGGAGAATGTTCAAAATAAACGTCAGCGAAGTGTGCGTTTATTCTTCCCGCTTCAAGTTTCAAACCGATGTGTCTCATGTGTTCAGACTCCGTAGCGCCGGTCAAAAAGTGGTGACGCGAAGCGCCGCTGCGTAACAAAACATAACCACTTTAACAAATGAACCTCCCCACAAAATTCTGAGGAGAAATAAAAATAAACTCCAAGCTCGATATGAAGGGTCCACCAGAGCGCTCGTCCGTTCCCTTCCAGCCCAAGAACGTGCAAATGAATGTTTATAAAGGTATGTGAAAAATGCAACAGATTTAAAAAATATATTTCATTAGTAGCCATGAACTAATCATTAATGGTTGTGCATTAAAACGTGTAACTGTCATCATTCAGTCATGTTAGTTTGCTTACCCGGATCTTTGTAAGCAAGGAATTTTCCGTAACTGGACCTTCACAAATTGTAGTTGAATACCCCTGCACTCTAGGCTTTGTAAAGTCGTTGTGAGATTCTGGTCAGACAGCACATTCTGCATTATTCCAGTGCTCCGGGGAATCGTTCATTTTAATGTTACTTATCAGATTACTACTTTTTCTTCTGAAAAATCCAGCTTGGCGTTGGTAGATGGAAAGAGTTTATGAATTACTAATACTAATGCCACATCGTAGACGTAGAAGTTGTTGCAAGAAAATAACACAACAGTAATAAATGTTTGAGATTTTCTAATTGCCTTAATGACTTTATTTAAGTAATAAGCAAGCTGGAAAATAACAGCTGGCCAAGCCACCAGCTTGTCCAGCTCGGCCTGTGTTTTGGCAGCTGTTAGCTGGTCAAACCAAGCTGTCCAAGTCAGGAGCACCAGTGCTCCTTGGCAAAAAGCTTTATGGTGGAACCCTGCCCTAGGATCTGTGTTTGCAGAGAGGTTTATGGGGTGATTCTCTAACGGATGTGCAAACATAACTGAGCGTCTCTTATTATGAATTATGGGTCGTGTAGGATCTTTGGATCTAGCCTTTTTCTTAAAGAGGGAAAACATTGGTGCTAAATGGGGTGAAATACAGCTAGGAACTGTGTATATTTTTAGTGATTACTCACTACATTGGACTTTATTTAGTCATTTATTGAAGATAATCTAATTACTATAAAATGTTTGATGGTTATGGTGTATCGCTGTAGTGTCAAATGGTTTGACCCTCAGCGTAAAAAAGGACGTTGGATTCCTTCTTGCTTTAGTTGTGATCTAAAATGACAGGGAACATCTTCAATGTATTGATGATCTTTCTGGCCAAAATTAAACTTTGTAAATAGTCGCTTATTTTGAGTCATTAAATCAACCAATTTGACTCACTAAAGTCCTTCTGACTGCTTGCTCATGCCTTCACAACATCTGAAATTTTGTTGAGTATGAATTTGTAAACATGCTGAGGCTGTTTGGATGATGAGCAATTTGTCGTGTGCCTGTCAGGATTAAAAAAAGATGAAGAGAGTGCGAGTTGGAGTAGGGTGGAGGAATGTGAGAAAGAGAGACACATACAAAATAGACAGAGGGGAGTTTTGAGCATAGTTGGGGTTGTAAGCCCACAGGGTTTCCTATATTTCCATGCCTAGCCCTGGCCAATCACATGACAGGCCAGAGTCCTCTGTCCAATCACTTGCCTATTGGTTTCTACATGGCACCTGGAATGATTTGGAGTCATCCAGCTAATTCTACATGTACCTGCTGACTGAAAGTGTGTGTTCACACAGCACTCCACTGTGCTACCATTTGTTTCAGAGCATTTTACACCAGAAAATGTGTGCCACGCTGCAACTGCTGCACAGCACTTTTCATTTTACACCGGGCTCTGCTCACGTGTGTCAAGTACACGGGGACGTGGAGCTTTCATTTCTGTGTTTTTATTCATGAGTTTAGTAAATATAACGTGCAAATGACCGTCGGTTTGTTATAAACATGCATTACCACTGTGTATGATCACACAAAGTTTGTTAATCCAGTGAGATTTTCACTCCTACACTCTGAGACAGTTGAAACTTTCACGAAGTTTGAATTTTAATTAATATTAGAAAATATTGCGGGCGGTTACAAACAGAAATAACTGCGGGAGAGGGCGGGATCGGTCAGAATGTCTGCGGGAGAGGGCGGGATTGGTCAGAATGTCTGCGGGAGAGGGCGGGATCGGTCAGAATGTCTGCGGGAGAAGGCGGGATCGGTCAGAATGTCTGCGGGAGAGGGCGGGATCGGTCAGAATGTCTGCGGGAGCGGGCGAGATCGGTCAGAATGTCTGCGGGAGCGGTCAGAATGTCTGCGGGAGAGGGCGGGATCGGTCAGAATGTCTGCGGGAGCGGTCAGAATGTCTGCGGGAGAGGACGGGATCGGTCAGAATGTCTGCGAGTGGGAGTGGGATTAAAAAACAGTCCTGCGTACACCTCTACCGCACACATTTATTATATCAGTCTCTCGCTGCATCTGCTAGGCAAAATGTCCCGCGAACTCTTGTCCATGTACCTGTACGGGCTTTTCCAAATGTTTAGATCGAATGGACAAATTCAACTAATGCAATTTGTGAACGAATGAGATAGGAGACGGTCCTTCGATGTTGTCCGGGACGCATTACCGTTTACACTACAAATGCAATGTGGCCATATGTGGCCCAGACTACCTCCCAATGTGGTTTGAGTGATCGGATCACAATGTGTCTCTGAGACGCATATGACCCCGTTTACACTTGTACTTGGCGATGACCACTTGTGAGTCGATCACTCGAGACGCATGAGAGTCCACTCGGGTGTGTTGTGCCTGAAGCCTTGCCCATTTCGTTAATACGACTTCTTTCCTGTCAGTGATGCTCTACAGATTAAATCTAATACCTCACAGTTTGCACATGAACCCCCCCAACCCTCTGGATTTTTTGCTTTTCTCTGAGTTTTGCTTTGTCCAATCTGTCTGTCCAATCCGCCTCTTGGCATAGCTTTTAAATTGGTAGAACGTCTGTGCGTGGTAACGCCAGACTATTCACACACCACCATATGTGACATCTAAGCCTGGCATGAACAAGTCACATTGGGATTCACAGTGTCTGAGGTGAACAGCAAGTGTTGCAGGGAGCCGAGTGACTCATTGAGGCCCAGACGGATCTGATGTGTCGTCTGCTGCCCCATGTGGCCGGATGATGTGTTTCATGCTTTTTTTGGCTGAAATAGTGGGAAAAAAATAGTGTGAATTTCTAGAGTGCAAATTTTTTTTCCTAGTCCAGGATCTGCTTCTTTTACCCAGAAGATAAAGCAAAAATCATGAGATTAATCTAAATATGCCTTCAACCAGCAATATATTTGTTGTTTAAAGTCTGATTATTGTTATTTATCCTTCCTCCCAGGCTGGGACAAGCACTCCTACGGTTACCATGGTGACGACGGGCACTCCTTTTGCTCCTCAGGAACCGGCCAACCATACGGGCCCACCTTCACGACGGGTGATGTGATTGGCTGCTGCGTGAACCTAATCAACAACACATGCTTCTACACCAAGAACGGGCATAGCTTGGGTAAAAAAATGATACCTGTCCTGTCAGTACCCTAAACGAACACCTGCTGATGAAGTGTTTAGTCATGGGAGTTTGGCTCAAAACCAGCTGAACTTAAAAAGCTATATGGCAGCTTATTATGTTTGGTTTGAGTGGATGTTTATCTGTCTTTTCTTTCTTCCAGGTGTGGCATTCACAGACCTCCCAGTAAGTGAAGCATTGGTCAAACTCACCAGCCCACATACCAAGACATTTTTTTTTTTTGTTACCATACCTTCGGAAAGCCTTTGTTGTCCAGGTTTAAAAGGGTGGTAATGTGCTTGACTGGGTTTTCTGTTGATAGTGTATGATTAATGAATGTTTTGCCTGTTGAGGTAATTACTTAGAAAGCCATGTGTAGTGACTCAGTAACCGGTGGGAAAGAATGCGATCACAACCATGCAAACGATACCTATAAGCTCTATGACTGCTCTCTTATATCTCTCTCTTGGTGTCCCTTCTACTTTCTCGCCTTTTCTCTCTCCCCAGCCCAACCTGTATCCCACAGTAGGGCTGCAGACTCCTGGGGAGATCGTAGACGCTAACTTTGGCCAGCATCCATTTGTGTTTGACATCGAAGACTACATGAGCGAGTGGAGGGCAAAAATTCACAGCATGATCACTCGTTTCCCCATCGGAGAGAGGCTCGGCGAGTGGCAGACAGTGCTGCAGAAGTGAGAATCCATTTCCGTAACTATTACATAATCAAACCTACTATGTTAAAGTCTCACATTTACAAGTACACAAGCACGTGCACAGATAGAACCCAGGGTGGACTTGAACCCCTGCCCTATTGCCCTATGCCCTGCATGTATAGCTAGGGGCATTAGTCGGCTTGGATTCCTAGGGTATCATCTCTCTTGCACTGCCCTTCGGGGTGTTGGTGTGCGTGCATTTGCATACAATTGTGTGCTTTCTTTTTCTCTCAGCTACTAAAGTCATACAGCTGTAGTTATACTGTATTTCTCAAATTGTAAAATACATTTAATGGCCACTTTATTAGGTCCATCTAGCTTATACCTACCCCCCTTGGCCCTTTTAATAGGTAAACCTACCATATAACTGCAGGTATACAGTTACTGTATCACATCCAGTTTTATGCACAATTTGTCATCCCCTGACAGATATTATTTGGGTGGTGGAGCATTCTCAGCACAGCAGTGACACTGACATGGTAGTGGGTTTTGTGTTGGTGTTGGTGTATCCGCAGCGATGCTGTGGTTTTAAACACTCTGTACACTTACTAGCCTCTTTATTAGACACACCTACCTTGTAGACTTCAACTCCTCTTTTTCCATGCACAATTTGTGTTAATCATCCTCTAGCACTTAATCAGTGGTCAACTTCTGACCACAGTACCGTTGTTTTTGTTTGCCAGGCTGTTCTCAACCCAGCAGTGACCTGATACGCTTGTACCAGCACAACACCCACTAAGTGGTTCTCAGTGTCACTGCTGTACTAAGAATGATCCATCATTCATATAATATGTGATCAGCGGTGGTCCTATGGTGGTTTCTTTCCATTAATGGACAGGGTAAAAGGGGGCTGACACATTGAAGCTCCTCTGTTGCTATGTACAGTCAGTAATTGTATACCTACAAAGTGCACCTATATGGTAGGTGTACCTAATAAATGGACCAATGAGTGTAGGTATAAGCTAGGTGGACCTAATAAAGTCCAGCCAGCTTATACCCCAATTCACGGGGCTTATGTACCACGTTATTCAGATTAGGACTGCTGATCTTAAACTGGTTTTCGGTTATCACTATGAATCTTGGAGAATTTATATATACAGTCGTGGCCAAAAGTTTTGAGAATGACACAAATATTAATTTTCACAAAGTTTGCTGCTTCAGTGTTTTTAGA
>JAOUQW010000034.1:19229433-19245244 GCA_028565825.1 Olivaichthys viedmensis | reverse complement strand
CACACATAATGAATATGGTTGAAAGGGGTCAGGATGAAGCCTAAAGAAACAATGCGCATGATCTCATCGCCGGCCTGCGCGAGTGCCATCCCCAATGCAAGCTTTTCTCTTGCACTTTCTTCTCTCTTTTCATTCCTGTCACCCTCATCTCTAACCCTTCTCTTGGGCATGCTGACCTTCAGCAGTCCTTCACCTCTTTCAATAGGAGCGTTAAAGCGAGCCCGACTGAGCGGCCCTTTTGTCGGCATTTAATTACAGGTCCTGGATTGGGCTTGTTCCATGCTTTCATTCTGGTCCTTGCTACACTGGGTACTCTGTCCACAGGCCCAGTCGTTAGTGCCCTGCTTACACTTTCTTGCACTACTTGTGCTTTCACGGACTGCGATGCACCAAAGGACCTTGATCAGCCTGTGCATCTTCTGCTACAGATCAAATATATCTACAAATCCTCATATACAAATTCATATAAATCACACATGTACTGTTACACACCCTGTCATGCTCATGCATTCTTAGTGCCATCACATACTTACTGCCTTCATATGGCCCCGGCTCAGACAAGATGCAATCACATACACTTCCTTCCCTCCTGCTGTGAGCTCACTCCAGGGACAGCAACTAATATACCAAATTTGCCTGGGCCACTGCATCCCCACCCTCCTCTAATTGTTGGAAGGAATCAGAAGAATTCAGGCTGGGGGAAGAGATTAGCCAGGGTGAGAGGTCAAGGGATCCGCTCCCCTAGGGTTTCAGGGCCAAGTTAAGCAGGGGTCAGGTTGTAAATGAGGGGAAGATTGGCGAGTGTCCTCCAGGGACCTGATACCAAGCTCCCCAGGGAAGAGGTTAGAATCTGCATCTCTCTCCATTGTGTTGATGCTACATTAGACTCTGTAGATCTGTTGCAGTTCAAAAACTACTAACAATATCAACGCAGTAACTACTAAACATTCGCGAGAGTTGAGTCGGCGAGTGTAATGAGGAGTTAATACCCGAAATTGCGCACATCGATATTCAGACCTCAGACTACAGATTTAAGCGCTGCTCAGACAGTTGAGCGCTATTTGCGCACGCGGTGCGGAGTTTGCCCAAAACAGAGGCGTGTCTCGGTTATGCACGATTCTGATGCAAGTACTTTTTTTGCATGAAATCGACTCGAGCAGTATTAAGTCCAGCTCCACTGTTTTGACACATTGTTGTATTCACAATATACAATAATAGCCATAGATGACTGTACGTTTTCTTTCAGCGGAGCCCACAAATTAACCAAAACATGGGCACAATTTATTAATTGGAGAACACAAAATGGCAAATTGAGAGCATGAGAAAAGTACATCGGGCGCACACATTACCTCGATATCATCACCTTGATTTAGTCTCATGGATACATTAAACTAAATTGTGACCACAATTTAGTATTTTGGTGCACAAATAAGTAAAATAAAATAATAAATAAAATAAATCTTACCGTGGCCAATTAATGTGGGTAAAACCCATATTGTTAAATTAAGACACATTTTCTGTCGTTACAAATTAACATGACAATCACGACTAGGACTATTCATGACAATCATCCATAATATATTCACAATATTTCTTCGGCTTCTCATTTGTACATTATCATAAACTGTATTATTATTGTCTCTTGCTTTTAGGCTACGTCGTATTGCAATTGAACAATGTGTGCTACAAAAAGCAAAAAAGTGGTTTGCTTTATCAGTTTGCATTTTCTATCCCATAATTTTTTTAAATTTATTTAATGACAAGTGCTTGATTTAAAGTGGGTGATGTAGATGCTATTCAGAGAGCGCTACACAAGGGAAAAACCTGGCAACCTCGACGGCACAAACTGTGCGCAGGTAATTTCAATAGTCTTAATGGGCCACCCAGAAATTCAACCAGCGTAGCGCAACTCTGAATTCAGATAACTTTCCCTGCGTGAAAATTGATGCATCTTTTGAACTTAAGTTGCTAACTCTGAAAAATAACCCTTAATACAGCAATAAAGCAGTTTTGAAATGAGGGGTCTGAAAATAATCTTCACATTTGACCTTATGCATACCAAGGGAAAATATATTTTAAGTTTCAAACACAAAACGAGGTCATTTATATTGAAATGTAAACCTTTCTAGAACCTTCTTAAATGTACTTGTATAATATTTGGTATGTGAAGGATTTTAAGAACTCTTTTGAACCTTTTCATGAGTGTACCAAAAACCCTAGAACGGAAATGAGCGGTCTGGAATTGGCTGACCCAAATACCCAGCCATTGCCCCAGGGTAAAAGTTTCACACAGCTCCCATTTTAAGATCCCACCCCCCTGCCATAAAAGGGTGTGTTTGTGGTGTGACACATATTTGTGTGTTTGCCATAAATATGTACGTGTCTGTGGATGTCCAAGTGTCAGACTGGTGTTTTTAATTTTTAATTTAATTTAATTTATTTTATTTTTCATGGATTTGTGTGCATGTGTATTACGACATGCAAGTGGAACAGATGGAGCTAACAGGTGGCATAGAATGTGTGTGTGTGTGGGTAAGTGAGCATGCCTGTTCGAGTGCATCACTGTATTATGGTGGGCAAGTTGGCAACCTTTCTGAGGTTGGCACACTACTCGAAGCAAATGCACAGCAAATGGGAAGCCTTCCATATTAACTGGGGCTTGTTTTGCCTTCTTTCTTCTTTCTTTCTCTTTCTCTCTCTCTTTCTCTCTCTCTCACCTCAAACCCTTTGGAGAGTTCTTCCACTTCCTTTGCCTTCCATAAATGGAGTTATATAATCTCTTTACATTTGCTGTGACATAAAAACATCCCTTGATCGTTGCATCTTTGCACATCTAACGTGCAAGACCTAGTCGCCCACAAACACACTCCCACTCCCATATGTCAGCCTTGGGCAGGGCATGTGCCAAGCATAGCAGGTGAGGAAGAGGGAAAGAGAAAGAAAGAGACGCACTCTGAATGCTTCTAAATACATTTAATCCTCCTCTGGCCCACCTCTGCTAGATAAGTTATAAGAATGTTTTCCTGTGGAATAGGGACAAGCGCAAGGGCGACATCCGAGTGAAGGCTGGACGCTGTGCAGAAATAGATTGTTGAAAAAAGCCTGAAGTTGGGAGAGCAAGAAAGGAAGTTCAGAAAGAAAGGATAAAAGCTTTAGCCTTCTCTTAACTCCTGGACATGCCCAGAGGGAGTATGTCGAGGCAGGTCAGATACGACGGGGTTCAGAGGGTACTAAGTGACAAAATCTCCAGAGCCCTTTCACTCCCTCCCTTCATTCCACATCCACATTCTGCTGCCTAATCACAGCAGCTGAGTCATGCCCATCTAATGCTTAACACCACCAGCACAGGCCTCACACTTGAACGCAGGGAGAGCGGGAGCAGCAAAGGGCAAAACATGTGGAACGATGGAAGCAAAGAAATATTCATGATGTCCCAACCCCTCATTTGTCTGTTTCATTCGCACTGACTTTCTGCACCCTGAGACAGTGCAATTGAATGAATAAAAAAATGGAGATAAAAGGGGTGCAAGGGTCTATTCATGAGCGCCCCCCCCCCTGTAGGTGACCTCCTAGTTTTCATTCAAAACAGTACTGTACATTACAGAGGCAGTTTCATGCTGTCAAAGCTATTTTGCTGATGAAAAAATAGAACAAAATATGGACACAAAGAGATCTATTCTTTCAACAAGTGATGGGCAATATGGTCAAAACAATCATATCACAATACTTGATGTTTTGATAATACGTGTCATGCTATTTAGCTTAGCTGACTTTGGAACCTGCACAAAACATCATCAAAACCGTCATGTCACATTTACAAAGCCTATGAACAGTGGAGTTAAATTATTTCTATTAAATATTTACAGAAATCAGGTAATTAACAAGGAGCTCCAAGGGAAACAATCTCATCAAAAATAGATAATGGCATTATTTAAGCTCAGAGTTTAAATCATAAAAAAATGGATAATGGACTCGGTTACTTTTAGACAGTGTGACATCACTGATTGTTGTTTTAAGCAGCCAAAATCTTTTTTTATTTAACATGCAGGTCAATGTACAGTACAGAAGTACTGATGATTCCTGCAATATGCTCAGAAAACTGCATTGTGATAGTTATTGTGATAACATTATCACATCATTATATAGCTCACTCCTAGGTTCAACACCAAGGTCTTCACCATAGCTTTGATAACATGAAGTTACCTGAAGTAATGTACAGGTGTGTGTTTGAAAATAAAATGGTGTAAGAGATTGCAAATGTAATGATTGCCCTAGATGCATTTGTATGGATTGAAAATCTCCATCCTTATACCGTCGTGTGTATGTGTGTGTCAGAATTATTCTCTAGCTCCTGCTCTCCTCTGAGCATGCTGAGACGAGCTGTTCAGAGCCGCCCCACTGTGGGTGAGTGACAGAGAGCTGAAGGAGATTTCAGACAGGGAGAATAGTTGGGTGGCTCTGAATAAGCTGAGGATGAAGGGGGTGATGACCGTGTGTGGGGGTGGCAAGGATCTATTGATCCCAACGCTCAGAGGGTCACGCTATCTTAGGAAGGAAGCTGGATGGACTAACCCTTCAAACAAATGACATCATGCACCCTTTTTAGGGAGCAAGGCTGCTGCGCCAACAGCTGGGCTTCTGAGATGAGTTATTTTCGGGTAGACATGAAGTGGAGGGTGGGATTTATCATTGTGTGTGTGTGTGTGTACAGTATGTGCATGAAAGAGACAGATGAGTCCTCCTGTATCAGATAACTTTATGCTAGTCAGTTTGAATGTTTATTTCTGTTCATGTTGGTAAGGAAGTGGGCTTTGGTAATACTAAAATTAAGTTTGTCAGCCAATTTTGAAAAGGCTAGCTTGTTAATGGCAGTAGAATGTTGCTTTTGTTTGGTGTCAGCTTTTACCCTCAGGCATGAAGAAAGGTCAGTCAAACACTATGGTTTATACAAAACAGTCAACCTTATGATCCATAACCTTCTCTCGCTCTGACTGTTCATTCATTTCTGCTATTTTTAGCCTTGTTTACTAATTGCCATGTAAGGAATCCAAACCACTACTCTCATTGACTCCCTTTCTTACACTTATATCATCTCTAAGCGCATGCAATTGAGGGAAACCCAACCATGCACACCACGTGGTACAGCTGGAAAACAAAACTTTGCCTTGTTCAGTGGGTTTCCCATTCTGCACCACTGAGCCGTGACTTTTCTGCAGGTGGCAGACAAGTCATTTTAAAAAGGTTCCTTAAAACAAGTGTTATCAAAAGCGTTATCTTGATCCATAGGCATAGTTTAGAGCACTTTCTCTAACAGGTTGATTTGATTGGTTTGGACTTAAGTGAACCTAGTAAGAGGCTTTATTGACTGTAAAATGGGCGGATGGATGCATTCATATTGATTTACCTGGTTAAGATGTTTCTTCATACGTGCTATGGACGTTTATAGTTCCAGACTTGGTTGATTAATTTAAGGACTTTTATGGCTTTAGTCATTACATTTTAAGTATTACAGGAAAATGTGTACGAATGCAAAAAATCTTCAAGCATGTTTTGAGACACGGCACGCAACCAAGGGGGAAAACCAACAATACATGGCACGTGGTGCAGCTTAAAACCAAACCCCTGACTCCTCCATATGGTTTCCCATTCTCCACTAGAGCCTTGATTTTCTTAGACGGGACGCCTGGTGGACCAGGAAAGGTCTTGTCTAAAAATGACGAGGCTTAACTTATCGATGGGTGTCGACTGAGCGGCCAATCGTCCATCTTCTAATGGATGGATGGTCCGATGGATTCCCATTGATTGAACTGTTTAAGACATTTCATCAAATGTCTACAGCACTTCAGAGCCTAATGTAGTTCCAGACTTGATTGATTAATGGGAGGACTTTGCACGTAGCCATAGTATTTCCAGTTGATGTATTACATAAAACAATTTCAGTGTGCAAAAACACGTTTTGAGATGCAGTATGCAATTGATGGAAAACGAACAGCACATGGCACGTGGTGCAGCTGGGGAAACAAACCCCTGACCCATCTACATTATTTCCTATTATGCACCAGAGCCTTGATTTATTTATTATTTTAATTTTTTTTTTCTCCCTAGACAGGACACCTGAGAGACCGAGGGGGTTCCTTTCTAAAGCAAACGGGGTGACGGACTCCTTTGAGGCACTTCAGAAGGGTTCACTTGAGGAGATGGAGGCTTCGCGTGTCCCTCCCATCCTCCCTTCCCCCGCTCCTCTGTGTTTCGATCCCCGCGCGGTTCTCGGTAGTACATGTGCCAGCGTGCTGCCTACTGAGGACTCACTCGGCCATGTGCTCGTCCACAGCTCTCGCTTGTCTGGTGGCTTTGGAGAAAACGGGACCTTGACGTGCAGCAGTTTTCATATCGCTGGCACTTCCCTCTTTCTCTCTGTCTGCTGCGGTCCGAATTCAGAGAGCGTGGCCGTGTGGTGTTGATGATGGACGCTTTTCCGCTCGCCTCGCTTTTGTCCACACCCCTCACACACACACATAAAGACGCGCCGCGCACAAACTCACGCTAAACACCGTCTACTCTTCTCTGTGGTGGATTTAACGTTAGACTTCGACGCAGCCGAAAACTCGTCTGGAAATCTCTTTTTTTTTTTTTTTTTTTTTTTTTTTTTTTTTTGCTTTACGTTCTTCCTTACGGACATTTTTCAAAATCGTCGGATTTTGGATTTAAATCTTCACGTCGACGGTACCGACCCTGACGGCAGACATGTACGTGCGTTGGTTGCCTTTTTTTATTTATTTAATTTATATAAAGCCGTAGGCTGCGTTGAATGAAATGCGTCGTGCGTGATGTCATTGGGTTTTGATTTGGCACGCTTCATTTACTTAATGCTGGGAAAAAAATCGCGAACACTTCTAGGCTCCAGTGCGAGAGTTCATTTGCAGGCAGAGCAGCGGGACGGGATTAACCTTTTATCCCAGACCAGAAATGTGCGCAGATAGCAGGTGTTGGGCTCATATATATATCTATATCTATATATCTATATATATATGAAATTGAGCACGTTATGGAGCTGGAAGTTGTGCTGCTCTTGTCTGAGACCCAGTCCATGGTGGTGGTAATGGTGAGGGAAGAAGAGCAGGGCTCCACATCGACGTTTGGACGACAAAGAAAGCCTTGTTGAAATGTTTGTGATGGATGTGACGGACATGTCGAGTATCCACGGGTATTAATAACGCCGAGCTGGAAGAAGATTAGGACGTGTCGTTTCCCTGCTCGTTTTAAAAGCGTGCCAGAAGCGAGACGTGGCCACATTTTAACCGACGGCTCCTCGCTCTCAGATGTTTTCGACTCTGGTTTTTATTTCTTTGTAACGTTTTTTTTTTTATTAAACCCCCGGTTTGTTTTCAAGCTGGCTTTCTTTTTCCTCCACGTCCTTGCTGAACGTTCTTGGTTACTTTGTTTTTCCACGGCGCTAATCCATTACAGACTAATCCCCCTTTGACTTTTTCCTCTTCTCCATTCGTGGGAAGAAGTTACTCTCTCGTACTTGGCTTTATTTGAACTGTCTTACATCGTCATTCATGGTTCTTGTGCTTCGTGCTAACATGCTGGTCCTGGTTTTGCAGGACCCCACGAAGTGACCACATCTTTTTGTTGTTCGAACATCATGCGTGCTCCAGCCAAAGACACAGACTTGCTGCTATGAGGCTTGGGTTTGGGAAGTGGTGCATGCTGTCATGCATGAGAAGAGTACCTCTAGAAGAGCACATGTGTCCCCTTCAAGACTTTTTTCAGGATTTAAGCAATCGGAAAAGGGGCGCTGTACGTGCTGTTCCATGTGGTAGCAGGCTTTTCCTACTCCCATGCACTTTACTAAGGGAATCCAGAGAAGCCCAGAATGTCTCGATAGCCACGTCTCAATCTCAAACAACCAGATGTCTCGCGACGTAGTGCAAATCCACTTGCAGGAGAGGAGGAAAGGCTGGCCTTGTCGCTGTCCGACAGTTGCCGTGGTCCATATACACAGTCCCTTGTACCATCTGTCCCCTCAAGAATACCTAGTGTGGGAAGGGTTTCTTGGAAAACTAAGACATGGTCTGTCCATTATGCACAGCCCAGCCATTAGGAACTTAATCTGACGAATGGTTTGGTCAAGAAAAACAATTAGGATGAAAGGGACAGTGGAAAAAGCAAATGTGTGTGGCTTCTGTCTTATGCACACGTACACAAGGAGGCATTTAGTGCGTTTGCATAACTGGCCGGTCACATGCTTGTTTTGCGTGCCGCTTGTTTGAGGGGCTTGGACTTGCACGAGTTTACTGATAGCTGTCACCCGTCAACAAATATTATGAGTACGAGTGGACAATATGAGAATTACATGATTGGCACACTTGATGTATTGTTATAAAAACGACTTGTATGTTTTAAAGTTATCGAATGTAACTTTTTGATCACAAATGGCACTGTAGGGCACAAGTGGGCCCTTGAAAATTGTGCATAATGTACATATTGCTCAGGAATATGTAGCACAAGGGTGATGTAAGAGACTTTTTAAAATTTATTTAATTTTATTTTTTTTATGAAAAACGAGGGGCGAGGCTTGTTGTCAATGATTGGTCGTGCGGTGTGTCAAAGCAACTGCTGCAAACATGTCAGATGAGGACGGCAACGTTACAAGAGTAAAGAAAAAGGACAACAGACTGTCGAGACATTGAGTGGAAGAAATTAACAGCGCAAAGAAGACAAGTTAATATTGGAGAGGTATTCGCACCCTGGGGAGCGCTGATTTCAAACAGATGCGCAGATGGCAGTGTTTTTGACTTGACTGCGAAGTCAGTAATAAAGTGACGGTCAATCAAACGAGGGGGTGGGCTAAAAACTATAATGACGTTCTCGGCATAACATTCTCAGCATAAGTAGCTTTTTGAAACATTCCAGAGGTTTTATAGGTGCCAAGGTTTTATGAGACAAGAACACATTAAGAAGTTTGTAAGGCCTTGAGGAAACAACAAGTAAAATATAACTCGTATTACACTAATGGGATGTACCAGTCATATTATTATATAACTGTTGCTGGCTGGCTGGCTGTGTTTCTCTATGGCAACCCTCCTGTGCCTGTACAACGTGTCAGCTTCTGTTGGCTCTAAACACAACTAATGACCCCCCTTGGTGCACTCAGAGGCACTTACAAGAACAATTCAACACACTGTGTAACAGGTGCATGCCTTTCTTTCGCATATAACCTTCTTTCATGTGTACATCGCCGTACACATGTTTTGATTATTCTCTGTCCTTGTTCTCTATATCTCAAATTGTATTCTTTTTTTTCTGGCTTTTTCTCATTTTATTTATTTATTTATTTATTTATTTTCTCTCCTCGTGAAATCTGAATGTTGGTCTTCGTAGCAATGGCCATGTTTTACAGGATCTCTCAGGTTTCAATAATGATGGATGAATATGATCTTTTCCTGAACATTGCACAATGTTCACTCCCATGGAGGCACGCTAGATTTGACTGTATGTGCCTGTATGACAGCCTGTATAAGTATGAGAATGTCTGGAGATGTGTGGGAGAGGAGCACTACCTCTGCGTCTGTCTCCAGCACCTGCCTGCTGCTCTGTGACCAGCCATAATGAGACCATACACACAAACGTAACACGCACGCACACATGGCCCAACTGCCAACTCATGACTGCCCCTTTTTTTGTAACCTGTACTCTTGCTAGTTGTATGTGCCTTGGGCAGTTGATGGCATTCCGTGTGTTTCTTGTGACTTTCGGTCTTGTCTTGTGCTGTCACAGCACCTAATTAAACATGCTTTCTTTCCCATCTTTCTCTCGCCACGTCTGTCACTCGCACTGTCTCACATCCACTATAATTTATGTAATGTGTACATACTAGTACTGTTTGAATTTGGTTACCCAGTGTTCTCTCATATTCGACACAAGTTTGAGTTCACATGACTTCTAGATAAATAACCCTGTCCTAATCCCCTGCTGTAGTTAACTCGGCCTACAACTCCAGTTACAGTACAGCCAACTCCATGTGCACAACCGAGAGTGTCTTCTGGTCAGACATTGAAGCCAAACTCCAGCCCCACTGAATCACTTCCAGATTCTAGATAAACAGGAAGTTGCTGGAATTACAGGGCTCTTTGGAAAAGACAGTTATGGACATGAAGGATGACAAACACATGAAAGTCTAGGACTAACTCTGGTCACCTGGAACTTTCAGAGATTTGGGTGCACACAGCGTAGCCAACCTAATGAGGTGTGGAGGTTTTTTAATGTCCTGAAGTGTTTGGGGAAAGTCACAATTTTTTTTATAGGCGTAGGATCATATCTTCCACAGGAACATGCAGCTGAGCGCAGTGGCTTGGTGGCATGTAAGGTTTGAGATTTTTTGGTATCAAAGACAAATGATCCAGAATGGATACCACACAATTTGTCCAAAAAACTTTTGACAAACATATGAAAAACAGAGACTGGTCCAAGATCCCTCCAGAGTTTTCATTGATTTTTATTCAGTCTGTGAAGTGTGCTGGACCTGTAACCCAGTGAGGCAAACATTTCAGGAAAGTCTCGCGCCACTGCAAGTTTTTGTTTGAGAACGCCAGAGCTCCTATTTACTAATCTTGCTCTCACTTTCAAACTTTCTCTCATTTCACCAGCAATCCCATTATTTTCTTTGAGAATTTTTTTCTCTCTCTGGGAAGGCTGTGAACTCCCATCATCCCATAGCTTCACAAGGATGTTTATGGTTATCTCATTGAAGAGGTATCAAAGACAAGCGGACATGCTTATTTTCTGTCTGAGTTGGACCATTGATCCAATATGGCAGATTACTAAATTAAACGAGTGTGTTGCAGTGACTCTGTGATTAAACAACGGCAGTGTATCATCAAATGCATATCTAAAAATGGATCCCGGCTGTGTGTATTTTTAAAATGCAAAATCTAGTTGTACTTGGCCTCTCTGTGTGTGTGTGTGTGTGTGTGTGTGCGCGCATGTGCGCGCGCTCTGCTGTCTTTAATTCCTGTGTACACGCTGATTCAGAGCTGTGTGTTCTGTCGAGTGTTTCGGTGTGGAGTGTATTTCTGTAGCATGTCATTACCCTCTGACCGGCTGGTGTGTTATTATGGCGTCAGTGCCGGAGAGAAGCAGACAGGCCTAGCATGCAGCTGCGCCGTGTGACTCAGTCTCTCCCCAGGCACACAGATGCACACAAGAGGCCACATGGTAAAACTCCAACCATGGAGAAGCTGTACACAAACTGCACCTAGGATGCCTTTATTATTCGGTGTTGTGCTTGCTTTCAATCATTATGTAAATCCATTTGTAGTGCCAGAGTATTTGCCTAGAAGAACAAACCACAGTTTAATGAGCATAAACATTAGTTAATTTTCTAACCTCGAAGTTAACCTCTAATATGATGTGGGGCATTGACACTGAAGTCATGCTGCCATTTGCAATAATGCCAACAGCCATGTGACAATGACGGGCATTAATGGTTTTCATGCAAATGAAGCCAGAGTTTTCGTTTCCACGCTACCGAACACAGGAGGTGCCATTTCTTAGTCAAATCGCCGTCACCGGGGCCATACTGCGCAGTTGTTTCTGACGTGAGTCATGCAATTGTTGACTCTCTCTTTCAAGTCCTCTCTCTTGCCATCCAAAAAAGCATCCTGTCATTTCCATGTGGCTTGTTAGCATCCGATGTGGTTGCTTTCAGGGGACACAAATAGGGATGCTTGTTTTTAACAGATCCTCACCAACTCGGTGGGCCGATTGCTTAGCTACTCAGATTATCCCGCTCACCTTCTACAGTAACAGGAGAATAGGGGAGTGCTTTGTATAGGCTTTTTATTGATCGTGCCCATTAACCCATTAAGGGTGTGAAAAAGGAATGGTCTGATGTACTGTACAGCCCGGTTTGAAGTACATCACGGTAATAACTTTTCAAATTTTCACATTTTCAAAGAGGATGACAATAAATTACATAACATTTCCAGTGTCGGCACATTTTAACAGTCAAATGTAAAGTTTTCTGGTGTTGGAAAAGTCTTCAAGAGACAGAAGAAAGAGGGATGTGAATGTGATGGCAGAGACTACCTTGTTTTGCTGATGTTCGGCAACATTAAATGTGACTATAAACAGATACGAATTTACTGACTGTTTTGTTGCTTAATAAAGAAAAATGTGTAACTGTATGGCAAGTTGCCATGATATAAGTGGAATAAAGCCCTATGGTGCATGCAGTTATGAGAAAATAATGGGATGGCAACGCATTACACCGCACCGCTGTTGATTGATTTTCCTATAACCGCGTGCCATGCCGTACCTTATTTCTTATGAATCATATTTCAGGCGGTGCATTGCAATGACATTTTTCATTGACCTCATGATTGATACTGGTATATCATAATGCTATAACCGATTTCTTTATCATGGCATACTGTCGTATTGGTATATTGTCACAGCTTTAGTCCCCAATTTTTCTCTCAATTTTGTCAGTCATCACTTATGCTTTTGTGTAAGTTAAGTAATCAACACGTTCTAAGGAGAACGTTTAGCAGCACTCAGCGGTGCCTCGCAACTATGTAGACAATTTGATCTCCGTTGCAGAAGGTGGGAGCCTCAGCCATGGAGAGTGGACGCCAGTGCTGTGATGAGAACCTGAAACAAAAGTGTAGAGGACATTGCTTTCTCTGAGGCACTCTTTTTAAAGCCAAGCACACGCTTTGATAATGACCCTCTTTTGCATTAGTGATTTTCCCTGCTGTGACATCAGCACCTCGTGACTCCGCTCAGCGAGCTCCTGTGATCAGCTTGTCAGCAGGTACAAGTTTGTGCTTCAGGCTTTTCTCTCGTACTTCTTACACCAGTTCCCATGAGGTAGGCTAGCACAAGTAAACAGATTCATGTTTCCAAGGCACGTCACATGCCATTAACTCCCCAGGGCACTGCTGGCTGTTTTTGAGGTTAGTAAGAGTACTTTACACCATTCTGACATGTAGGATAGAGGAAGCTTCTCTTTTTATCTGCAGAGAAGTGCAACCTCCACTAGGTGCTTTTTTCTTTTCTTTTTTCCTATGTGTCTGTTCTTGAGGGGTCAGAGTTTGAGACTAAGATCAAGTGTGAATTGGGGGAACTGCTAATGGTACAGTGTTTAGATTTATATCAGCCTCAAGTGATTTTCAAAGATTTTTGTTGAGAACCAGTTTAGATCATTAAAGAGCAGTTAGTGATTTTCAATGCTTCGTGCACGTTTTTATGGTCAATCCTGATTGGACAAAAAATGATCATCAAATCTGTGTTGGATGTAGGGGTGGGCGATTGGGGGAAAAAATATATCATATTACTTGAAGATGTTTATTTTATTCTGAGGTTTGTCAACAAGCTGCAAAGAACACATTGCACCAGTGAAACACTAGCGGTACATTTTAAATAAAGCCTATTAAAATCAAGGATTGTTTAAAAAATAAAAAATGGTATAATATGAAAAAGATTATGCAATAATGGCATGCATTGCATAAAGGGACAGTGGAGATTTCCTTACTTAATCCTCCTCCATCCTTAGTGCACTTTTTCAGCCCCCCCCCCCCCAGCTCTAAAATGATCCTTCTCTTGTTTATAGAAAAGGGATGAGTGGAAATGAGGGAAAGTCTGAAAATAAAATGGCCACTTGCGTTTCCCTCTGAGATGTTGCTGTGAATATGAATGACTTCTTCCCAGCAACAGCGCACTTTAGGATCTAAATAGACAACCTGCTTGAGTTTTTGTGTCTGTGCTGAATGTAAATGGTGTCACCTGCGGTTCTGAGAATCTCACTTTCCAACCTCACATTCCAAAACATGGACTGTATGCAGACACGGTGGTTACATTTTAGAAAAGCATTACTCATTTTAGTCCATATGTTAAACTTGCACCACAGCTGATGGGGTTTCATAAATCCTTTATAATAAGGTCATGGACTTAAAACGATGATCCTTAGGAAAGAGGCCATGGCTGCTGATTTTTAGCATTGCATTTGATGCTTAGCTGTGACGAAGCTACAGATGGCCTTCAGAATCGCCACATGACTCCCTATACCATCGTAACCTACCCCATCAATGTAGAGATGCTCTAGTGTGGCATATGAAGCAGGGGGAAAATGTTATGGTTCTGATACTTTTCAGTTCAGGCACTTCTTCATAGGATCTTCTTAAAAGCAATGTTGATGAGGGAAACGTCTTGAGTTTCTCCAATCATCTGGGTTATTAAAAATAAAGAAAAAAGTGAAGGAATGTGTTGCAAGACCATATACAATTAGCATAGCACATGTTCCACAAGATGGGACTGATGTAGGACTGTTCAGGAGCGTGAAGGTTGCGGCTCTGTGGGGAACTACTGTATGCTAGCGGGAATCAATAAAGCACTGTAGCGTGTCAGAAAATTGTGAATTATTGTAATGGTGTTTCACATGAACAGTGTGGAAGTAGAGCATCTTCTGCTCTAATTCTGTTGCATGTACGACAGTTCTGCATTTTTGGACCTTTTGGACACTGTTTAAGCACAT
Organism: Olivaichthys viedmensis; assembly: GCA_028565825.1. Classification (NCBI taxonomy): domain Eukaryota; kingdom Metazoa; phylum Chordata; class Actinopteri; order Siluriformes; family Diplomystidae; genus Olivaichthys; species Olivaichthys viedmensis. The sequence continues at coordinate 19,230,705 of JAOUQW010000034.1, read as the reverse complement.
ATAAAGATGAGCATGCAGTGATAAAGAGAAATGTTTTATGGCTTTATGTCTGTGCCACACCACACTGCATTCGAGCAGGATGCCTGAGTCTATTGCTAGAGCATCAAGTGACGAATAAGCCTCTTAGTGAGCAGGTGAGACTTAAGCTGGAAGTCTTGGGTTCACAAGGGTCCTGGAGCCCGAACCTTTACCATCAGCTACATCAGATGATGAATATAAAGCTGTAGTCCATTATTATTATTATTTTTAATCACAATTTTATATTTATATATATTTTTTTATATACAGAGTAAATATCCCATGCTGCAAGTGGAGCCATTTAGCCTTTATTGTCTGCTTTTGTTAGTAAATGCAATTCCCATGTTGTGATTGGATGTCAAAAAGGCCAGTTGGGCAGCACTAATCGGATTTGCAATATTAAAGGAATAATAGCCAGTCAGTTTGGATGTGTTTGGTGACAAACGTTTGCTTCTTCAGGATTTGCATTTGCACTACAAGGTTAATGTAGCTAACAAGTAATTAAGAGCTGTGTATTTTTTTCTGTAAATACAGTGCATGCCTACACGACTTGCTAATGTGGTTTAGGACACCGTATGACTGTAGTAAGGCTGTTGTGTCATGGGGGCAACCGTCTTGGAGAAGCAGAATCTTTTTTTTTTTTTTTTCTTATCTCAAGACTTGTTTATTTTAAACTAATGTTGCACAGCTTAATAATGTCCATATAAGGAAGTGTACAAAGGTTTTGGCATTTATTTACAGAGACGATTATGGACGAGATGGACAGACCGGTGGGTATGTCTTTAAGTTGTATAGATTGGTGTGTTTTGAGGGGTAGATTGGTAATTGCACTCTGAGGTTTTCTAAAATATCGTGTCAAGTCCGATTGTTGGCCATCTAGTTATCATTAGCAGTGAAGGTTCTGAACATTTATGAATAAGACTTAAAAAGTCCAGTCAGCAGCTTCAGGTCATGTTCACATCAACCATCGGAATGGGGAAAAAATGTGATCTCCATGATTTTGACCGTGGCGTTATTGTTGGTGCCAGATGGGCTGGTTGGGGTATTTCTAAAACTGCTGATCTCCTGGAATTTTCACGCACAACAGTCTCTGGAGTTTACTCAGAATGGTACAATAAAGAAAAAACATCCAATGAGCAGCAATTCTGCGGACGTAAACGCCTTGTTGATGAGAGAAGTCAACGGAGAATGGCCAGACTGGTTGGAGCTGACAGAAAGGCTACGGTAACTCAGAAAACCACTCTGTACAATTGT
>JAOUQW010000034.1:19218416-19229333 GCA_028565825.1 Olivaichthys viedmensis | reverse complement strand
CTTCATTCCTCTGCAGATTCGTGTGTACTTTTTTGCCATCTGACTTGCATATAAAAAAACTAAACTACACAATAATAGCTGAAGTCTTCATAAATATATCAAATAACTATATCTATATCTATCTATCTATTTAGATGGCTGGATAGATAGATGGAGAGATAGATATAGTAGCAAAGCTTTTGTGGTCCTTAGTAGCATTTTATGCATTACAGTCTATACAACTCTAACTCCGCTGTAGCAGTTTTAAAACCATTAAAATACTTTCTCTAGGTTTCAGTTCAGCTAGCGATACTTGAAACAGTGATAATAGTATTATTATTTTTTTAAACAAGGTATGACAACCGTACAACCAAATATCACCGTTTTCACAGTATTTGTTAACATATTTGCAATTTAAATTAAGATGACATTTAATGATGTATGAACTACAGCAGGGGTACAAACTAAATAATTTGTTTTCAAAAGCTGATATAATATTTTTGAATTGATCTTGAGAGGATTGCTCATAATCATAAATGAAAATACAAAAGCAGTTTTCTGTGTTTTTTATTTATTTATTTTTTTTGCTTTATTTAATAATTAGGCTACTCCGTTTTAAAAGTTGTGTAGCATATTTCAGTTACCATACTGCACCTAGAAAATTGTGAGACATCATTATCTACATATCGATATGGTAGCATTGACATTAGTGGTATCACTTAGGCCTGTTGATCACAATTATTTGAGCTGATCTTGAGTAACCGTTCCGCAATCACATAAACTATATTTACATATAAATAAATGTTACTTAAGCAGAACTGCTTGGCAATGTTGAAAAATATCAGATTTCCTTATCATATTGTCACATCAGTATGGCTTTGGCACAGGATTATAATGTGGTAGACCCTGTGCATGATGCTGTGTTGTGACTGGCATTCAGTTTACTGTGACCATTCACCGCATGCGTATGACGGGGGAATTGCCCTGAATGGGATGATAAGATGCTGATATCTTGGTATCTATGACGCATCCCAACTTGTTATGGCTTCAGCAAGAACTCAGTGGATCACTTGAAATGTTTCCTTTAATCTTAAAACTTTGATAAAAGCTGTGTTGTACAGTGTCGTTTTAAACATGGCACATCATTCCCCAATGTTAACTGGGCTGATCCTGAGTGAATGAAATTCATACACACAGTGTGATTTTAAGTTTGACTTCATCTCTTCAGACTTTTAGGTCATTACACTACTTCCTGGTCTAAATGAAGTGTATTGTTTAACTGCTGAAACTCTGAAGTGGGTGTTCCACGTTTATTGGGCTACAAGGCGTAGGGACTTTAGCTGGGAGAGGGAGAGGCAGGAAGATTGTGATGTCAGACGGGGAAGTGCACGGGAAACGGAGGAGGAGAGGGTGGGAGCCTTTTCCTGGAATAGCCTCTGTTTCATTCTCATTGCCTTTTCTCTCTTAGAGGCTTTCAGTATCAGAGGAGAGGATGAAGCAGCATAAGAGGACATTGTGATTTTTCTCTGAAAGTGTGATTTCTGCGGTCATTCTGAAACAACCTGAAGAATTGTTCTCCTTTGGTGTAAAACTAATCGGAGGCAGCCAAACATGTACAGCGGATATGGAGGTACTCTTGAACTCCCCCCAAGGTTTATTTTCAGTAAGATCTAAGACTTCCGAAGTTTGTGGCTGGCTGTTTCAGTGCGATATGATTGTTACCTATGATACTTTGAGAAAAACTGTTATATCAGCTGACTAGGTTCATGGTGGTGGTGTTGGGAAACATCAGTTGTGATGTTGGCTCTGCTGGATGGTCTCTAGAGAAGATTCTGATTGATTTTTGGTAATTCATTTACTAGGGCTGCAACGAATATTCGATAATGAAATAAATTTGAAAATGTTAATATGATTCAAATTATCTACGCTTGTACGAAATCCCAAACTTCCATATTCTTACTTTATTGCCAGACAGTGTATGCTACCTTCTTAACGCAGTGGTGGAAAATCTTTTTCCTCACAGCGGTTTTTTTATGTTTTCTAGCACTCAATTTAACCCATTTTGAGTTTAATGTCCAGACATCTCCAGAGACAAACTTTTACTACCTTATGTTAAAGATCATACAAAGGGGGGGTCTAGCACTGCTATTTCCTTATCTTTGCAAGGACACCAGAAAACATTGCTAGTGGTTTCTTTCAGAAAAGTTTTAGAGCAACTCGCTATGCAAACATAAGTGTCTCAGAAGTCCAGATGGAGTAGAAAATCTGATGTGGGCACTAGGTGACTTGCTGTCTTGGAGAAAGTGGAAGTGAAATCAATGGACATTGATATAGTTAATCATAGGACTGCACTTTGTCTTTAAAACCCCCCTGACTGAGAAATATCATTTTGTCTATGATGTATTTGTGTGAATTTGTTTTCACTGTTTTGTGGCAGAACTAATGTTCTGCTAGGTAGGAGGTCCCAAGGGGTTCTCGGCAGGAGAGAGTGGACACCTGGGTGTATATGCTTTGAATTCTCAGGGTCGGCTAACCCAAACAGAGCAAGAGGTCAGTAAGGACAGAACGTGTCCTTAGGCACACAGCTCAGGTTTACCAAGGCCTTGTTTTGAAGGGGCTCTTAGAACACTCTCTAGATACCTAGAAATGAGGGCCACTGGCTTGACTTGGCACTAGGGGTTGTAGTGAGTGTAGAAAATCAACATGGCAATATTTTTGGAATTTGACACACAGAAACACAGAAAGATTGCCAAGAATTTCTCTTTCCTGACTTACTCTAGGAGAGTGAGGAGGTGGCAAAAGGGGATACAGGCAGAGAGATTCAAGTCTCCCTTTTTCTTCTTGCTTCAATGGAATAATGGAAGGAAGGACATTTTGTGTGGGGCAAAGGTTAAGTGGATTCTAAAAAATAACATGGCCTAAGGCCAGAAAAAGTTTCCATATTACTAAAGAGAAAAGAAACCAATGACTAATCTCATCTCATAGCCCCAATTAATATTGAACCTTTAGTTTCCCAGCCATCACAGTTGAGAGTAATATGTCCATATTTATAATTTAGTTGATCATTAACTGCAGCAATAATCAAATACGCCATGTAAGCTTCTGGTCTAAAAGTCAGGCAATTACTCCCAAGTTAAATCGCAAAGCTAATTTGTTGTTTATCAGTCAACAAATTGTTAAAGTTAACAGTTGATGGAAGACTTGCTGGCCGATGGCAGATCAGCAGACTGAACCTGATACTTCAGTGTTGTTTCAGGATGAGTCTGGGTATCTTTTCCTGTTGGCACACTGTTGTTTTTGGATAAAACTTTGACCCTGTCTTTCTTGGTTCTTCTTGTGGTCTGGGCGCTAAGTGCTATTTGGTGCCCTGGACAAAACAGCCAGCTTATCTGGAATATGAATGGAATGTGTACTGAGCCTGGCTTCAGTAAAAAGACTGTCCATTTGTCATCATGTTGTCAGAGCAGTGTTATTACACCCCCAACCCTCGTTTCTTTTAGGAATCGCTGCACAAGGTGAATGACGTTTCATCAAATACACATGAAATTCTTGTAAATATATAGCCATAAAATAGAGGCACATGCATGCATTTGTTTTCTTGAAAGTCGCATCATTTCTTTTTTGCAAGTTTGAACATGATATTAAAGTGAGGGGAAATAATGCACATTGTTCCAAACAACGTCGGTAAACTGGGCCAGAATGATATATTAATGGGGTTGGTTTCTAAGTATGTTCATTATTGTACAAAGTAATGATGTAAGAATCTAAAATGTTGAATTGGTTGAACTTTAGTCACCCAAGTTTCTAAAAGTAGGTCTGAGTGAATTGTTAAGGGTGTCCCTGTTGTACACTTTTCATGTATGTAATGTATTTTGTCTAATTATAAAGTTGTGTACCTAAAACGTAATTCTGAAGTTACAGTTAATCTTCTTAGAACCTGTCAAACACATTACTTTGTGTTGTGATGGCATTCTGTGTTAGCTGGATGCATTTGAGGTATTATTAGTATCGTGAAAGTGCCAATCCTTTGTCAATACTATAATGTGGCAAGCAATTCAATACTCTTAACTTTAAAAAAAAAACTTTTAAGTCTTTGTTTAAAGAGGCTAACACTATGTTGATCTATACCGAAGCAGTCTGACTCGATGGGCAGAAATGCACGAGGAATTCATATGTGCTCCTTGTAAAGCTCGAGCACCAAGGGCAGTCATTGCAAACAGGCTATTTAGCTAAAGTGCGAGTGAATTGTCCATAGCCTTATTTTATGGAGCCTACTTTTTAAATGAGCTTTATAATACGTTGGTGTTCAAAACGGAAATTTAGGTTGAGACTGACGTCATAGCATAAAATTATGATTTAAGGCCTTTAGCATATCTAAAATGGACAAGTGAAGAGCTTTATTTAAAACAAAACTGTGTGATCCATTTTGTAGTTGTTTTAAACACTTTTTTATTTTTTTCCCCACAGTATCATTTTGGTATCTGGATTTGTCATACCAATATTCAAGTCAAGATTTTGGTATTGTGACATCCCTAATACAGGGTTAACGTTGGATGTGAGATACAGTAAAGTGCTATGAATAGGCTACAATCTAAATCCGAAGGCTTTACCCTGCGCTCACACCAGCAGCGATTTTATTCCGCTCGTTGCTCAAATCGCTCCACGTTGGTCGCTAGTGGGCGTTCCTATCTTTAGTGTACTGCCGATTGCCATGGTTTTGCTGGTAGTGCCAGGCTAGCGCTAATGGCCACACAAACGACATGGCTAGTATGCAAAACCACCCGTTTGACCACAAATCCGATGTCTTCCTGCTGAAAATTTAGATGTCTTTGCAATTTTTATAGCAAATCAATTGTATTCCTGCTAAAACATTCTGGAGGGAAATCGCTTGTGTATAAATTGCATGCGTTCAGTACATCACTGTCTGTCTGTAGTGTCGGAATGAGCCGAAAACGTTTGCTCTTCGCAATCGCTGCCACCCTTTTGCAGCAAAAAAACACCGGCATCATTTCTATTTTGAGTAAATCAAACACTTCAAGCCCGTAGCAACACGGCAACTAGGAACGAGTATCTGCACCAAAAAAACACGAATAATGTTTTACTGTAGGGGGATAAAAAGAAGCGTACCACCATCCCTCACTCCCATTGGTAGTCGCCACACCGCTTTGCTTCTGATTTGCATAAAGTTAAACTCCGCTCAACTTTGTCGTGCTGCTAACGGTCGCTCTGCCTCTTGTCGCTGTAGATCGCCAGCCCACATAGAAAATGAATGACTTACAGCTGCTTTGTCGCGCCACGTCACTGCCGGTGTGAGCGCAGGGTTACACCTAGATGAACAGCCATGATTTTATTTTTTATTTTTTTCACATTTTAGGCTTGCTGGCGAATTATATCCACGGTGGGTAGCTTAATTGTGCTCATAAACGCAAGGTAGCGACAGTGTAGCTAATCTAAACTGAGGTAAATAGCCACTAGCCTTTTGCAGATCTTTTAGGGTTTTTTGAGCTGCTGTCTTCTACTGGGTTTATTGTAGTGCATTTTATTCTGGATTGGCTGGACAGAGATCCTCTAGAGAAAAGACCTAGCATGAGTAGAAGCAAATTTCCTGCATGTCCTAAGTGTTTATGGGCATTAAAGATGGCGCCATGTTAACCCCTGTTTCCACAACTGATGCGAGAGTGCATACTAAGCGTTACGGTAAGCCAAGGTCATGAGACACTGCAACTTGTCAGAGCAGTGTACACAGTGTTTCTCTTTGGATTAGCTTGTGTCATATTGCTGTCCGTTGTGATGGTGAGCAGCGGGTGGCCTCTATTCGCTTTGTTGTTCTGGAACGGTCCTGGAAAAAGGCCAGGCAGTTGGAACAATATAGCCACCCTGATGCACAGGCTTCTGAACCTCCCAGTCAGACAAACCTCAATTATTATAGTAGCCAATGGAAAGCCATATACACATTCTTTTATCACACCATCAGCAATTATTCTTGTCAAATCCTGATTTTGTGGTGATCGTGCCTAGAGAGACTCTCATTCTCAGGCAGGTAGGCACTCGGGTCATGGTAATGCCAGATTGGGGCTCAGGCTTTGGAAGCTGAGGCTTGTTTTGTTTTTTTTCCCTATGGAAGCGTCTAGGATCGTTTGAGGTTAAGAGGGTGGAAAAGCAAGAGGTTTGAACATCAGACAAGCTGCTGTGAGGAAAGGTGATGTGTCACTTGTCTTGTTTAACTAAGGACAAGCCAGAGGAAGGTGATCCAGTTGAAGGTGCGTGTATGAATTAAAGTGTGTTGATATTTGGTGTGAAGAGGAATGTCTTTGTTCTTTGATGTTCCTTTAGATGCTGTAGATTTAAAACAGTTCTTCATGATGCAAACGGTATTCTCCCGAAAGAGATTGATTTTGTTGACGGGAGTCATCGGTGGGAAACGGCAAACTTGCCCCAGAATGGGGCAAAAGCTCATTTGTTTTTTGTAGCCACGGTTAACTTTTGCACTATGTTGTTCTATTTTTGCAGAATGTTCACACAACAGGAGTTAAATGGGTTATGTTGGGGGGACGGAGAGAAAGATCTCTGTGACTGATCAGCTGCTGATGTTGTTTTTCTCACTTGCATATGCCAGAGAGTAGAATATTCTGCATGAAGTAAAAAAAAAAAACAACAGCTTTTCCTTCATGCTTGAACTGCTTAGTTTCCTGTGGATCCGAGTTTCCTGGGTTAGCACTGTTTTGCATGTTCAGCATCTTCGTATGCAGCCCTAGCGGTCTTTAAGCTCAGTTATTGCCCTCTACAAACCTTGTCTTTCTTCATTTAGACATTTATATTTTATGATTACAGGACTACAATCACCTTATACCTGACTTCTTCATGACTCTTCTGATTAAATAGTTATTCAGTAGCAGGAGTAGATCCATTTGTGTAAATTATTTGATTGAGGAGCAAAAGGTGTTGTAGCTCAGAATAATGAATGAAGCCAAGCTTCTTTTTTTTTTTTTCATGTAGACCGCACTGAGCCTCATTAAGCGGTACAAATCTAAGGAAGGGAGGCCAGCTCTCGATCTTTTCTGCCCCAGGTGGAAGATTCTTTCTCTGGATAAGGATAAGAGGAATTTTCCCCTGCTCTGGATCTCTCTTAGCAAGCTGTACATGACTGAAAGAAGGCGTAACAAGGGGTGATCTTCAGAGACTCATTATGGCCTATAGAGCTGTGGAGTGGCCATGTCAAAGCTATGCAGATTTAAAAGCTCGGCCTATGCCGTTTCTCACTGCCACTCCCATGGGTTTAAAATAAACCCTGACTTCCTTCCTCAGGCCAGTGATGCGCCTATGATTTTAATGAACTACTGAACTACTGAACTACTGAGCAAAACTGATCAGGTAAAAAAAAATTTTAAGCCAACTTAACTGAGCAACGCTAGTCGATTAGACATTCAAGAAGTCTTTCACATCACCGTAGCAACTAGTAATGCACCAATATTAAAATGTCTGACAGGTAGCAGATAATCAGCTCAACATTATTTATAAAAAAAAAAAGAAAAGTATACAATAAGGCACACGGTTAACTACAGCACTCATCAGCGTATGCTAAAATAGGTATGTACAGCAGACGTTTGGCTTAGCACATAGCCGATGGCATAAGCATGAATTGACATGAAACAATCTGCTGATTATTGGCTATTTCTAAAGTTTATCAGTGAATTGCTGGTCCACATTTTAGGTGTACACAGCCACATAGAGCTTGGATATCTGCGATTTCAACAGTCAACAAGTGAGCCAAAATGCCTCTTGTAGGCCGGCCAAAATGGTAACAGTGACAAAAAATTATGACTCGGTTCTATGCTGAGAATTCCATAATTTTACCCACTTGATATAAAAATACTCACAATGACGTGCCTCTTGAACCCTTTCTGGTGAAGCCTCCTTTTTGTCTTTGTTGGAACCAATGGTAAGAAGAGATCTTGTGCATTAGCATCTACGTTTGTGGCCAAGTTCTTCTTGGCTGCCTCAGCAGTAGTGGGGACTGATGTCATTTGAGGCTGTTGCATTGAAAGTGGCACAATCACAGATGAGGCTTTGTGCAGAAAAAAGGAGGATGGGGGGAGAAAAAAAAAGTGGATGAGTAATTACTTGCCTAGGATGGTGGCTGTGAGGAGCCAAATGAGTGGGGAATAATACCCATCATTTTAAGGATCACTACCCTGCAAATGGTTTCTTGTTCACCAGTTAGTCCCATTTGCCTCTAATTTTGAGACATTCTGATCCTTATGGCAAGTAGCAAGGCCTCATGTGCATCTTTGGTTGTACAAAGTTCATGTAGACAGCCTTAACTGTGGTCAGGCATGTAACTGACTTGGTCTGAGCATGTGTCAGAGTTGGAAATGTAACTATACATACAACTCCACAGCTGGAACCCAGCTACCTTCTGGTACCTGTAGCCATTTTAAATCCAGGCTAAAAACACACCTCTCCTGTGCCTTTATTTATTCACCTACTTTATCTTTTATTTATTATTTGAATTGATCATAATTTATTTATTTATGCATAAAGGACTTTGTGCACAAAATGTGCTATTCAAATAAACTTGCCTTGACCTATTTTATACATGCCGTGAAAGTGTAGCTTGAGTAAAATGTCAAGTCGCTTAATGAGGATCATTATTTCCACCTTAACCTCATCATAAGTATAATGGCAAATGAGGGTCCTCACATGTACACATGCACATACACACTATTAAAATAATTTTGCATATATTGAAGTGAAAAAAGTCAGTATTGGATCAGTATCGGGTATCGTCTAAAACTCAGTGCTCTGATATCAATGTTGTATCGTAAATCCCATCCCTGGTTTTCTGTAAAGGTTTTCAGTCATTCGAGTCATTGAATTTTCGAGTAGTGAGTCAACGAACGTCAGACTGATGGTTCACCGCTCATTCAAGGGGTAAAAAACGTAGAACTGATTAAGCCTCTCGCTTACCTTGACATACTGCTACTAAACACTTCATTAGTAGTAGTTCTGCCTTTTTCCATTGCTGTAATTAAGAAAAAAATGGATGATTACAGTTTGAAAATATGGCTTTGAGGACATGAAGCAGTGGAGCTCTCTGTAGGACTAGATTACACCTTGCCTACTTATCAGCTCTGGCTCTTTTCAGCCTGCATTGTTTCTGCTGTGTCATTACATTGACTTCGTCATGTCATGTCAGTCCATGACTGTCTGGTTCTGATACAGGTCTTTCCTGAGGACTGTGTCCTCGTCTATGACGGAGAACTGTTTCTGGTGTCAGTGTGTGACTGAAAACATGGAGGTGTCTCGGAGACGTCTTGAGATGTCGCTGATTAGATAAAATAAAATAAAAGGAACCGGCCAGGAAGCTAGTGCAAAACAAAACAGGTCAGGAAGCTAGACGAGAAAATACTCGTCACAGCAGCAGTGAGATTGCTGAGCTGATCTGTCTGAGCATTCAGGCCTAAAGGAAGAGTTTTTGCATGGGTGGTGTCCTGGATGTTCCACAGTCATTTCAGATCGGCTCTGCTTTGTCTTCCGGAGCTCTTCATGGGCCATTGTTTCCAGGCGGGAAGCAGTAACCCATCGTGCTCTCTCCAGCAGTCTCTGTCCACAAGAACAGGAACCACAGATAGCTCTTACTTAGCAACACAACAGAACTATAAGAGCTTCGTCTGTATTGGAGTGTTGTCAAGCAGTTTACGGTTGTTTACACCCAGGGTTTGAGGACGAAAACCTTGTTTTAATCTGACTTGCATAACTTGCTGACATGTTTATATAAAATATGTTGTAGCCTACGTCAAGACATACTTGTGGTCTTAATGTCCATTTGGGTGTTTTTCAAGTAACAAACTTTGAATTTTGAATGTAGCTAGGTTTGATTTTTTTTTTAAACTTTGGAGGGGAAAAAAAGGAAAGACAATTATGTGGATGAAATTATAGTGAAGCACAGTAGATGGATATCTTGTTTTGGAAACCTCTCTGTTTCCTTTTAAACCACTTTGGTTTCCCTACTTCATTTGCAAGGACTCAACCACGTGCACATAGTAAGATTTAATAACTTTTGCTATGCGCTCAAGCCTCACATTGTTGGTGCTCTGGAAATGTCCAGATAAAAAAAAAAAATTGTATCTGTTTGTTCTAATGGAATGTTTCAACTCATTGATGGACCGCTGTGCCCTTTTAATGCTTTCCCCCCTCACTTCCCATTTGCTTTGTGTCCACAGGGAGCCCCTCCAGAGCAGTGTCCACCATGTCCCTGTCTGTGCGGCCTACGCGCCGAGTCCTTGCCAGGTCCATCACTAGGAGCCAGTCCTTTGCCGGAGTCAACTCCCACGACAAACTCTACAGGTCAGTCCACACATAGACACGTTCTCCATCAGGAATGTGAAAATGTATGATGGTTCAAAAGGACAGATATTATAGTAACACAATTAGGCAGTACAACTACACTCTCAGGAGAAAAAAAAGGTACTAAACTGTACCTTTTCTTGTCACGGGGTGGTACCCTTAAGGGGACATATTTTTTGTGGCTTTAGTATGCATCTTCTACCTGGGAAGGTGAATGTAGTGTACTTTTTTAAAGTTTTACTCTAGAAGCGAATTAAAGGTACAACAGTGGTTCTTAAGGTGTAATTATGTTTATAGGTACACTATATTCACATTTCCAGGTAGAAGATGCATACTAAAGGTACAAAAGGTGTTTCCTTGAGGGTACCACCCCAGTGACAAGAAAAGGTACAGTTCCATACCTTTTTTTTCTGAGAGTGTAGCCCTGAGTCTGGGCTGGGACGCCATAGATGTATTTGTAGACTAAGTCTTAAAACGCTTGTAACTATCAAGTTCAAGTTCAAGTTCAAGTAGGTTTTTGTCATTTCTCCATATACCTCGTATACATTGAAATGAAATGTCGTTTCTACAGGACCATGGTGCAACACGCAA
>JAOUQW010000034.1:19178393-19190731 GCA_028565825.1 Olivaichthys viedmensis | reverse complement strand
TTATTGTTTTTTTTATTATTATTATTATTATTATTAATATTTGTATTTCTTTTTGAATGAGAAATGTTTATTGTCTGACAAGGATCTCGGCATCAAGTGTAAAACAAAAACTATTAAAATTGAAGACAAACCAAACGAAAAACCGTGTGCTTGAATAAATGGGGCCTACTTGCAACCCGTGGTTATTAAATATGATAATCATGCATGTTGTTTTGTGTGATGACATCCAGTGTTTATAATAACTAACACACGAGATCATATGGTGCAGAATTTAGATCCCTGATGGAGTAGTATATGTTTGCGTGCACGCCTACATGTGCTGTAAAGCTCGCCCGGTTGTGATATGAATGTAATGCGCACACAGAACAGTATGAAGGCGCTCATTTAAAAGTGCTAGCGCCCCTTTTGGCCAATCGGCACAGCGCTGTATTTACACCCCTCCCTCCTCCTCCCCCCCCAACATGCCGCGCATGCGCAGCAACCGCCTCGGGCCGCCATTTTGTGCGGAGCCTACTCTGCAAAAGCGGGAGAGGATTAAAAAGCAGCGGAGGGGAAGCACGCAGCTGGACTTCGCCGCGTACTAAAGGAAGAGCGGATCCCGGCCCTTGTGGCGAATTCAACGAGAGAATAAACGAGCAAAAGCAGGTAAAATAGCGCCACTTTTCCGAAAGGGGGAATTTTGCAGGATCTTTAATCGGCCTCTAGGTGTCACGATGGGGCTCCTGGTCCAGGCGGCTGGCGGGGGGTGTTTGTCTCCCTCTATCGTTATCGAAAATTTAGCAAAAAACACTTATAACCCAGAAGTTCGGGGTTATGCCCGAGTATTGAGTGTCATTGAAGCTATATTAGACGGCATTTCGGCGAGATGCTTTATTTTAACACTTCGATGTTTGCGCCCCTCTTTAGGCCAGGCGTCCATTTTCTTTTTCTTCTCTTTGTTTCCGTGACAGAAACCCGCCGTTTCTAGACGGTGCAGTAGCTTAGCCAACAAGCTAATACTAGCACTAAAGACGGATACTTTCGAGTCTTGTGTTTTGTACAAGTGTTACAGATAGGCCTATGATGCGAAACAGAATTTTATTTATATATATATATATAAATAAATATATTTTTCTCTCTTTACAAACTCGTTTGGTTGTCCTCGCGACATTAACAAACTGGCTAACTATATAGCATAGTCAGCTAACAGTTTGTTGGCGCCCCTCCTCAACCGCGATTCAAACCTGCTCAGCCCTTCCTGGCCCACACACACACACACACACACACACACACACACACTGACCCAGCTCGATGATCCGCGCTACGAACACACTTCCAGCCCGATGGTTTCGATCTGTAGTTTCCCCCCCTTTTCGTCTCTCCTCGAAATATACCACGATGTCGTTGCAGTTAAATGCGCTAATGGTTAGCTAGCTAGTGGCGGTGTTTCGCTAGCCTGCTTGTTGCGCAGATGGAAATCAGACGAGGAAGACGCGTCGCTCACTGAGCCCGATTGAAGACATTTGGGGTGACTTGACTTGACACACCGTGCTGACTCCGAGTCTTATCTAACGCCGTTTCCACGCTTAAACGCATCTGAGGCGCGGCGATCGTTGATCCCAGCGGAGTGCCGTGTACGTTCAGTGACCGCTCGCTTATTGAGACGCTAGCCACCTCAAGCAGCAGACGACTGAGGGGATAAAACTGCGGAGAGCTCCCTCTACAACCCGGTTGGTAGCGGTACAAAAGCTCTGTTAACCGCCTCAGAATGCCCTCTTGCTGTGGGGGGAAATTGCTCAGCGTAACTCTGCGCGTGTGCAGCTGGTGACTGTGCGTCTACACCGATCGGTAGTTTTGACTGTTTTTACATGTTGGTACATTAGTGCGATCAGGATGAAAGGAGCCATAGCTGGACATGAGACGGTTCAAATGTTTCTAGCGCGCAAACTGACGTCGAGCAAAAGTTGTGTGAGACTTTGCTCGCGGTCTGTGATGCAGCTGCGAGTCAAACCAGCATGGCCTCTTTGATCGGGAATTAAACACCTGTTAACGACTTTCTTATTGGGGTTAATACAGTTGAGCATTTTGGGGTGGGTTTTTTTTTTTTTTTTTTTAAGCACGTTTGATGCTGACAAAGCTGTTTGTAGTTTTTATTGCATGTGGTTTTTTTTTTTTACCATTAACTCTGATGTCTTGGTTTTATTTGTATTTCGTTATGAAGAAGGAAGGTCGAGACAGATAGCTCATTCGCCGAATGCAGAGAATTGCGGAGACAGGAGGGTAGAGAGATGAAGCATGCATTTTTGGTACAGGTAATGGCAGCAAGGCAGTAAGTTGTAACATCACACAGACATGCACGACTAGCTCAAAGAAGCTCTCTAGTTTCTTGGGGAAGATTCTGTGTACGTGTCCTTTTGTGCCTCAAACTCGCAGCTTGTTTGGTAAATATGTTCAGAATTACAGCATCTGATAGCACCAATCTGTAAACATGTGCGAGTTTGGCTGCTGAGTAGACACATTTATGCACAGTGTTATTAAAACATGTTCCGGCTTCGCCGCCCCCAGGTGTTACCTATGGAGGGAGGACCGACCGAAGCCGTAGTGGACGAGGCGGGGGATGCCTTCAAAGCCAAGGAGTGCAAGACATATCAGCGGCGGCGTGAGGACGAAGAAATTGGAGCCGATCTGCTGCAGGTTGCTGGTCTAGAGGCGGTAGAGCAGCCCTCGGCCGAGGGGGAGATGGCAGGCGCCGTGGCTGATGCCCAGCAGCTGGTTGAGGGCGTGGTGAGCGTAAACAGCAGTGTGGAGATGATGGTGATGGACTCGCTGGACCCGGCCTTGCTACAGATGAAGACCGAAGTGATTGAGGGAACCATGGCCGCTGGTGTGGGTGTAGCCGGGGCGGCTCACGAGGCCACCGTCACCACCGTAGACGACACACAGATAATTACCCTGCAGGTGGTCAACATGGAGGAACAACAACTGGGCCTGGGCGAGCTGCAACTGGTGCAAGTGCCCGTTTCTGCCGTGCCCGTCACCGCCGCCACAGTGGAGGAGCTGCAGGGTACGCTGGTGGATGCCACTGCCATGCCCAAAGATGGCGAGCCTGTCATCTGCCACACACTGCCACTGCCAGAGGGCTTCCAGGTTGGTCAATAGTCAAGATTATGTAGCTAAACATGGTTTCAAATTTTCTGTCTGTCTTTGCTGTTTAGGGTGTTTTGTCGCCATCTTGAGTTTTTCACGAAGCTCGTGTCCACAGGTAGTAAAAGTTGGTGCCAATGGAGAAGTGGAGACTGTGGAGCAGGACGAGCTCCACGGCCATGAGGAGCAGTCTCTGCAGCAGCAGGAAGAGGAGGAGATTCCCGAGCCGCAGAACGACGACCCCACCTGGGCTAAGGATCCTGACTACACACCACCTATTAAGAAGACCAAGAAGGCAAAGAAGAGCAAGCTGCGCTACAACACAGAGGGCGAGAAGGACATGGACGTGTCTGTTTACGACTTTGAGGAGGAGCAGCAAGAAGGCCTGCTCTCTGAGGTTAACGCAGAGAAGGTGGTGGGCAACATGAAGCCTCCAAAGCCAACCAAAATTAAAAAGAAGGGTACGACATTCCTGTAAAGTAGCTGAAATGTGTTGAGTGTTGACGTTACTTTTAAAGAACAGAACTCCCTTTTGGCTTTATGTGGTGGCTTTTATAATGGGCGTGTTTGTCCAGGTGTGAAGAAGACATTCCAGTGTGAGCTGTGTAGCTACACCTGCCCGCGGCGCTCCAACCTCGACCGTCACATGAAGAGCCACACGGACGAGAGGCCGCACAAATGCCACCTGTGTGGCCGTGCCTTCAGGACGGTCACCCTGCTGAGGAACCATCTCAACACCCACACAGGTGCCTTCCTGATTCCACACCCACTTCTGCCCTGAGTTCTGCCCATGTTTTAAGAAACAACAGTAACTGAATGTGTTTCCTTTTGGACAGGCACCAGACCACACAAATGTACAGATTGTGACATGGCGTTTGTGACTAGCGGTGAGCTGGTGCGACACCGTCGCTATAAGCATACCCACGAGAAGCCCTTCAAGTGTTCCATGTGTGATTACGCTAGTGTGGAGGTATGTAAAAGAGATGCGTTAAAAATGTAACATAGATAACGTAATTATAAAGTAATATAGATACTTTTTAGAGAGCTTTACAGCAGTAAAGTCTTTTTTCTTTTTTGAGGAGCAGAGTTCAGCTATTTGCTAGGTGTAATATGTGGAACAATGTATTTTTTGGCAAATAAAGGAAGGGCCCGTGGGCTTGGACAATGGTTTGTGTTTATGCAGCCGTCTAGTGATGTTCTGGCACAAGCCTGTCAACAAGCAATTAACATTTTTTGGTTCATTTGATATTTATTGTTGTGCGTTTTGGATTTTAGCTAGTCGTCAAGGCTTATGTGGTGTTGCTTTGTTTTGTAAATCAGGTCAGCAAGCTGAAGAGACACATTCGCTCTCATACTGGAGAGCGTCCATTCCAGTGCAGCCTTTGCAGCTATGCCAGCAGAGACACCTACAAGCTGAAGAGACACATGAGAACCCATTCAGGTCTGACCTCCATCATTCCAACACTCCAATTACTGCCATCACTTTAAAAAAAATAAAAAATGCTTGTTGAAGTGTAAATTTTAAGTTAATACTGACCATTTTGATACACATTTATTTATTTATTTATTTATGGAACTCTAATTGAAACATACTTGGCTCCTCACTGACCTTCCCTTTTATTCTCCAACTGTATGTTCAGGGGAGAAGCCGTACGAGTGTTACATCTGTCATGCGCGTTTCACCCAGAGTGGCACGATGAAGATGCACATCCTGCAGAAGCACACTGAGAACGTGGCCAAGTTTCACTGCCCCCACTGTGACACTGTCATTGCCCGCAAGAGTGACCTGGGTAAAAGCCTCCTCCTCCTGCTAGCTTGCGTGTACATGGCCGACATCATACATTCGTGTTCTCCGTCATAGCTCTGATCTGGTTTATATAACTTTTTTTCACCCTTCTCAGGTGTGCATCTGCGCAAGCAGCATTCCTACATCGAGCAAGGCAGGAAGTGCCGTTACTGTGAGGCCGTGTTCCACGAGCGCTACGCTCTCATCCAGCACCAGAAGTCCCACAAGAACGAGAAACGCTTCAAGTGTGACCAGTGTGACTATGCCTGCAGACAGGTCAGCCACCTCAAACGGTGCTCTTGTAATAAGTTGGTAGTCGGTCATTATCTTTGTGTTGCATGTCTGGTATCGTTATTTAGATCACTGCAGTCTGGTGCACTCGACCGTGGGGGAAACTAAAAGGCTAAAAAAATAAAAAAATAAATTTGTCTGATGTCTGTCCTGTCAGGAGCGTCACATGGTGATGCACAAGCGCACCCACACTGGGGAAAAGCCATACGCCTGCAGCCACTGTGAGAAGACCTTTAGACAGAAACAGCTTCTGGACATGCATTTTCGTCGCTACCATGACCCCAACTTTGTGCCCACTTCCTTTGTGTGCACCAAGTGCGGCAAGACCTTCACGCGCAGGGTATGCGGAGCACTTTACTACTTGCATACTGAACGTAGCGAGGGCTGACTAACGTGTTTTGTCTTCACAGAACACCATGGCCAGGCATGCCGAGAACTGTACTGGACAGGACAGTGGCGACGGAGAGAATGGCGCTCCAACCAAGAGGGGCCGTGGCGGCCGGAAGAGGAAGATGCGCTCCAGGAAGGATGATGATGACGACGACAGCGGTGAGTGATTGGACTCTGGTAGTGTTTTAAACGTGTGGTCTTGAGCAAAGTGTAAATTTAAGCTAAATGGTCTCTGTTTATTTATTTATTTTTTCCTCCCTGTGCATCTTGTTAGACGAGCACGGAGAGCCTGAACTGGATGACATTGATGAGGATGAGGAGGATGAGGAAGATGCTCTTGAAGATGTGCAGATGGAGGTGGAACAGGCTCCACCCACTGTCCCTGTCCCCGCCCCTGCCGAGCCGCCTGTCAAGAGGAAACGTGGCCGACCTCCCAAAAATCCTCCCAAAGCTTCCCCTGCTAAGAACACTGCCGTAGCACCTACCGGTAATACACGCTGTTCATTAGCTGACGCATCAGATGCTATGTTCAGGCAGGCGACCCAAATACGACTTTATTGGCATCTCGGCTTTAAGCAGAAAAGATTTTCTGCAGTCTAAACTGCTGGACCTCGCCTAAATGTAGCAACTACAGCGATGGCAGCAACAAACGTGGCATTACCCCACCCTCTTCTGTTTTTACCGCTGATGTTTGCGGCAAATGCGTTCGGAACCGTGACAAGATGCTGCCATTTTATAAGACCAAATCTGTGTTGGTAGCACGCTAATTACTTAACTTTTATCTGCGTACGCAGGCCTGCATCATTACAATAACAACCAATGTGGATATGCAAGCCAACAGTCCAAGCAAACGGATCTTATTTGATCACCTGTAATTTGCAATGTGAACGCTTTGTCGAATAATCTGATTTAAAAGAATCTGCTGCTTTGTGAACAAAACAAAAGTGCCCCAAAAGTGTGTTGTAAGGTTTTTGATTCTTTCTCATCAGAAAATCCCAGTGTTAAGTTTTTAGCTTGTAAAGTCAATCTTCATGATTTAATGGTTAATCTCTGTCTGTGCAGCAACTGCCATTATCCAGGTGGAGGACGAGGGCACGGGGGCCATTGAGAACATCATAGTGAAGAAGGAGCAGGACGGCGTGGATTCTTCAGTGGTAGTGTCGGCAGAGCCCGTGGTGGAGGAGGTAGAAGCCGCAGAGGGGGGAGTGGAGGCAGAGCAGCTCTCCGTCCCTGAGGCTGCACCCAATGGAGACCTCACCCCTGAGATGATCCTCAGCATGATGGACCGGTGATGTGCTCTCACAAACCCAACACACTCGCACGAATGCGTCCCCTCCCATGCTGTCACCTCCCCGCCTCACAGAACACAACCCAACTTGTTTCTGCTGTGTTCTCGTTGAGTTTCTGATGCTTGGAATGAAATACCCAATGTTCCTCTCTCACTCTTAAACTTCACTTTAATTTGTTTTTTGTTACATGCTTTTGATTCCTTGTCAACTGTGCATGATGCGGTTTTTCTTTTTTTGTTTGTTTGTTTGGTTTTTTTTTCTCCATTTTGAGATAATTTGTCTGATTAATTGTCCCATGTATACCATCTAGTGTGTGGCAGGGGTTGCTGAGATACTTATGTGCGAATCAGGTGACCGTGTAGTTGGTTCCTCATATTTACTGTAGTGAACTACACATTTAGAATTATTTTAATTTTTTTTAATTTTTTTTTTCTTCTTCTTTAATCAACATGCAAATATTCTTTCAGCCTTCTAATCTGTTACCATGGCAATATTCAAATGTAAAACTTTCTGGGCCTGGTCAAGCCTTGATATTTAGAATCGCTGTCACTGTTGTAGAAATGGGCATTTTACCTGTCTGTCCGACAAATATCTTTTTAAAATCTGACGCGCGTACGGCAACTTTGACTCTGTTGCATTTCTCATTGCTTTTCACTGATTACAGTAAACAATAGCAGAGAGAGAAGATTCAGAAATGTCGCCATATGATTGTTTGGCCAGGGATGATTTTCATTCATCACGTTTGAAAGAAATAAAAGTCTAAGGTTGATAACGTTGTACAAAAGAAAAATAATTCTGGCCGCTCTTGCTTGTAAATAGATTTTTTTTTTTTAATTATTGTTTTATTATGAACGTTTTAATCTTTTTCAAGTAAATCGATGATATTGAATGCTGACGCAATGACATTTTAAACAGTAGTCATTTGAAAACCTGCCCCTGAAGAATTTTTAATCTTTAAAGGGTGTAATAGCATAAGATCATGGTCAATGCCCTGTTTCCTCTTTACTTAGCCTTGTGCAGCTTGGAGTGTCTCCTGGGTTTAGGTCTTCTCAGCTTTTCAGGGAGGGAATTAGATTAGTACTCCTGTATGATTTATGAAGATGGGAGGATGAGAGTTTATAGGCGCACACTTCCATGGTGGTTTCGAGACTGTAAAGGAAGGAAAAGGGACAGATAAGGAAAGTTGGACAATGCTACATGGGTACTGAAACCTATGGCTAAATGCAGGCTACGCCCTAATTCTCAGATTGGGAATGACCGCTGATGTGCTCGATATGTTCATAAGAAATCAGAAAATGGTTTCTTGCTGTCCACAGAAATTTTCTCAAGTTTTGTCCAGACCGCATACATTTCACACAGTTTGAGCTTAAAGCCATTTTGATGCATTGTGTTCTGGGAAGGACTGTTCGCATAGACTTTGTTTAAAAGAACGTTCACTTGACACTTTTTTCTTTTTCTTTTTTTTCCTCAAGAATGTTTTCCTCCTACTTGTAATTGCATTTAAATTGCTTTTCTTTTGTTAAGCTCTTAATTTTAGGTTGATTCCTTTCTTTCTTTCTTTCTTTTTTACCTAGCTGTAACTGTGTGAATTTTACAATGGTCAGAACACCAACATATAAAGACATTTATTATGGCTGGGTGGGGCTTTGAGGGAATATGAGAAAAGGTGGTGTGGAGAATGTATTGCTGTACAGCTAATAAAATAATATTGTCCTATTCTGGTGTGATGTGGGTTTGTTTTGGTAAATCAGTACTGTGTTTAAAGACTTCACTGCGCTGGGGGAGGTATTCCAGAAAGCGGGTTTAACAAACTTGAAACTCTGAGTTGAGTGAACTCGACAGGAGGTATCCAGAGTTATCGGTTCCTGAACAGCGGATTAGGATTTTCGGGATCGAAGTTAATCAACTCTGAGTAGTTTTAACTCTTTTAACTGAAGCACGTTCGTTAAAAGCCGTCATCGATGGAGCGCTGATAAGCGGCTTTACGGTGGATGCGCGAGACAGTGTCGTGGTGTATTTCTCCCAATCTGAGCGTACAATACTTATGACTGCGTGTGCGGGCTATGAACAAATTTACAGATTTAAAATGTATTTTTAGGGAAGAAAAAACCCTAACACTGTGGTAAAGAATTGCTGAGCGACTGGGATTCCTAAATCATATTAATTCAGTGGAGGTAAAAGGATTTGCCAGCAAATTAAAACTAGGTTCTTTTTTTTTTTATATAAATGAAGATATTTTTTCTTATTTTTCCACTATTTCCTTAATTGGAACCTAATTGTAGGACTAGGCTTATTTTAGTTTCACTCTGTAGCCAACAGTAAAATGGGTGGGGGGGGGCCACTGCACAGCCATGCTGCAGATCACACAAGCAGAGGAGTTGGTCCTGTTCTAGAGCATTGGGTGTCCTTTAACTGATGGCATTATCAGAGTCGACCACCTCTCTGGACACAGGTGTCTACATATAGGTTAGGTACATCAACATTTGCTCCAAAAAGAGGAAGATGAGGATAGAAATGGAATTATTTGAGCATCAGTTAAAGGTGAATGACCTCTGCTAACTGTTAAATGATGAACAAGAAAATTAAAGCACGTTTTGGCCATTTCTGTTTGCAGAAAAATTTATAAATAATCTTGAAACAAGATGGAAATCAAGGTCTTTATTTGAAACGTTGGTGGGTTTTGCTGGTTTTAGGCAGTATCTTGAAGTGGAGACTTAAATAATATACTGGAATTTTCAATGTGTAGTCATTTCTCCTTTATCATTCCATTTTTGATCATTTCATGACTTTTAAATAACTTTTTTGGCCAAAAATACTTAAAATATCAAACAAAGCCTCTAAAAATACCTTTTGGTGTCTGGTTTATATTAGATATATTAGATATACTACATTGAATAAGACTTCATAAAATATGTCAGGTGAATCCAAACTTTTGAACGCTAGTGTATGTATATTAACAGTAGCGCTAGCACTATGTACGGTCTACTGAGCCTACGGGTCTACAGCACTCTGTTCTGACTGAAAAAACAAAGTCAGCTTTGGGAGCATAGCAACAAACTTTTTTGCTTTCCTAACTCTTTTTGCCTTTTTCTGCTCCATTCGGAAAACTTTATTTTCATTTTTCCCCCTTAAACGCCCAAAATCATACCGAAGAGCCTCCTCTCCACACTGCAGCCAAACCTTTGATTGCCTTGCTCGTAGCTGTCTGCCTTCACGCAGTTGCATCATCACATAACAATACGGGATAGTCCATTACAACCATGACTGGTGTGTACAATAATAGCTACAATAGCAACAGCCTTATAACAGTCTTTTGTATATGTATATATATTTTGGAATAGGTTCATTTACATCAGTACATACATCTCATTTGTATTTTCATGGGGCCGTAGGCCTACCGTTGCCTAGTGCAAAGACCGCCCCTGCTGCCATCTCTGTGGTCAGGAAGGTGGGGGGGTATTCTTCCTCTGGCTCATGGTATGATATGGCAGAGTGCCTCTCTCATCTCATTGTGAGCAACGTTGTGTAGGACTACACATGCCACAATAATATCACATGATCTTTATGGGGTGATCCTGAGCCAATCAGGCACTGGACCCTGACCTTGAGGATGTCTATAATCATCTTGACCCTGACCATAGTCCTGCAGTTGAGCAAGTTCAGGCTCAAGGCTTAAAATAATAAAGTACTGAATGGCCATTTGATTGAAACTGTTAAACAAAAGGGTGCTCTCTGACTTTTGCACAGTAATGTATGTGTGAAAGTTTGTTGCACAAAGTGGACTCATGAATAATCCTTGAGTCATGGACTCTCAGCAAATATGCCTCCATTGGCCCACTGTGGGCTAACTATGGGCAGTGCTGGCCTGGGAAAGCCCACATAAAACCCACACTGGACCCGCATGAGCATTCTGGAATGGGGCTCACTGTGGTCTGTACAGACCTGGGCAAACACACAGAAAAACCCATGCGGGTCCTGCGCGGGCAGCCCACACTGTGCCCACACCACTATTCCGAAATGTGACAGCAGTGGGCTCTCTGTGGGCTGCCGGCAAAAATCCTGTGCACGCATCTGTGATGTCTTTTTGAATATTTAAATGTGAAAATAGTCACAACGTTAAATTTAATCTTTAAAATATTATACCGTTGCTAGTAATTTAATGTTTATTATTTTTTATTAGATTTATTATTATTATTTTAGTATTTTGTTATTGGCAAAGCGTCATTAAGTAATTTGCAGGCATGAAGTATCCCTCTTTCTAGTTTGCTTTGTTAAATGTGATCAATAATAATCTTGATCTTTATTTCTGTGTTTATTTATTCCTGGACTACTGTATTTTTTTTCTAAGGTGGTAGACTCCATGATATTGGTTAATTGTAGAGGAAACAATGACACATGTACCCAGCTTGCAAAACACATAGTTTTAACTCAAACCAACATTTTTATTTTGGTTGGATAGTGCCAGGAAATTGATGTTATTGTAACGCTGCTATTCACATCCAGCTGCATGTTTTGTACTGAATGCATTTGGTGCTGACACCAGTTGTAAAGACTTCATCACAAAACATTTTACATTATCCATATTTAATAAGGTTGACCTTATCACCACACAGGCTTCTATAAGAAATACAATAAAACAGTGTAAAACAGATAGATCACACTTGCGGGTCATGTATTAAATATAAACTGGTGTTATTGTTATTTGTGCCTTTTTCCATCCAATCCATTTATAAGGTCATCCACACGCTGTAATTCACAACCACAGCTTAGAAGTAACCACTTTTTCAGCGACAAGCTAAATAAAAGTCGCACTTTCCTTACAGTCATCTAACAGTCATTTACCCGTTACCTTATATATTTTACAGAGATTAAGTGTTAAAGCATGCAACATCCCGCACACTTATTTTTATCGTCCCCGGGACGATGGGACGGCTTTATTCTGGAGCCTTGCAGTGGTAACTGTACTTATCTCTCTAACTATGTAACGTGGCAAGGCTTGCATCTCAACAGTACTGCAAAAAAAAGGTTGTCCACCTCGGTTATGTTACACACTCACATGCTTCAACGAAGGGATTTGTCACTCAGATTAGGAAGTCAGCACCTGATTTACTTTCTTGTACTGTGTACGTGTGTAAGTCACGTAATGGTTTATCTGGCTATGTTGTATCCCTGCTGAGTTGAGCTTTATAGTTTCACACTTACTGGAGATTGTTTTACAGGCTTACTGTTTATTTTATTTATTCAGCAGCAGTATTTAAGTTTTTTAAAAACTTTTTATCTTGAAATTTTGAATGTATATTTGACCTCTATTTTAAAATAGTGACGTCTAAATCTTGGCTTTTTATCTCAAAGTAATGACACCATGCTTAATCATGATAGATCACACAGTCAAGCCAGAAAGTCTGCACACCCCTTTCACCTTCTCCACGTTTCATTACATTACAGACTTATTCTACAGT
>JAOUQW010000034.1:19163961-19178293 GCA_028565825.1 Olivaichthys viedmensis | reverse complement strand
CACCATGGTCCTGTAGAAACAACATTTCATTTCAATGTATACGAGGTATATGGAGAAATGACAATAAAAACCTACTTAAACTTGAACTTGACCCGAGGCAGCTTTAGATGCATCAACCAAACAAGACCCCTACCTCCTAAAGGAGTTTTTTTACTCCAGATTTACAGACAACAGAAAGCTGACATGGAAACTGCTCCTTTTAAAGTCTGCCTAGTAGTGCTGCTTGTAACTGATCATTTGTTTGTCCCAAACCATGCATAAAGAATAAGGCGTGCTGCTTTTGATAACTGGAGGCAATGTGATGCTAAAGGTTTCTGCAGAACTGCACGAGTCCCTGATTACTGTCTTCTGCCAGGGGGCGCTGTTGGACTAATTGATGTAACGGTTCCATTGTAGCGGATGGAGGGGGAATAATCTTATCAGCTATCCATTATCAGTCTTTGGGGTAATAAAATCTGGTATATCTGAGCAACAGTCACATTTAACCATTTTTTATTTTATTCTAACGTGAACCACATGCACTACAAACACTAATTCAGTCATTAAAACCAATGATTAGATGCTGAAAGGTACCTAAGATACTAAAAAAAAAAAAAAAAAACTGGTGCTGGTTCATGTAGTTTGGTTCTTCTGTTTTATACTAAATAAATATTAAATATTTCATCTGGGCTCCATAGTGAGGGAGATTTGGTTGTCCTTTAATTATTTCATTTGTTTATTTCTATTGGCCTGATGTAGTTAGTATGTCTGTATTGTAAACTTAGAGAAGCTCTAATTGTAGGTTGTTTTATCTGAAAAGCTTGCAGAAGCAGTTTGAAAGCACATTTGTAGTATAGGCCTGAAGTTATCACTTCCTGTCTCAGAACCTGTGGTTTTTGTACCATGAGCATGAATCACAATGCAGCAGGATGTGTGTGTGTGTGTGTTTCACCTGCACTTTGTAAGATCTGTCATTGCTGGCCTCCTTTTCATACAGACAGTGCAGAATAAGGTGTGATGGCGTCGCCGACAGAGGTTCCCTTCTGCCTGAAAGGTAACCAGCTTCGCCGTTGCTTTCTCAGTTGTTTCGTTGTAATTATAAAGCATATTTTATCCTGGCACGGTGATCGTGTGCCGTTGCAGTGTCATCAAGTCACTGGTGCTGCACCGTCATGAGTTTTTACTCATAGATTTTTTATTTACCTATTAACTTTTAGTTCTCGTATGTGATGTATGGTGTGTGTGTGTGTGTGTGTGTGTGTGTCTCAGATGGCATTATTCAGCTGCTGAAGCCCCAGAGGGTCCAGTTAATGAGGTTTGTGCAACTCAACCAGTCCAGGGATCGGTCAGAAGGCAGAGTTCTTGTAAGTCTACTTTTAATATACACCAGCATCAATAGGCACACACATACTTAGATAAATATACCCATATGTTTGTGCACACACACACACACACACACACACACACAGGCAGTTGATTTCTTCCATCAGTCCGTACACATTAATGTATCCACTGTTGTTTCTATCTGCTGTCACTACTGTTGTTAAATTAACAAATCATTTAATATGCTTTTAAGCTTTTCCCTGCAACACCCTGGGTTCTCAAAGTGGAGCGTGAGACCCCCAGAGGCCTGTGACGTATAGCAAAGGGGGTCCGCCATTTTATTTATTTATTTAATGACCTGATGACAGTGAAGATCACTGTCAACTACTATTGTTATAGTTTTTATAGTTATTATTTAGTTTTTTTTAGTTATAAGCCTAATTGACTAGTCACTTGAATTGAATAGGTTTAAAATGATATCGCATTCATGTGTTTCTTATAGGAAGTTGTTTATTCCATAATCTAAAGCTCAATAACTTAAAATCAAGCATAAATAATGTCAACTTGAATTTACCTGCCACTTTAATAAAATTAGTCAGATTGCTTTTAATATGATAGGAAATGTTTAGAATGATTTTTTTTTTTAACACAAGGAAACTGAGTTCATGTTCTGTGGGTGGAAAGTTCAGGAATAAAAAGCTCATGGCTCCAATATATCAATATGACAGTACAGATTTATGTAATGTGTGTAATATTTGAATAGTTGGATAGTACTCATGAAATAAATTTGAAAGGGGTCCCTGGCTGCAAAATATTTAACAACCCTTGATTTATATGATCATCAGTTACATAAAAAAAACAAAAAAAAACCTTGTTGCCCAACAGTGCTGAGAACTTTTACAGACATAAGGACTGTGGTTTTGGGTATATAAGCGGCAAGCTTTGCTTTCTGAACCTCTGCTCTATGGCTTTGATTTGACCTGTTAATATAATGCTGGCGTAGTAGTTTACAGAGTATCTGAAAGGTCGTGTTGAGTTAAGCATGCCTCGAACACAGGTTTACCCAGTACACAGATTAAATAAGGAGAATACAGAGAAAGCAGTAGTAAAGCGCCATATTTTTCAGGCAAAAGGAAAAAAATTTAGGCGACGCCATCATACCTTATTCTGCACCGTCTGTAGGAACAACACCCTTCAACTGTTGTTGAGCTGAAGTTGGTTTATTCCATCAGCAGGTGGAGCTCTGCCCACAGTCACAGCTGTCTGTATCTCAGGTTTTTGTGTGTGTCATTTTTTTCTCTTTTATTCTGACAGGTAATGACACAGTGGAGAGCTAATGTATTTCACAACAAGCAGCCAGTGAAGGTGAGCGAGACAGAGCCATCCTGATAAACTCTACTGATTACAGCAGTGAGAAGGTTTTGGGTTTGAATCCTATGTTTGCTGAGAAAAAAAAAGATCAGTCGCATTGTGGTCAATGTGCTGTAAAATAAATAAATAAATAAGATGTTCTGTAAAGTAAAATTATAAAAGTGTTCATCATCTGCAGCAGTGGCTGTGAACGAAATTACAAACTTCTACTCTAAATAATACACTCTTAGAAAAAAAGGTTAAATCTAGAACCCTAATAGATTCCTCGGTTTATCCATCTGGGGGGGACCCTTAAAGGCTCTATGCTAAGAACCCTTTACTATCCAAAGAACTCTTGGAGAACCCGTTTTTCTAAGAGTGTATGCCAAACTAATCGAGAAAGACTAGTGTGTCTGACTCTATAGTATTCATCACATAGTAGAGGAAAAGTGTCCATACTAATAATTGGGAGAACACTGGACGCTATTCAATCCCATAATTCCAGCAGTACAGAGGGGCGTGTTTTCTGAGGCTGTCGGTCAACATTGAGAAGACGGTGATTGGGGTTTTCAGCAGAAGACATGTGATTATACTTCACATGCTATGGGAAACTACCTATGTTTACATGTGATGTGCATCAACATAATATACTGAGGTGAATTCTCATAATCAGAATTTCAACTTTTAGAGGTTGTAGTGTTCGCTAGTCCACTCTGACTCAGACGCCATATTAAATGAGCCAGGTGATTAGTATGTTCTACAGTTGCTAATAAGTGTATTGGATGTAGTACTCCATTTCAGACACATGTACAGTATATACTGACCTAACGCCCTGCTACTAAACGATTGCTGTAGTGTGGACAGCGGAAGTGTCGAATCCTGCTAGTGCAGATTTACCACCATGGACACTTCAGTTCCATCCCTAATCTAACACACCTGATACAGTCAATGACTTCAGGAACATCTGAATGTTAGAGATGGGAATGTCAGATTACCTTTGCAGTTAAACTCTGCAGGGCACTAGATTTCTAGACACTCCTGGTTTACCACGTGACGTCCCCGACAATGCCATCTGATTTGACTGACAAATAAAAAAGCCTAAGTAGTGAAATCAGGAGTTCTGGTTCATGGCTGGAACAAATCCCTAAACAATCAGGAACGCTCATGGATTTAGGCCCTAATGGCCTTGTATGCTGCTGTTTACAGTTGCTGTTCATGGATTGATACAAAATAACATTTACATTTATTCATTTGGCAGAAGCTTTTATCCAAAGTGAGGAAGAATACAAGTAAAATATATGGCTGTTAACCCCTTAAACTCCCAGGACCCATCCAGACTTACATTCTTCACCCATGTAATTACATACCTTTCATGTTAGTGTCACTGTAGCTACTGAATAATTTATAGTAGTTACTGAATAATATGCTGTAAGATAAATAACTGAATCATAAGCTGGGAGTTTAGGAGGTTAAAAGAGGTGACCATAATTTGACCAGACACTAGTGTGAGATAGTTGTAGGAGGAACAGAGAGTGAACTGTTAGAAGAATAACTAAACACCCAGGAGCGCTACATACACTACTTACAAATCAGTCAGTCAAACTACTAATGATACAACCTAAAAGTTAAAGAAGGTTTACTTAAAATAGACGCGATACATGTATACGTAATAGGCTGCAAGGTTCATTAATCACATCAGCAGGTAACAGTAAGATGTGCATGAGTAACATTTTAACTTAATCTTAATTTGGTACAGTAATATAATTTTTGGGGGGAATGAAAGTCTGTTGAATAAGTTACACCATTAACCAAGACAGTTCTACAGGGAAGGAATGAGGAAATGATTTGAACTTGAACAGTAAAACAGTAACCCTAACCAAAACCTCTAATCCACTGAGTGGAAAAACACGATAGGCCTACAGCAAACACTGAGAATTTACAGTTAAGATGAAAATGAAAGTTAATGTTGGTCCTCTGATGATTCTGATGAGACACAGTGCAATACCATTGCTATATAATTAACAGATGAAAAAGCAAGAATAATGAACAATACATTTAATTCATATGAGATATGCATCAGAAATATTGAAATGAAGCAAACGTGTGTTAGGTGACCTCTAAACCCTACTTCTGTGTTTGAGTTTCGTGACCAGGCCCTTCTCCTAACCACCCCCTTCCCAGTCACACGCACGGTCATTTATTAACTCATGAGTCACCAGGTTTTCTGAGTGTGTATGTGTGTTGATGTCTGACAGTGTGTGTGCCGCTGACTGTAGTAAAATGTCTGTCCGCAGGTGGAGAGCTCCTTCAGCTATTTAGAGATCTATGCCATCAGCATTGAGAGTAACGATCAGGTAAACCTTCATTTTCTCTTTTCTTACTCTGTCCCTTAGACTTTCACCCTCTCTATCTCTCATCACTAACTTACTTATTGCCATGGTTCTTCAACGGTCACGAAACTTTAGGTTTGAAGGCTTAAAGGCTTATCTGCACATTATGGGGCAGTGTATTTTTAAATATCCTGTTTCCAGTGAATGCATTAATGTTAAAAAACCAGTTGGTGAGAAATGACTCATATCTCCATGTTGTCTATTAATATCTGAATATCTGCTTGGGATGATGTTATGGCACACATAATATCAGATACCATATGTGTACTGAGGCAGGCTTTAACACCTAGTTTTGCTTGTAAGAATGTCATCACTTTTTAGCAACCTTTCAAGATTTTCTATGTTGGCCTATTCAAATCCTGGTAAACAGCTTACTTGAAACTCACGTCTAAGACTACGAATGTTACATACTGTGACTAAAATTCACATGCGCTTTTCACTAAAGCATGTGACTCATTTTCCTGTGTATTACTGTATACTATGCTAAATTACTCTATTTCTGTAATACATATTAGTCAGTGCATTGTCTGCCTAGAACAAATTTATCCAATAGGCTGCCATGCTTTTTATGGACAACTCTTGAGTTGTGATGAGATTCTGACACCACTTTTGTCGCTTGACTGTCCCAAAGTCTTGTACCCTAAGTTGTAAGTCTAGTACCTCTTTCAGCAGTGACTTATTTTTGATCACATCCCAGGGGCTAGGCAGTTTTTTTTTAATTACTTCATATAATGCAATAATATTTGCTCTTTTTTGCAAACATTTGCGAATATGTAAAAAGCACACAATGAGTGGGCAGCTTATTAGACATGCCTCCTCTTCCATTAAAGACTTGGCATTTTTTAAAGACTAGTTTGAGCCACTTTAAGGTTATTGTCACAGAGGTTCTTGTTGAGGTGACCATCACCTGTAGACAGATTACTCATCACAAAGAATGACTTAAAACTGCTAAAACTATTGGACATCTTTAAAATGATTTGGGTTGAAGACAGATGGAGAAGCAAATACATTTTAGGTTGGTCAATCTTCAGCTTATTTTGGATGCATGTTTTGCCTAGATTAATACTTGTGAAGATTTTTATTTATTTATCTGTAATAAAATTTAGGTTTTGTACTTAATGTGTTTAAGAACAATACAATAAGTAGTAAATAAATAGCAATTTATTAGTACACTCTAGTTCAGCACATAATAATAAATAAGGATTAATGACTCATACTGAGACAAGCATAAACGTTTCCTGTATTAATGAGAGTCACGTTTTATCAGTGTTTTGTGGACTTAATGTGTAGAAACTCAAGGTCATTTAAGTACGTTTGAAATCCAGGCTGATATGTTAGCAAAAAAAGGAAATGCATTCAGTGTAACGAGCGTTTTTCCTATTCACCTAGTTTCACAGTGTGCTATTTTACAGAAGAACTTATGTGGTGGTGTGTGGTCAGTCATGATGTGTAGGCACACCCCTCAGGATCTCTGTGCTCACTGTCATCAAAAAAGCCAATCACTGACAACTATCACTGAGGACATAAGGTTGAAAATATATTCAAGTAATTGCGTTGATCTTGTGCATTGTTTCTCTCCCTCTGTGTGCATATGTGTATACCAGCTGACTATTGAAACAGACAGACAGACCTATTCTCTCAACCTGATGTCAGTGGAGAACCTGGAGGCTGTGGTTAGTCACGTGGCTGCCTCGCTCAAGAAAATCTTCCCTGATTCATCCCCAGGGTGAGTGACCAGCTTGTCAGGGGTCAGATGGGTAATAAAATATGTATTAAATGTAAACAATGTCAGGCCTCAAAGCCTTCCTGCTTTGTAGTCATGGGAAAATCACAAAACAACATTATCATAGCTGTCAGTATGATTGTTGAAATACATTATTTAGTTACATTCCTGTAGAATCAGCTACTGACAATGCATGCAAACTACAGAAAGTACTTTACTTAGCTTAGGATCTTTTGCTTCACATTGACATTTGGTCAAATCTGTAATTCACTGAAATAGAAGCACAACCGCTGGGTTTTCTAAGTATCTTATCAGCCCACAGTTAACTTCCGCCAGATGGAACTCAGTGACCTATAAAAGGTAGTACTTGTAAAGTGCACTGGTGGACAAGGGTAACAATAAAAATATAATTAGAATGGCAGTGTCCTTTGTTTTTTCATATAGTATCCAAGCCATGTAATGGTTGGATAAGAGCCTGCGCGTGTTTAAGAACAATAAGTAGTAAACATAATAATAAATAAGGATTAATGACTCATACTGAGACTAGCATAAACTTTCCCTGTATTAATGAGAGTCACGTTTTATCAGTGTTTTGTGGATCATTTCTTTCTGTTCTTTTCTTTTTTTGTTGTGTCAGGAAACTGTTGAAGAAGGTCCCTCCGGATCTTCAGGACAGATTGTGGGGTCTGACCTCCCGAGTTGAAGAGCAGCTGAATGGAGCTCAGAGGCCATGTGGTCAGTTTAGACTTTATGTTATAGATTATAATGTAATTAATTTTAGTGCTGACAGATTTTTTTTGTATATGTAAATGAGCTGAGAGCAACCCTTACCCCTCAAATGCCTACCAGAGGTAATAGACAATGTGATGGTGATGTTTTAACTGTTTTTGTACTGGGGTGTTTTGAATCCTTTGATGCTTAGGTGTTTCTGATAACGTTAGATAACCTCCTAAGTGGCTAAACTCACTGTGCTGTAGTGTTTTAGTTTTCTTTAATTGTCTGCTTTACTCCGCGGTGGTTACTCTAGGGGGCTTCTCGGACACCTACGCTGCACTGTGCGACTTCAACGAGTTCCCGTGTCGCGAGGAAGTCCAGTGGGTCAGAGCGCTTCATTGCTCATCACTAACTTTATATTCCATTGAAACATAATTATGCCTGATTGCCATTTGGGGTCTCGAACCTTGTTTTTGACAGCTCTTACTGTTATTGTGTAGGACATAGACAATATCTACCATGTTCACAATTGTCGGGAATTCAACCTCCTGGACTTCAATCATTTAGAAAGCAGGTAAATGGCTTCTTTGGCTTGTTGTAGATTTCATATGTTTAAAGAACTCTTTACCATTACATTTTCAAGACCATCTGAAATAAGCATTTCATCTAGTATAATCCTATACCATCTCTTTTTTTAATGTATCTGTTTGGGATTGTTTAATAATGGCAACTTTCCTTCTCAGTTTTATCTTCTTGGGTATTCATTCCACATTTTCTCTTTCTCCCAATTAGAGATTTGGCGCTGGTTGTAGGTGCTTTGTCCTTCAACCAGTGGTTCACCAAGATCTGCAGCAAAGATTTTAAAATGGTATATTTGGATATATTCCCACTGCCGTATGGCTTAAAAGATATGTTCACTCAGTGCTCTGTGGACGAGCTGTTTCGATATAAGTTAACTTTAATAATGCAAACCTAGTTTTTAATGAGTTGAAATGAAAAATGAAAATGAGTTGGTCTGGTGAATGGCATCATGTCATAGATGTGAGAAATTTTGAACAATGGACCACTCATTTAAAATACCAAAGGATGTTGTGCAGTGCTACTAGGTTTTTGTTGTTTTTTAATCTGACTACAGCTTGTTGCATTTGTTGTTTGGTTTGTAGGTCAGAGAGATAGCAATCATGAGAAGAGAGAAGAGGTGTTCCACCACCTTTGTGTGTTAAATTCACTCACTGTTAGATTGTGTGCTAAATTGAAGTCTTGTTTTTCCCCTTCCATTGTGCTGTGTGTGTGTGTGTGTGTGTGTGTGTAGACACTAGATGTGCAGGAGCAGGTGATCTACTTCATTAGCAGATCCACAGCTCTGCAGGAACTGAGCCTCGAAGCCAGTGGACTTAAAGCGTGAGTGTGAACTGGCCCCCCAGCAACAACACCCACTGGAGCACAAAGATAGCAAGGCATCAGTCACAAGATTTCGCTGTGATTTTTAATGCCACTACATCAACTGTGATACATTTTTAATTTTATCACATTGTGTTAAACCATTTATTTTTATCATACTGTCTATAGATTTCAAAGGTTAAACCATTTATTTTATCATGCTGTCTATAGATTTCAAAGGTTAAACATTGATTCATCTGTTGTATTGGCCTATTATGAATGTGATTCAGTCACATGTGATTCACTCACAAAGAGTCGAATGGCGACATAAGTAGGTCACTTAAGTTCAAAAGATACATCAATAGATACGGAAGAAAACCTATCCATTTTCTGACTGCTGGTACACTGGGGCTTAACTTGATTTTCTTTGCGGGCCTATTAGATTATTGAAATTACCCACTCACAGTTCACCACTCCAAGGTTGCCATGTTTTTCTTGTATAGAGCTTTCAAGGCAGGAGTTTCTCAAATGCATCTAGATCCCCCCCTTTAAGAAAACAAGCACTTGCCTTCAAGCAAGAAATAAAGCAGATGGCATATTCTGAGTGAAATATGCTGTCAATTGCAATACGATATATAGACTAAAAGCAAGAGACAATAATAAAAATAATGTCTAGACTAATTCGATAACAGATAAATGGGAAGAAGAAAAGATACAAATAAACATCTGATAGTAACTTAGAATATATTAAGGCTGGTAGTAATGAATATTCCTAGTGGTTATAATCATGTTGATTTTCAGTCTTTGCAAATTTGTCTCAATTTAGCAGTCTGGAATCGATCCACATTAACTGGTTTGCCAGCCTAAAAAAATAACACTTTGTTCCACGGTAGTACACACTAGATCCTAATAATAATGGGACTGGAGACCAAACTAGGAAAGCCCTATTTTTCACATAATGACCTAGAAGTGCTCAGCAGCAAGATCTCCACTGAGCACTATTTGGTGTACTTAAATTATGGTTTTATTTTACCTTATGGTATAAATATTGTGATTACAACAAACTGTCAGAAACTGGCGCTGGAATTAATACACTCTAGTAGAACCCTACAACAGAGTGTTTCCCTATCAGAGAGGGTTCCAAGTAGAAAACTTTTTTTCTAAGAGTGTACAGCTCCTTGCTGGAGTGGATATTGCGCAAAAAAAAGGTACTCTAAGCAAACGCCACCCTGCGCGCAAGTGTCTAAGCAGCTTGTGCAGATTTGCACAAATTAACATTAATTCTTCACTACGCACTTAACTCAACTCCAAATATGACCCATAATGAAGATTACAGTGGCCCGGATTTGGCTCTCCTACCTGATAGTTCTGATTTCTTTGTTCCACCATTTCTGCTTTATTTAGGATATTTACTCTTTCCATCTCTCTCCCTTTCTCTCTCTCTTTCTCTCTCTGAATCATACTTTAGGGATTTTGCTGTAAAGATGTCTAGTGCTCTTCAGGACCAACCTGCCTCTGCACTGCATGTTATCAACCTGTCTTCTAACCCTATAGAGGACAAAGGTGCTCCTTCTGTCTTATCCAGGATCAGTTTCCCATCTGTGTGTGCACTCATGTTGAGCATTGTGTGCTAAAATGCAAGCAAGACACACCTTTTTTCAGAGACAATCAGGCTCACTCCTCTTTCTCATTCTCTGATGTAGCTTGTAGATGAGTAGTTACTTTTTGGTGCTACTGTCCACCACTGTTAATAAAATAATGGAGCTCATTAACTATGTACTGACTATCTGATTCTCCCAACCACAGCGGCTCTTTGAGCTATAAAAGTCTATGAAGACAGTAACATTTGATTATAATTCTCTTAATAATTCCTCTTATTTCTTTCTCGTTAGGTGTAATGGCACTCAGTCAGAGTTTGGCTCGACTGCCTCATGGTCTCAGTCAGCTGTATCTGTCCAAGGTCTCTCTCTCTCCTAAAGGTACCTCAGGCTTGCATCCTTTATTCCAATATATTACAATTGACACTGCTTTGCAATTGACACCTCTTCACCGGAGCTGATGCATCTCAAATCTACAAATTATGCAGGATTGTAGTTCAGTTCTCTGACTAAAATACACTAAAACACTTTCACAGTTTAGATGTTTAAGCCTACTCGAATTCCAGTGCAGATGTTTCATGCTGTGAGATACAAAACAAACATGCTTGAGCTGATCATTTTGTGCAATCAACCTCTTTCTTCTCCTTATTCTCCGTAACAGTGACCTTTAGTTACCTTATCATTATCACTTTCTCATCTGTTATTTTTCAGTGACCTTTAGTTACCTTATCATTATCGCTTTCTCATCTGTTATTTTTCCTACTCTCTGTGGGTCCATAGGACTGGGCAGTATCGCTCAGGTGCTCCACCAGAACAAATCCTTCTCCAAATCACTAACTCATCTGGACCTGAGTGGGAATGCAGGATGTCTGGCTACAGAGGATGCAATGGTAAGAAATGGAGTGATGGAGGTTAAAAGGATACTTACAAACAAAAATGACCTCGCATGACATGGTACATTAACTGCAAAATTGTCTTTCTCTTTATGGGGTTGTATAAAAGTTGTTAATTTCCCATGAAATGGTTCTGACTGAAAAAGTCTAGCCTAGTTTTGCTGACCCAGGTCTCTGATGACTGCATCTCCCTCTTCTTTCTCTCAATAGTGTTGTTCAAAGACATTTTTAATGATGCTGAAAAGAACTCAATCAACAAACAGGCCATTCTGCGTTATTGAGTTTGGACTCAGAGCAGCTCTAAATGAACTTTGAATGAATATAACACGACCCCTGCTTCAAATAAACATTCTTTATTTGAGAGTAAGGTAAATTAAGATAGATAACGGCACAAGTTATTGGTCAGTTAATTGGGGGGGTAGACAAGTTGATGAAATGTGTATGGGTCAAAGACAGCAACCGGTATGCGTACCGTTATTCTGAGTGACAATTTTGCACTTTAGATCCGTATTTCTCCCTTAATATGTAAATCTTTCCCTACAAACGCCTTTATGAGACAACAGAGAAGTGGAAGGGTGTCATACAATATTTATGCATATTTAATAATTTTCTGTAAAATGAACTGTCTTTGACCTGTATACATGATGCCAGTAAATAAACATTTCTGAAGTTGCACAGTGCCTGAGCTCTGGGTTTTGTCTTTTCTAGAGCCTCTTCAAGTTCCTATCTGGCCCCAACGTTGTGTCCCATCTGGACCTCAGCGCCACCGACTGTCCTTTGGACACCGTGAGTAACATCTCACAGTATTCGGCAGCTTTTTAACAAATCTCACCATTCTCATCACTTTCTTGTCAGAAAAAATGTCAGAGAAAGGGCGTGAAGCAGATATATAGAAGTTATCTACTGAATGAAATAATCTTGAGGATTAATTAAATTAAACTACCTTCAGTGTGCACGAACACATGCATTTTTAAACAGCACAATTGTAACAACACACCTGCCTTACAGTGTTAAAATAGAATAGATAAATAAACTATATGCAGTACCATTTCTAACTAAATCCAGGTGAATTATATTTGAATCGTAGATCAACAGAGTAACTCATACTCAAGAATGCAAATAAATTGTTTGTTATCTGTCTCTCTCTCTAGCTCTTCGTGTCTCTCTCTGTGGGATGCTCTACTAATTTAACCTACCTCAACCTCTCCAGAAACACCTTCTCCCATAGGTAGGATCAGCACTGCTAGAAAACCTTGTCGATATTCATACTTAAATCTCGGATCAGCTTCCATCTCTGATTAGTCACAAAAAATGAATCTTAGATGAGCACTCCTCTGTTGTGCGTTATGCCAACAGGCCCAGAGCTAATGCAGTGTGTCTGTTGTAGGAAGGTACGGGAGGTGACACGCAGTGTGAAGGACTTCTTCACAAGAAGCATGGTGCTGAAGTACGTTGGATTGACCGGCACTAAACTACTTCCAGAAGCCCTCAGGTACCAGCCATCTAAAGGCTACTACAACTGAGACAACCCTCCTTCTTTCTAAAGCTGTGTCACATATCGCAAATGCGTGTACTATTCTAGATGATATTTGAGCATATACTGTATAGTGTATGCTGTGCTGTGAAGTGTGTTCACACTGTGAAATACAAACAAATGTAGTATAATAATAAAAAAACCTGGATTTGCCAAAGTATAGACCAATGGACACCTTTTGCACTAACCTGTCCCATCATGCACCCTAAAATAAAGGTTAGGGGCTCGTAGCACATAACAGACAGAACTGCATCTGTGGTGCTGCTTCTGTCCCCATTTCAAAACTGTAATTGTTATTGAACTGTACATTGTTGGTTTTATGAAGTTATTTAGCCAACGTCAGGTAGCACTGAACGCAGCCCTTCACTGTTGTTCCCATCATGTGCATTTTTAACGTCATTTCCCTTAAGTACAAAATGATTAGTATCTGAATTTAACATGTTTGAACCCACTATTTATTGATCATCTAAAACATATTTTTAAGTATTAGGTCATATTTTGTGCTCATGTAATCTAAGTAATTCTAGGTCTAATCCAAGTCACATGACTCTGATGTTCTGATGCCTTTTGAAGGCCTTAGTAAGCTGGGACAGGTGTGTTATATTAGGCTTGAAATTTAGCTCTTTAGGATGAGGGTTGGCTTTAGATACTGTAGATACAGTATACTGTTCCATCATGTGCTTTGATCTGTACACATTTGCATGTGTTATGTTAGGTTATTACTTCAGGGCCTGGCCACCAACAGTCATCTGTCTGAGCTGGAATTGGATATTAGCAGCTGTGAGGTATACACTTTCACACAAACACAAACTCTCACACACACCCCGCACACAGAGCAATCTGCTGGCATGTTGGTCGAGTTGATTGGATTCTACATGTTGTTATGTATGTGCAGCTGAGGTCCAGTGGAGCACAGGTTATTCAGGAGCACATCTTTGAGGCGAAGGCCATCAGCAGCCTGGATCTGTCTGACAACGGTACAGCCTCTATTTCACTCCAGTTTCTTTAATTCCCTATTCTCTTACATGACCCTCTATATTCTTATATCTATCTCTCACTCGCTTTTTTTTATGCCTGTATATAACTTATTTTTTCCCTCCCCTAAATCCCCTTCTCTCATGCTTGCTATTTTTCTAGTAGGGGAGACATCTAGGGAAGGATTACTACTATGTCCTAAAAAATTAATGCAATGTATGCGTGTGGTGCAATACCTGCGTAAACGGCAGGGGGCAGTATATAGTGAAGTAACGCGCGATCGATGCGACGAAAGAAATAAACTCTCCGTTGTGGCGACGACTGCCGTTTTCTTAAAATACGCATTATAATAGCCTCCTCAACACACACACACACACACACACACACACACACTCTCTCACACACACACACACACTCACACACACACACACACACACACACACACACACACACACACACACACACACACACAC
>JAOUQW010000034.1:19129678-19140943 GCA_028565825.1 Olivaichthys viedmensis | reverse complement strand
CTTGGTGGAGCTGAGGTTTGAACCCACGACCTTCTGATCAGTAGCCCAGTGCCCTAACCACTGAGCCACCACTGCCACCACATACAGGCCGAGACTTTAAAGTACTGCATAAAACTAAACGGTGTGAACAAGTAAAAGAGCGTGAAATGGCTGGAGAGGTCTGTGAAGCTCCTGAAATAGTTTTTTGTGGCAGGCCAGTTTGCAGGACTGCAAAAAAACAAACATGTTTTCTTTCAAATTACAACCTCCTGAAATGTTCTGGATTCATGGTTTCTCTTCGTTCAGCACTAATCTGATGGCCACCATGACACTGTTTACATCTGCATGTTAACTTTAAGAGCGTTTGTGAGTTAAATTGTTCATTAGACATATTGAAAAGTAAAGCACGTAGCATGTAGCATGTAGCATGTTGCTCTGTCAAGCACAAAGCCATTACAGCCTCACTGTTAACTGATTTAGTTTTTATGGCCGTTCCACAGTCGCTGAAAAAATAAACATGCTCATTGCGTCATGCACCACAAACATTACCTTTTCTACACATTCATACATTCAGAGTGCTGGCCAATGAAAAGCCAGAATAGCAGAGCCTGTCTGACTCTGATTGGCTGACAGCTCCTGTTTATACGTTAGCCTGCATGTGGAGAAGGACTCGGTTTGGTGTTTTATTGAACGATCAGGTGTTAGTGTTATTCTGGCTTTAATACAATAAATGCTTAAAGACGAGCTGAAATCCAAACAAACTTTTTTACCTTGTTAGCGCGTGTCCTTGATCAGACTGTAGATGATTCATCTGCACTAATCACTTAAAAGACTAAATTCTACTTTATCCGTAAACTTTCATTAAAGTGCAGTGAATTTTTTCCGCCTCTAAACAGCCTCTGATTTTTTTTTATTACATCACGGTAGAATTGCGGGCAGGACAAAATAATATAATAACCAATCATTTTATGTCATGTTTCACCTTCCCCTCGAGTTAGCTCACGCTCGCAGCAATACCCATTAACCTTTCACAAGCCAATTAAATCCCGATGGATAAAACCAAAGTCTTGCCCAACCAAATACGCCATTTCACTTGGAAATACGTCACGTTGAGGAAAATAAATGCGTTCCGATTTCCGTTTCGCCTTGTCTTTAAGACCCTAATGTTGGACCCTGACTACACGACTGACAAGCCACTGTGACCTGTACGCCATTTCTCATTTAAGCATCTGTTGTTTTTTGGGTTTTGTTTATTTGTTTGTTTTCTCGCTTCTCATCTTTGCGCTCCTTCTGATTTTTGTGTGATGTCTTTTCTCATAACCTTTCTCTCTAAGCTTCAGCGGGTCAGTGGTCGAGCTGAGTGAAGAAAATGCAGATGTCCATGGAGAATATAATGTATAATATAATGTATAATATAAAACCTAATACACACACTTTTTAAAAGTCAGCAGTAACTTAAGGTTACCCGTAAAAGTGTGTGGTAAATTAGCAGAGTTACGAGCCAGTGCCAGATTTTACCTGCATTTCTCAGGTGAGCTGCTGTTCATTTCAAGCTCTGATGGCAGAAGTTTTCCATTTCTTCGCTTCTCTTCTCATCTTTTCTCTTTTTTAGAAGAAGGCCTTGTTGGCTGAGAATAGCTGCAGGGCTAGCTCAGCATGGTGGAACATAATGATGGCGTGAACTCCTCTCAACTTCACATCAAAGCCTGATGGGTTTTCAAAAGCGTGGCCAGATTGTGGATTTGGCCGTGAGATTTTTTGCACGCTTGTTAGTGGATCAAGCCTTGATTATGCTGCAGAGAAAAAAAAATTCTCCATTTTTCTACAAAGAGATTTGACCTCTGATGCATTAAAATCAGCCACTTCGTTTGCTAGCCTTTTGGTTTTTTCGTATTTTGTTTATGCTAATTGTGGTTGGCATATAGCAAGCCGTGTTACAGCACAAATAAGATGCATGCTGGTCTGTTTCTGTGAGAAGATGCCAGGAGAACCGGTCCTTATGGAGTTTTCACAGCCTTTCGTCCATGTCGAGCACGCAAAGGAAAGGTCAACGTGTTATTTGCAAAATCCCTCCATAGCTCCGGGAGGGCGAAACCTCAAACGACGATAATCAGAATTGCTGACAAGATGTTGGTGAAGAGTTTACCTGGGGGCATGAAGAGAGCGAGCACGATTTAATCAGCACCATTTCATCTCCGGAGATAGATAAAGTCACATCTACACAGAACATCAGCAGAGTCGTGCTTTTATACATGTCTTATAGTGAGCTACTGTAGAGATCAGGACAGAAATGAAATGTAAAATGTGAACCGGCTGATGGATGGATGGATATAGTTGGGTTGAGTGCAAAAATTTGCATCCACCGTGGTTTCTGAAAGACGAAAAGAAAATGTACCTGAATTTTACAATTAAAAAAATAATAATTCCGGAAATGTAAAAGTGAACTGTGCGTGTATCCTGCAAAGAGAAATTACATAAATGTCAAGGAATGGACGAAAAAGTTACAATATCTGTAACGTGTGTAGCACGGGAGAAGAGGCAGGACGCAAGTGCATAAAATCGGTGTGTTTATTAGATTTAAGGTCAATCCATGAAGCATCGTCGTTGAACAGAGCAGGGGTCAAAACACAGGCAGACAAACGTAGTGTAGGCAAATCCATATCAGTAATCAGGGCACAGGCACGGGTCAAAACCAGGAAGTCGAAACCAATAAAGGAACCAAACAAACAAACCAAAAGGGAATAACGGAAACCGGAACGAGGAACAGAAAACACTGAAAACAGGAACTTGGAAAAACGCTCGGAATTGACGGTTAGGAAACACAACAAGACTTTGCGAGGCTAAACTGAAACCAGCGAGTATTTATACACAAACTGATTAATTAGACAATTGCAATCAATTCATGCATAACCAATAGGAAACCGGGGGGGCGTGAACAGAACAAAAACTGAGGCACGTGAACAAACAAACCAAAGCACATGACTACATGAAAGACATGACACACACGGAAGTGCGCAGCTCGTCGGGAACTGCGGCGTGCACATAAAACGGGAGTCCGCAGCGGGGATATCATGACAGTGGTTATATGTGTATATGAGGAATGAGGATTTTTACTCCAATAGCAGTATGAAAGGACAAGTGTGCCCATTCAAGAAAATACCCCTCCTCTCTTGTATATAGAACAATGTCAGACCAAAGATGACTATAGTGATAAAACAAAAAAAACATTTGCCCCACCAAGCAGCTATTTGACACTCCACTAAATAGCTTGAAAATCACCAGCTGCCAAAAGCTATTGCTCTGTTGCATTTAATACCTTCAGACAACCCTGTTGGAAAAGTGAGCCAGATGACAGCATTTTAGTTCTAGAGAATTTGCTGGTTTTCAAAATAGATGCGTAACACAAAAAATGATTGCCACAGTGGATAAAGTTCCGTATTCTAAATATTTTGGCCTGACTGAGAAGCGCTTTATGTGGTTTGCAATGGCACATTTTAGATTCTATTTAAAATGCTGCCACTTTGTTAAGTTGAATCAACAAATGTGCTGCATCTCCTTCAATGAGGTATTTTAAGAGTCACATAAAGGGCTGTTGCCACAAATGAAATGGGATTTTACAACCCGTGATTGTCCTTTTTTGGAATCACTATTGCCGTGTTGAACAGTGTATTTGCTCTTGTTCC
Source organism: Olivaichthys viedmensis (assembly GCA_028565825.1). NCBI lineage: Eukaryota > Metazoa > Chordata > Actinopteri > Siluriformes > Diplomystidae > Olivaichthys > Olivaichthys viedmensis. The sequence continues at coordinate 19,137,281 of JAOUQW010000034.1, read as the reverse complement.
TGTGCGATGTGCTCTTTTTATACCTGCCATGGACCAATTTTCTTGTTTGTGTTAGGGGCAATATTGGACAGCCAACCTGAGCCTCCGCCCACCTACATGAAGCCCCGCACCATGTCCACCTCCTCAGGTGACAAACCACCCCTATTTTCCGATTTGCCTTTGAGTATCATTAACCTACTGTGCAGTACCATTAAGACTTCTCCATCTTCTCTCAGACACCAGAAGGTCGGTGCGAGCAGCCAACACAGAACGCCCGCCACTCCCTGAGCGACCTACAGGCCCTCTTCCCCCAAAACCGACCCTCAAACCCACCCTGATCCCCCCAAGTGAGACCCCTGCGGCTCCTAGGACTGTCTCTCCCATCCCCAGGCATCCCAGTCCCTTTCCAGACGCTCCATCAGCAGTTGTGGAGAGTGGAACGGCTTCCCAGCCTCCAACCCCTTCTCCACGAAAAGAGACGCCTCCAGCCCCTTCGCCACGTAGGGTGCACAACACAGACCCCTGGGAGAGAGCAGAAAGAGCACAGTCTGTCACTGAAGGTACGTGGACATAGGATATCATGTGCAAGGAGAAATGTGATAGCCGAACGAGTTTAAGATGCGAGCTAGAGGAGTTGCTTTGTGACAGATAGAAATACTGTGATAGTCAGAATTTGTTTAGAATAGAGGTGATGGTGTGGAGTGACTCATATGGCACTATACTCTAATAAGGACATTAGGAATAGTTATGCTGTTAACGTTACCAGTATAAGTAATGACGTCACAAAAAGACAAGATTTTCAAGACCTTGGAATTATATGTTCTATCCAACAAGTCTGTGATTTTAACATGTTGACCCATAAAGGTTTGACCCTCAATAATCCGGACATATTTTGTGTTATATGTTATATTTTGTGCTATATCCTTCTTTCTTTTATTCTCATTTCTCTATTTTTAGAGGTGGTTTAATGGCAAAGTGGTAAAGATCTGGGATTAATGTACACATTTTTTTAAGGAGGGTTTATTCGCACATAAAACCTTCTAACTTTTAAAACTCATTTTGATTTTAGCTCTGTGGTTGTATCTAACAGTAACAATGGAGTGTCTCTTGAAAAGTACTTCAACAGCAATGAGAATAACAGTAACAATGAGAATGGATAAGTATGTATTTCTCAATTATTGATTTGTTGTCAACCGACACTCAATAACACAAATTAATTAAAAGAAATTCTTACACCATGTGAATTGAATTTACAAATAATTGCAACAGGAAGTGCTACTTTAAAAATAACAAAGATGCTTTACCAAGCGTCGCTTAATGTGCCTCTATGATCGTTTATTTGGTGTGTCTCTCTTTTTTTTTAACCTCTTAAACTAATATTTTGGTGTAAAACTTCTCACATATATTCAGTGGCATGTAAATAACATATTTATAACATTAACTCATTTTGCCAACAAAAAAAGAAGTCAGATAAAACCATACTGATCCTTGATCTGTAAAACAGGGTGGGCTACTTTTTAAAGAACAATCATACCATAAAAAAGGTTCTCTTAACAAGTCGGTTTAAAAAATATTCTAATAGTTTCCCTTCAAGAATACTTGTAATGCTGCTGCAGTGTTTTAAGCAGATACCGTGATACACCAAAGCTGAAATGGTTGCTTGCTGATAGATAGAAATGCGACAGTCAAAGTGTGTTTATGATGTTATAGTCAGAGTGTGAGCTCAAGTATTTTCTTCGGAGTGGTCTTCACCTGCTCGTTAATTAAATAGGTAATAATTAATCTGCTAAAGGTGAGTGTTTGATTAAAACCTATTGAAAATTTAGACATTTAGGTGTGAAATGTATTGCTATAACGAGGAGTAAGAACTCATGACAGTGTACCGTGACTTTCTCTCTTTGGTGATCTCTTCCTCTCTCACATGCATTTACATTTATTTATTTGGCAGATGCTTTTAATCTAAAGCAACTTTTTTATCTAAAGTGAGGCATAATTACAGTCCAAACTTCTAGCTGTTAAAGAGGCTATGACAGCGACACGACAGAGTCCTGGAGAACTAAGTGCAATATAGTTGTAGAAGGAAGGGTCGTAGTTGCAGTAAGTGCTAGTACACAGGAGCGCTACAAACACTGGTCACAAAGCAGTCCGTCAAACGAGAGATTACAGTCATGATACCTGACAATACACACTAATAACAAAAATAGAGTAGAGGCTGGATCAGATCGGATTTGACACATTTTCCATCTTGATCCCCTGCCGTATTTTCTGCTGTGACTGCAGTAATGTGTTGACTGACACCAACTGACAGATCTTGCATTAAAAAAAGGATACAACTTGTCTTTAATCCCTCCACCAGTGCACCTCTGATGTTTTGCGTAACTTAACAAAGAAGCTTGCAGTTAATAAGAGAATGTCAGTATCAAATCGGTGTTGGTTTCGAACTGATAAAAATGTTAATGGTGCATCCCTACTTTGACGTACACTGGTTTATGTCGAAAAGCTAATCACTGTTAGGGGCAAAGAGATGAGGGTGTCTTTGCATCAATGTTTAGGTACTTTCACAAGAGCTGAGTCTTAAGGCATTTCCTGAAGGCTGTGAAATGCAGAGAGAACTAAATTGGTTAGTTTATTCCACCAGGTGCCTGGTTTTAGACTTGGCATCTTCCGGTGGTCCATCACTGTCCACTCGCAGAACACAGTGCTCTCACATTCAAACTTTCACACGCAGAGACTCTATAAATCCCCTAGATATCCATCACTGTCTAAACAGATTTAAACGGTAAAAGTAGGGCCACAGAATAACTTGCCTCATCTCTGTTTTCCCTCAACCCTGATGGCCAGCAGCCGTCTATAGGGCTCAGCTGAAGACAATTTAATTACGTCCATCAGATCAAACATGTAATTCAATGCCGGAGAGTCGGCCGTAACAAATGGCCTTTGGTTAAAATGCATGCATTGTTTGGTATGTATATATTTGGTCAGTCAACACAATAAGAAATGCAAGGTGTTTATACCATAATTGGATAAATTACCTATATAGATACTGTATATATGGAGGAACATATTGAGGCCTTGGAATTATAAGGTTCTATCTGACTTTTTTTTTGGCAAAAAATAGTTAATGTTATAAATATGTTATTTACAGGTCACTTAATATATGTGAGAGGTTTTACACCAAAATATTGCTTAAAAATATAAAGTTGAAAAGTTGTATCTGCTTTGACCTTATTGGGGGCACTTCTTTAAGTCGCTCTGGATAAGCGCGTCTGCTAAATACTGTAAATGTAAACGTACTGTGTGGTGGATTATGGGTATGTATACAGACACTGTACCTCTTTCCTCTCATAGAAACCCTCCCTAAACCGTGGCCTCGCATGAAGCCCTCACCCCAGCGCCGTGCTGTTTCTGTCCATGAGGATGCCCTACTCCAGCACGCTGCCCTGCTCGACCCCGAGGGTGAGCTTCTGTCTCAGTGCGCACACTCCACCATCCTGCCCTAAAAAGAATGATTCAACCAATATGCTAATGTGTCTAAAAGTGAACGAAAGCTAGTGGGGACCAGTCAGTTTGTCTATGAAGGCTTTCAGTCCATTTTCAGGCCATTTAGAAATCTTTAGATGTTGTAAGTCATAATAAGGTGCGGTTCATTCTGAAGTGATGAAGCTTGGCTGGGCACTTTGAAGGGGGACCACCCACGGCAGCCAATTGTAGGGTCGTTCCAAACTGAAGTGATGAAAAGCTTTTACTTCAAAAGGCCCTTCAAAAACGGTCCACGTGATGGACACTTTGCTCCCGAGATTCTTTGCACTGTTATGAAAATGGCCGCAGCAACAATTTACCTATAAACATAGGTCAAGTGTAAGTACAAAATATATAAACATTACATTTTTACTAGGAAATTGTGATTAAAAAGAATAAAACAGCCAGAGTGTTTTTGGATAAAATGTCAGTTCTAGGACATCTACAACTACACGCTGGGATGATCTGGGATCTGAGTATTTAAGTTACTGTGAATACTGTCTTTAGGAATGTCTGAATAACTAAACATTCTAGCTCTCCAGACGTGTGTTAGTTTAGGGGTGGGACGATTTATCAACCCTTGAAGTATGCTACATGGTTTTTCAAACAATGTTGCGTACTTGGTAAAGAACAAACATACCAGGTGAAAATCAGAGAAAACCATATTTGTTTATTGCTTTTATAAATTACTAAAGGTTAAGAGCAATCCTCATAACAAATCCTTTTTAAAAATATTTCTCTAACCAAATAATTTATGTGCACTGCCACTGTAGTGTCTTATTTTAATCATCCTTTTTGAAAATGTGAAGTTGGGCTCCCAAGTGGAGCAACAGAAAAGCATTCGCCCTATCATCAAGAAATCGCGAGTTCGAATCCAGACGATGCCACAGCCATCCGTGGCCGGGAGTCCAAGACAGCATAATTGGCTCTCTGGGTATAGGTCGATCAGAGCGACACCAACCAATCATGGGCGTCTGCGTTCATGAGCAGCAGTTCGAGAAAACTTGTCTCAGACGTCTCTCACATGTCTCTGTTCACCCTCCCTGGTTTGTAGCTGTCGAGCGATAAGGGAGAACTAGTTACCCCCCCCCAAAAAAAAAGTGATGCAGCAAAAACTGTGGGATTGGATTGGATTGGTTTGTTCCACCCCCATCTTAGTCTCTGAGATGGAGTATATTTGTTGGAGCGTTTGCCTCGAAGAGAAAAACCACTGTGAACATGTAATGAAGCCTTTGTGGGTTTTTCTGTGGCCTATCTCAGAGCTGAAAGCTGCTTTACCCCGGCTACAGAGGTCACCGGTGCGGAAACGGGTAAACCTGGGGGAGCTGGAGCCCTGCTCGGAGGACTTACCCGAGGGTGAGGAAGGTAAGCCGAGATTGCTGCAATAAAGTGGGTCATCTTCATTAGGAAACGGAGATCATGAATGAGAGGAATGGAATGAGAATGTATTATGTATAAAAGAGTGTAAAGAGTAGATGATCGAAGCTCTACAGTAATGTGATCAAGGACCTTCTGCGGTGAACACACTTTTTCATCAGAACGTTTAGATTATTCGGCTCCATATGATTTACATGCATATCTAGGTCTTATAGTGGGTGTTTATTACAATCATAACTCTTGCCATGCACTTAATGACTCGACCTGACAACAGCATTTATCGTCTAATGACTTCCAGATCAGATTACCTGCAGGGCACAAAATAATTACATTTATGAAAAGAATATGATGCAACATCATAGTCACAGAACTTGGTTGATTAAACTGTAAAAAAAAAACAACAACAAAAAAACATTAAATTGGCTTTATCTTTTGTACATATTAATACTTTAAAATACACACAAATGGTAAAATATTATTATTAGGAGTAAATTTCAGTTATGTGTATATACAGATATAAAAATGAGGATGGTGCTCTATTGCGGAAACCAGACCCGAGTCGTTTTTTAAATACATAGACTTGACAAAAAAAAAAAGAAAATCAAAATTGAATATTTAAAGGAACAAAGAAAAAATCTGTAAGGAAATAATAAAGTTAATTTAATAAGATCAAAGCACCTCAATTCAAAATGATTTATTAGAGCACTGATGTTTTGCAAGAAAGATTTGCGAGAGTCTAGTTTACCCAGACGCCTCAAAGCACAAATATCCTTTGAAAGTGGTAGAATAATCATCACTTTGAACCAGTTGACCTTTTTTTTTTTTTTTTTTTTTAAACAGTGTTTTTACCACCTTGCAGTAATATAGCATACAGCGTCATTTTTCAGATGCAACATTTTTTCAAGATTTGATACTAGGGATCTTTGTCCCTGGCACTTGCTTACATATTCTATCTTGAAGTAGTCTCAACCTTGCCTCAATTACTTGACTTTTTTTTTTTTTTACATTGTTGTGCTTTTCTGCTTCACTCCAAGCTAAAACAGAAGCAAGAGAAGATCGCAATGGACAGGCTGATGGGACATGCAGCACTACTGTCAACGGTGGCCAGCCAGAAAAGAACCTAGCTGGAATGGGTGAGGAAGAGACCATCCAAGAGAGGGGGGAGTCGGTCTCAGAACAGCACAAAGCACAGGGAGAACCATCAGACCAAAGAACTGAAACCCCCTCACATGAGACTAACATGGACTGAGCCCTGTGCAAATTCTATTTTCTATTATGTCTATCTTTGCCTTGCACGTCACATTATGTACAAAAGAATGAATTATGAACAAATGTTTAAAAAAAAAGAAAGAAAAAAAAGAGAGTAATTCAATACATATACTTGTTAATAATTATTAAAAAGTGAATACTGTTGTGTCATTAAGAGTCTGGGGCTTATTTTTTTATATGGTCTGTGTTCTCTACCCAAGGTTCAGCTTGAATGTCCCAGTCTAATTAAAGAGCACAAGCACTGAATTTAATATGGGGTTTGCATCTGCATACCACTTACAAGTTTATACGAAAGCACTCAACAGTGCCCTCAGCAGGAGAAAAAAAAACAAAAAACATCACTGTACATGAGGATCTGGGGCTGCTTTTACGTTGCAAAACACCACCTACAATAATAACATCAATCCCACATCATGATATAAACTTAAATGTACTTAAAATCAGTGTAAAGAATCAGGGGCTACAGTGTACGTGGGTAGACAGAAAGGGCGTGGCTGCAAATTATTTCTCTTATGCAACACTAATCAAAGATAAGACCATTTTGAGATTATATTACATGAGAAAGATGAACATCCATTCAGGCTCACAAATGTGAGTATCACACCACCCGATGGTGGCTCAGCCCTCATGCACGCAATGCTCAGTGTAACTGAACTGATGAAACATTGTGGGGGTAAGAACATATTCATTTCATATTCTAATATCAACCAACAGTTGAATCAAATGATTTTCATTTAAAAATGTAAACCTACCAGTAGCATGGTTTTGCCTAGAATACTGCCTGCTCTCTGTGATCAGAAGAGCCCACACACTTTTGAGTCATCGCTGCGTGTTAAGTGCGTGTGTGTGTGTGTGTATAGGCATACTCCCCAGTAACACCACATTACTCCCCTGACTGGGCAGCGAGCTGCAGCTTTTGGCTGATGGAGGTAGTGAGAGCAGCACAGCCATCTGTGAGTGTGTGGTGAGCTGAAGAGGGAGGGAACAGAGGGAGGGTTAGCCGAGACAGAAGCAGCTCCATCCGCGCCAGAGAAGGTGTGAATAAATGCCAGTCCTGTGTTATCAATATATTAAAAAAAATAAAGGATCTCTTTTAAGCTCATTTTGTGGTTGAGACATCGGAATGTTTTTTTCTGACCCATTTTACCATGAAAGCGTAAAAGCTGTAGAAGGAGAAGACTAGAAAGAAAATCTTAGCCCAATGACATTTCTGTATAAAATGAAAATTGGCTGAAGTGCAAAGAGATTTATTATAGTATTTGTGTGCACTGGCACTATTGTAAAGACACCCACACACACAACACATTGCAGATTTTTAGTTCAGGTTTTGCAGAAACTATTACATGAAGCAACAACTATCATCTAAACGGTTTTATTACAGAAAAACATTTACAATCTGCACTTAATGTACAGTTTTAAAAAAAATGTCACCTCAATGTAAAATCAATCAATAGAGTCA
>JAOUQW010000034.1:19112558-19126419 GCA_028565825.1 Olivaichthys viedmensis | reverse complement strand
CAGGGGGGTATTCCAGAAAGCGGGTTTAACAAACCTTAAACTTTAATTTGAACTCTGAGTTGAGTGAACTCGACACGTCATATCCATGGTTATCAGTTCCAGAACAGCGGATTAGAATTTCCGGGATCGAAGTTGATCAACTCTGAGTAGGTTAACCCTAACTGAAGCGCGTTCACGGTGAACATAAAAAGTCTCATCAATGAAGTGCTGATAAACTGATTCACGGTGGATGCGCGAGACAAAAACGTCTATGGCAGCGTATTTCTCTCAATCGGAGTCTGCATATGCGGACTATGAACATATTTACATATTTAAAAGATATTTTTATATTTTTAGGGAAGAAAAACCCCAACACGATCGTGAGTTGTCGTGGTAAAGAATTGCTGAGCGAGTGAATGCGCGAGTTCATAAAGTTGTATAAAACCTCATTTATTCTTTCTGCGTTTTCTGGGTTTCCTAAATATGATTAATTCATATTAATTCAGTGGAGGTAAAAGGATTTGCCAGCAAATTAAAACAGTAGGTAAAAAATAATCTGAAGATTTTTTTCATGAAGATTTTTTTTCTTATGGCTCCACTATTTTCTTAATTGGAACCTAATTGTAGGACTAGGCTTATTTTAGTTACACTCTGTAGCTCACAGTAAAATAGGTGAGGGGCCAACACCACTGCCGCAGATCCCACAAGCAGAGGAGTTGGCACTGTTATAGAGCAGTCCCTTAACTGATGGCATTATCAGAGGAAACCACCATTCAGAACACAGGTGCCTGCATAAAGGTTAGGTACATCAAAATTTTAATCTTTTCCCAGTTGTTGAACTGAGGGGGAGCTGAGTCTTAAACCCTCAGTATGCTGCCTGTAACACAACAGGAACACCCTCATCTTCTACCTTTGCTTCAAAAGAGGAAGATGAGGATAGAAACTGAATTATTTGAGCACCAGTTAAAGGTGAATGACCTCAGCTAACTGTTAAATGATGAACAAGAAAATTAAAGCAGGTCTTTGCCATTTCTGTTTACAGAAATATTTTAAAATCTTGAAACAAGATGGAAGTAAAGGTCTTTATTTTGTCTTTATTTGAACCAGGGTGGGGGGTTGCTGGTTTTAGGCAGGTAATGTGAGAAATGATTATTACAGATTGCATCTATGATAACTCTGCCATTTCTGTGGTCAGGAAGGTGAGGGGTATAACATTCCTCTGGCTCATGGTATGATATGCCAGAGTGTCTCTCTCGCAGGGGAGGTTCTAGAATGCACTGACCAAACCAAACGTTTACAAAAACACGAAAAAGAAAAAAGTGAAAACTTGAAACTGTACATATGAAGCAACTGTTATTTAAATTAAGCTTTCCGGTCTTCGCACACTCACAATGTTTATGTCACATGAGTTATGTGAAATGGCGATACGTTAAGCCACTTGATTAGACTGTTCGAATGACGTTTGTGTCTGGCCAATCAAAAAGGAGCACAAATACTGACTATACGAAAAAACCTTTTGTCCCTAAATGTTTGATTGGTTGGGCAAGACGCAGGCTATAGTGGGCACCGCCCACTCCTGCCCACCCTTATCGCCGCCCATGCTGTACACCCTGTCTTGCAGGAAGAAAATGTGCAGTCCATCTAGTGTAGTGTGTGGTTGTTCATCAGTCTTATGGCCTGAGGGAAGAAACTGTCTCTGAGTCTGTTCGTGTTCTGATGCTGCAGTACCGTCTGCCAGAAGGCAGTAGTGTGAACAGGCTGGGGTTCGGGTGGCTGGGGTCCTTGATAATCCTCCAGGCCCTCTTCAGGCACCGTCTGGTGTAAATGTCCTGGAGGAAGGGAAGCTCGCCTCCAGTGATGCGCTAAGCAGATCGTACTACTCTCTGCAGGTTCTGCGCTCAAGAGCAGTGCAGTTCCCAAACCAGGAGGTAATGCTGCTAGTTAGGATGCTCTCAATCGTGCAGTTGTAGAACGACCTGAGAACTCTGGGGCTCAGAAGGAATCTCCTGAGGCGCCTGAGATTGTAGAGGCGCTGTTGTGCTTTCCTTACCACAGCTCCAGTGTGCACTGACCATATGAGATCCTCTGTGATGTGGACACCGAGGAACTTAAAGCTGCTGACTCTCTCTACTGCAGCTCCATTTAAGGTGAGGGGAGTGTGAGTTCTTGCCTGTTTCCTGTCGTCCACGATCAGTTCCTTGGTCTTGTCGACGGAGAGGTTGTTTTCCTGGCACTACAGTGACAGGGTTCTGACCTCCTCTCTGTCGGCCACCTCCTCACGTTTGGCTGTTTTGATCGACCTGCGGAGAGTGTAACTGGCTTATTTGTTTTCCTCAGTGTTTCGTGCGTTCGTGCAGTAGTAGTTCGTGCGTTTATGGCTGCTCGAACCTTGCTGTTAATTCACAGTTTCTGGTTGGGATATAATCGGGTTGTTTTAGTAGGAGATATATTGGTCTGTAAATAGTGGTTTGGACACAGGGTTTTTGTGCTATAGTATAGTAGTTCAGATAATATCACAACATAGTTCTATGCGTTTGCCTTTTGCTGATTAGATTATGCACAGTGAGATGTCAGTTCTCCCAATGACTGACATAAACTTGAGGAAAAGAGTGTGTTTGTGTAGGTAAAAGAAAACTTGAGAGCTTGTGACGATAAACAGGATGTTTACAATGTTGTCTGATTCAAGATCTCTTAATAACATAGGCATTAATAATAAGAGCTAATAACAATAATGTTTTAATAACCCCAGAGAAGTTGTAAGGTCCGGCGCGAGGTAAAACACAACTTTGCCGCCCCCTCTAGATTTGCAATATCACAACCGTTAGGCTACAACAGACAAAAGCAAATACCCTCTGCCCATTAACTTAAGTATCGCAGCACTAGTCTGCTCACACCCTTAACACTCGTTAAATAGGCGATAGAAAAGTTATAAAGGAGGCAATAATAGAATTTTCAATGCATAAATAACACCTAAGATGTCTATGCACAATCACTTAATAACTGAGTTCCAGGCCACGATTGTATATAGCTGTTAGCCAGATAAACCTCATTTCAGCACCCAAAGCTAAATGACATACAACATTGCAAATCTCTCAATATGCACCACTGCTTTCTTATTTGCATCAACGCATTCACATAACGACACAAGGGAAGAAACTTGGCGCACAAACCATTTTGCTGCGCCAATGCGAAAATTGTCTTGCTGTTAATCAGAACTGCTCCAAAGGCTCGTCAAGGGCCGGTCAGGGGTGTCCTGAGCGACGTCTGACACACACTCCCCAGCCATTCAGTGTGCTTACAGAGCGCGCTCTCAGAGACTTTGGTCAAATGACATACTCTGCGATCAACTTCCTTTCAGGTGGCAGAATAGTTTTGGTACGTTTGGCCACCGTCACTCAAGTGCTGCTCTAGGCAACTGCGTAGTTTGCCTATGTGGATGCTCTGGACCTGAGAATGGAGCAGCTTTGATTGGTTGAAAATTGACATACTTTATTCAGATAGTTTGTTTGATGGCTGTCATATTCTAGAACGTCTTCCCTTTAGCTTGCTTTCGTGGAGCTGTAATGTGATGAGAAATGTGTCATATCTCTCCAGGGTCACTAAAGAGGTGGACGCTGACTCGCGGGAGGCCAAGAGCTTTCTCAAAATGGAGGAGAAGGAGGAGGAGCAGCAGATCTCCATCTCTGAAGCTCCAGCTCCCTCCTCTCTCACTGCTGGGCCCAGGTACCCTCACACACACTCCTCACACATCCAATCTTACAAGTTTCTATCTAGCGTCCTAAAGGGTTCTTTGGTGCGTCCCTCTGTGGAAACCCTTAGAGGTTCTATCTAGAACCCTACAACAGCTTTCAGGAAGGGTTTCAAGTAGAACCTCTTTAGGAAACTAGAACCCGTAACCATCTTAAAAACCCTTGTGGAACCCTTTGTCAGTTCACAGGGTTCTTCAGCCTCTTCACCGTGAATTTGCAGTCTATGTTGACGTGACGTGTTTATGAAATGTTTTTTATTTTATTTAATGGGAGCGTGATACACTCTCTGAGAAAAAGGGTTCTTTGGCTTGTCCCTCTGCAACCCTTGAAGAACCCTTTTTTATCCTAAGAGCATTGAATTGGTTTTACACTTGAATTGGCAACACTTGTGTTTTTACATGCATAAAATTTAAATGGCTTTTTTTCTAGTATAATTATACAAATTCTGTCCAAACACTATGATCTGTTGGTACTGTATTATGAGGCACAGCAGGTAGTGCAATATATGTTTTCATGATTTATGTTTTTATCAATGATGGTACAAATTTTTTTCTTTCCATAAAACATTAAACCAGTCCTTTTATTTAATGACTGACAGTATTAATAATATTTCCACATCAGAAAGGCAATGCTTGTTGAATAGCACCTTATAGCAGGGGTGTCAAACTCAATTTCTGCCCGGGCCACATCGTTATTTTTGTGAGGCCTTGAAGGGCCATAAACTAAGGCTATTATGTTTTAAACGTATTGTTATAAATGCATCTATTCTCTAATTTGATTATGGTCGTGAGTCAGTTTACCATGTTTATTTTTGGTTCATAATTATGCCAAAAAAAATTCTATTCATCCATACCACAGGTTCTTTACTGTAACAGTAAAGAAGAAATCATACGGGCTTATCCTTGCCCGTATAGAACATACATGTCCTCAGCCTCCTCACTGCAGGTCACTACACTGGCTGATGCATTTCAGCATTTGGAGTCAATCATTACATCAAAGGCCAATTAACAGCGGACGCGTTTCTGAAGCGTTTTTAGACGCTCATTTGTTTTAAATCAGAAGAGCTCTGTAAGACGCGCGTAAAAAAACAGTACCGCGCACGGAACGTGTGCAGTGTGGATTGGACAGATGGCCGCTATAAACTTATGCAACGCGTCCAGGGTGAATTCTAGGTTTTACTGCTCCAGTGTGAAAATGTTGGGTAGTAGTGTACCACAGTATATATTTTTGCAAGTTCTCCGCAGCCCGAATTAAATGAGGCAGCGGACTGTATTTGGCCTGCGGGTCTTGAGTTTGACACCTGTGCCTTATAGTGTATGTGCAGGACATGGAAGTAATCCAAACAGCCCCTTGAGGCACATGGATAAGAGCATGGCTCATACTATGTGTGTATGTGTGTGACAGAGAGGTAAATTACTTTTTTTATAATTTTTCATGTTTTAAGTTTGTGTGTGTGAATGAATGTGCCACCTATCCTTTCCATCTGTGTTCGTCAACATGTATATCTGTAATGGTATTTTTGTGTGTGATCAGTTTAATGTTGGTGTGTGTGTGTGTGTGTAGACGGTTAAGTGTTTGACATTGTTAAGCTGCAGGAGCGTCAGCTGTTCGCTCTCCTGCAATTTTCCCGCTCTTTGCACGTGGTTGCCATGGTGCTTAATTGCAGATGGACGAGCTCGGCTTTCCTCTGAGGCGGCTGGCTGGAGCTGCACAGGAAGTGCCGTTTTCCGCTACAGGATGTGCTGTGTGTCCAGGGCCTTTCCCGGATGAGCAAAACGCTGCACCCCTCTCTCCCTTCGTCCCACTGCGCTGTCTGTGTGTTATTATTCATTTGTCTACAGTTTAGATATTGCTAATAAGAGATAAATCTGGCTCTTTATCTATATTTAAACTTGGCGCAGGGACAGAACTGAAACAAACACATGTTATTCTATTTCTGTCTCTCTTTCTCGTCTCTCAGACCGTACTCAGCACGTTGCCTTTCTCTGTTCCTTCACTTTGCTCAGTCTCACCGCGCCCCCTTCCTTTTTTCCTTTTCTTTCTCATTAGTTTCCTGCAAACGTTTACTGCTCAGCATGTTGAAGAAAAGAATGTTCTGTTTAATCTCTGAATATTCGCAGTGTATTTACCACTGTTACAGTGATAGCACACACACACACACAAACACCTGTGCAGTCCAAAAAAGTGTGTGCGTCTCCCTGTGACAGGTTTTATGTGGTCGAGTGTTGTTGTGTACTGCCTTGTTTCTTTCTCTCACAGGAACACATCTCCGTGTGTGTGTGTGTGTGTGTGCTGGGCGGGAGAAGAGCACCACAGTGTAATAAGACTGCAGAGGCTAAGTACTATCGATTAGAGTGCCAACCAGATTTACTGCCAGTTGTTCAGTACTTCACTGATTGGTAGATTGATTGCTTGGTCTCTTGGTGTGTGTGAAACCTACACATGTGGCAGAGTATGTCTCACAAAAGACAACTGCAATCATGTATCTTTACCCTCACACCACCTGTATGTGTACCTACATTTGTTATATAGGACTAGCTCTTACAATCCCTGTAGTGTTTGCACGCACTTGAGAATCGCTGCCTCGAAGGTTTTGGAGAGACGGTAATGGCATCTTCAATGTTTCCTTCCTCAATGTTTCGCTGAGGGTTTAGCAGTGAGACCTGGTGTCCCAGGTTCACTCCCTTTAATGCCTGGGGCCCATGAGGAGTTCTTTCTCTTCATCCACAGCCACTGGCTGCTCTTCTCAGCGGCTTTGGAGAGGGCTTTGGTGGTTTGACGATGGGCCTGGCCTCGTACTCCCATTTCTTTTAGAAGCCTTGTTGTTGACATGGCTACAAATCCTCTGCAGCTTACCTCTACTGGACGGATCCTGACTCGCGTTGTTGTTCATCCGCTGTGTTTCCAACACTGCTGCTAGACATGTGAGCAGCAGTGTGCACATCCCAAAAAAAAGAACACAATCCATGCGTGTGGTGCAATACCAGCGTAAACGGCGGGGGGCAGTATAGTGAAGCAACGTGCGGATCGGCAGGACAAGAGAAAGACGAGAGTTTTCACGACATTATTGATTTAATGGCCTGATACACCGTCTACGTTGGCGCCACTGCCCCTGTTTCTAAATTTTTATTAAGGTACACATTATCATAGCTTCCACAACTCCCGCCATCTTTACTGTTTACCTTGTGCAAAATCTGAGGAAGTGGTCAAAGAAGGTATTCCGTTGCCGGTATGTTTCGGCTCTGACCTGCCCCCTAGTGGACAGAGTTTTTAATCCTTCAGATGTACAGAAAGTACGCAAGCGAGTATGTGAACAATGACGCTTGCGTAGCTCCGACGTCCACATGCGTACACGTAGTCACATGGCAAGTATAACCCCGGCCTTAGTGTGATGGTGAATGTGGGCTGCAGCCAGGTCAGAGGCCCTGAACGATCACTGATGGTCATGTTTGAAAACCCAGTTTGAAACACACTAAAAACCTCAGAACCAAGTTTTGCTACTGTGGCTGTTCTTGGGATTTGATGACGTAATTTCATCATCTTTTCTTGTCCATCGAGTTTCTTTTCCAAAGCCTTTGTAGCCGAATATAGTACAGGGCTGGGAAGTGTGTGTCCTCTAAAGCTAATGATTGCCATATGTACTCCAGTCACTGTTCTAATTATAGAGGTCCATCTCCTTAGTCCTAAAAATATCCCTCTTCCTTTATTATTACAGAGAACACATGCACACACTCTTTTCTCTGACTAAAGAGCATGTGTGTGAGTCACCAAGGGCAAGTGTAGGCTTACGTCTTTGGTGACTGTGTACATTTGTACATTTAGAGTGCGAGTTGTCTTTATATACCGTTAAAGGAATACTCTGGCATCTATCTACTGCATCTGTAGCATATGTGCGATTACCACAAAAAAGAATGGACATGTTTCTCTATACTGAGAAAAGGACGGAAAACCTGTTTACTCAAAACTTCCTTAATGGAAGTCTTAGGGCACTTGTTGGGGGAGTCGATAAACAATTACGAGAAACATTTTTTTTAATGCTTTCATTAAATCTTTTGTCAACGGTATTAGTTAATTAAGCTCCAAGTGCTTTTTCATTTTCAATTTGTGGTTATGTGTTATCCAGTGTAGTCAACGTTAACATGAAAGTTATTCAGTTTCCGCCTGATCGCGCATGGATTCCACAAAACCTCAGAAAAAGCACAGAGCAGTATTGCTCCAGTGTTGTAAAGTTGGATAAAACTACATAAGAACAGCTTTGGTAAGACATTCTCTTGTGTTTGTCTCAACCTTTCTTGTTAGAGTGTAACGGTTGTAGTTTGAAATTCACATTGTGCCGTCAGGTATTTTAAGCATTTATTGACAGAATTCAACAACTGCCCATTATAAGTACATTTTCTGTTCTTTTCTCAGTACATGTCAGTTCTTGTCTGTAGTAATCAGACGTTCTCTACAGATGCGGTAGATAGAGCGAGTTAATAAAACAAAACAAAAAAACAAACACATGAGTATTCCAGTAAGTCCTCATTATAATGACTACAAACAATTCTTTTTTTTTGAGAGAGAGAGCACTTGATCTCTGTCTGTATCTAGGTTAGTAACTGTACATGTGAATGTTGAACTCTGACATAAGTCGGCTGTTTTAGTGATGCCAATGCTTTATGCAGGAGTTTATTTAATAGCAATAAACCGGGTGAAAGATTCTGTGTGTGTATATAAGAGGGAGCGATCAGTGAAATGATTGCTTCCTTTCTCTCTTTAAAACTCAGTGGTGAATGTTATGACGCTACACGGATCTAAATGAGCGTTCGGTATCATGTTTTCTCCCATTGGCTCTTTCCAGCTCCGATCAGCTGTACTAGTTCTACCTCTGACGAAACCAGGACATTTCTCACTCCCCAGGTCTCAGAGTGTACTATGACCTAAAAACACTGTGTTCGTTTCTGCCAAAGCAGATGCAAATCCTCCTCTGTGACTTTGTTAAACATGTAGAAAGGCAAGTTCTCTGGAGACACCACACACACACACACACTTTCACACAGATTGCTTGAGCTCTTTATGGTTTAACTATAAGCCAAACCTATTTAGCAGACAGGCACAAGTATTCAAGGCCTTTAGTGTGTACTTGGGCATTGGTATTCTTTTGGAAATATTAGCGATGGCTTGTAATTAAAAGTCCAAGCAGCACTTTTTTTTAAATCTTGGCCCAAATACTTATGCTGTTTAACACGTCCAAGATAACACTCCTATCACTACCAATCTAATTGTGTTTTAAGCCAAAACCCTTTCACTGCAAAAAACAAGGCTTCTGCAGTTTGCATGTTCAATCTTTCAAAATGGATTTCCTTTTTTGTAATCCAGGCCAGCTTTCAATTAGGCCCCATTGTCATCGTCTGTAGGGTTGTAATTGGTGCCAATTGGGTCCCTGCTTTAGTAGCAGCATGAGCAATGGCTGCTTGGCTTGTGGCAGGAAGAGAATTTTCTCCTCTATTCTCACACAGCTGTATTAGTGGAAATAGTTTGAAAGGCTTTTTGGGGGACAGTGGGGTGCAGCACCCCACTAAGAGACTTTGGGAACAGATGGACTAATTGTGCCTGCATATTTGGGGCCCCACATTTCTCCTGCTCAATTTCTCTGCCTTCCACTGGTGTCCCTTGAGACACCAATTGGACTTTCTCACAGGAAGGAGACTGAGGTTGTTGGGCTCGAAATGTCTGGCAGAGATTATGGTTCCTTGAGCTTATCAGGCACACTGATGTAAAGCGGGAGTCCAAATTGCGTGCCTGAGCCACATTAACGTAGTCATGGTGTAAATTTGTGGCTGTACTGCTTTGGCACTACCTGATAATGCTTTGGGTATGTAAGGAAGTGTGTGTGAGGGGGAGGAATAATTGCCTGGAAGAATGAAACGGGGTTGAACGAGAGCCATTAGGTCGAATGCGGTGTGTGGTGACAGCTTGGAACTGGGACACTTCTAAGGCGAACAGTCCGTGACAGTGGGATGTTCACAAGAGGTGGAGAGAGGAGACTGCTACACACACTCACACACACACACACACACACACACACACACACACACACACTGCCAGGTTCAACTCTGAGATGTGGAGAGTGCTGAGGAGAAAGGGAGGGAGGGACATTTAATAGGAAAGTAACAGCTATGGATAGGTGGTGTGAATAGGAAGGAGGTAGCAAAAAGATGCAGCTGTGAATCACACGACTCATTCTGCTACACAATGTGTGTGTGTTTGATTGAGAGTATCGCAATACTGATATTGTTGAAGCCTGTAATATGAAAAAGAGTACTCTAACAAACAACAAAAATTTTGAATTTTTTTTTAATAATAATAATTTCCATACATATTTCTGTGTGTTGCATTGGTGTGATAAACACACAAATTAGAAATTAGGACAAATTAGTGCAGGCTAATCTTTAAACCTGACACATCACGGGTTCACCAGTTTGTTTTAATATATTGTAAGGCATATCGCAATTGCAATATGCTATTTTTGTCTATCGTGCAGCTCTAGTGAGGAATATGGCAAAAATATTATAGTGCGATACTCAGTCATTTCTACAATACGCGATATGCATCACAAAATTTAGTTTTGCTAACAGCAGTGCTAGAAAAACAGCAGTGCCACGCAAAAGCCTGAACAGTGAGTTCAATATATTTTTTATTTATTTATTTTTGAGTTACTTTTTAACGTCTACAAAAATAAATTATTTGTAAAGTATTTTTAAAATCCTTTTTCTGCATTAATCTTGCCAGCGGAATGTCACCACTGTGTTTAGAGCGTTGCTGCTTCTCCGTTCTTTTAGCGAGAGAGATGTGGTTTTTTTTGGTCTGTCCTGCTGCGTGGTGCATTGCTCATTCTGCCGTTTGGTATATATGTATATCAGTTTTTGTCTGCCATCTTTGTTAGGGATGTACAGAATGACATCTAGATATGTTTCTGAGCCTTTTGGCTCCAGTAGGTGGCACTACAGCCAATCAGAGGGTCTTATTTAGAAGCGTGAAAGCCGCAGGCGTTTTTTTATTTTTTATTTGCTCTGGAAGGAGAAAACGGTGAATAGAAGTGTTTTATCACTGACAGGAGAAACTTAGTCTGGTTTGGTACTGTGATGATATACAGCACTTATGATGTAAGTGTACTAAACATGCATAAACTTGAATCTCCTCTAAATGTAAATATCAAGAATTTAGAATTGGAGAAGTGGCTCTTGACTCTGTTCCTGGAGCACGCCTGCCCTGCACGTTTTTAGTTTTCTCTTTTCTAGCACACCCAAGTTGACTCAGGAAGGGTGTGTTAATTAGCTGATTTGTTGGACCAGGTGTGTTAGAGCAGGGAAAACAACAGAGCATGTAGGTTAGGGGTGCTGCAGGGCGTGGCTTGGGAACAACGTCTGCACTGTGCTCTGTGTGTGTGTGTGCAGTACAACGTGCAGTACCACACACACACACTCTCACATACCTCCTGAGAGAGGTTTTTGTCAGATTGCCCTGTTTTTCGCAGTTGCCCAGGCAACTGTCTGTGGAACATGTGTGGTTTACCCATCTGAAGGTTTCTGGGAGTTTGGACAGTAAGACTTATTGCTCTAGGTGTGTGGGTGTGTGGTCAGCCAGGACTCCTCCTTGGTCTGAGGCTTGGGAGTTGCGCAGGAGTTGAGGGGATTTTCTTTTGGAAACCTTGAGAGAGAATGAGGGGAAGAGAAGTAACAGGGTTTCCCCCTTTAGATTGGTTTACTCTGTACCTCTCTGTTCGATCCCAGCCTGATCCTACAAGCTCCATCATCGGCTTCATCTCACTCATAACCTCTCTCGTCTGGGTTCATCTTGTGCTCTTCTAGTGTGTTCCCCCTTAATAGGGGTGAGTATCTCTTACAATACGTGATCACCGATCCGATGTCTGAAAAATGCATTTAAATTAGATGTGGAAACACACAAAACAAAAGGAAATTGATTTGATAGCATTTCTAAACAGTAGTATGTTTGTAATAAAAAAAGATGGCACATGTATTATCAGACTTTGCAGACTCGGCGATGCCGGTGTTGATTGCGTCGCAATTGCGTCCCAACTTTTGTCCAGTACATGCTGTTTTGAATCGATGCAGCCATATCGTAAATATTGAGACCGATGCAATGATTTTAATTCTGTGACTATTCACATGCCTACCCCTTAACTTCCCTGGCCTTGAATCCATGTAGCTTTTCTCCAGTGTATCTGGATTAAAAGACAGGAGCAATTACCAAAATAAAGAGAGAAAGTGATACTTGGATGTGAATGTGAGGAGTGGTGAGAGTATGTGAATGTATTGCTTTCCAGTTGTCACATTTGTGGAGGTTTCCACTGCCAACGTCCTTAGGCTAGAATAAATAGGCGTGAGTAAGGCCAAACTAGAAAATGACTTTTCATATTGAAATCAGCAAAACTGCATGAGTAAATGCTGAGAGTAATTTTGGCTAATGTGCTGCAATGATCCTAATGTGCTGCAGTGTTTCCTGGTCCTTCAAGGTTTTCCAGACCCTAACACACCTGCTTCAGCTCATGAAGGGCTTGATAATAAGAGCACAAGAAACTCTAATTTGTGCACTAGAGGGCTACTCCAGGGACAGGACTGGGAAGCATTGCTGTAATTTTTCCATTTTCCTTTGCCAACCATTTCCATTTTTTAAAGCTCATCTCTGTTTTCCTCATCTGGTTTACAATCTACCCAACTCTTAATCTCGGTCTCTTCTTCAAAACTGCACTGCCCTGCTTTTGTATCGTTTTTATGGCCATGTTCATATGTATGTATATGAGTGTGTGTGTTTGTATGTGTATATGTGTTATGCATTAACTCGTAACATTATTGGATTATTGAAGCCTGTTTTTATCAATTGATGTATTATTAATATTTAATAATATTAAGACTTGCACTGATTTTAAACATGCCATCCATGGTGTGTTGAGGATGTAGTTGGTGAAATATTACCCTAGTTGTAATAATGTTTCATTACATTAAAAAAATATATATATTTTAATGCAGAAAATTGCTAAAATGCGTGTGCGTGCGTTTGTGTGCGTGCGCGCACGTGTGTGTGTGTGTGTGTGTGTGTGTGCATGCGCCCGACCTGTGTGATGGTTAAAGCACAGGGCAGGTTGGTGGTTAGTTGCATGTCCAGGTGGTTGGACACAGCGAGCAGGTGGCTCGAGTATAAAAGGTCTTTGAACTCTCAGCCTTACTGCAACAGCTAGGGGTGTGTGTGTGTGTGTGTGTGTATGTGTGTGTGTTTGTGCATGTTCATTAGGCATCCCTGAACAGGTGCACTATTCTTTGTCTATCAGCATTAAATCTTTCCCTCAGCCCGTGAGAGGCGGGGCAGGGCAGAGATGCCTCCAGCTACACACTTCTTACTGGACTTGACTTTGAAGATCAGAGAGGGAAGATGGGACAAAGAAGAAAGAGAAGGGATAAGGCGGGGAGGATATTGAGAGGCAGATAAACATACACACACATAGTGATGTCTGATTCCAGTTGGCTGCGCTTCAGTCGCATGTGCCCTTTCTCCAACTGTGGCTTTAAGCGGACACATTGACAGGACGCAGGCTCGCGGTCAGTCCAAGTGCAGAAGTGGCCAGAAGGCACTTGGAGAGCTGTGTGCTTGTGCTAATTGATTGTGTAGTTAGCAGAATGGCTCATTTGCTTTATGGAACTGGATCTTGGATGTGTCTCTTTTCATTACGCAGTTATACAGAATTCCATGAGGTCAAACTAATGTTTCGTTATTGTTAATCCTTGCAGCTTAACATCCTTATGACTTGTAAGCTGCAGAAATGTGGCTTTAAATAAGCAGTGGAGCAATTTGATGCTGCATTTGACATATAAGAGGATAACACAAATGTCTTTAACTATTCATGTATAAATACCTTTAGCTAGTATATAACTACTTTATTACTTTTAAAGTTTCAGTTTATTATTCAGTTATTCATTTTATAGCATATTATTCAGTAACTACAGTGTAACTAATACAGTGGGGTCCTAAAATCTGAGACCACATTGAAAATCCACCACTATGTTTCACTGTTGTTTTGATCCACTGTGGTATCAATCTCTCTTCTGTTCGTCTCCTTACATAAACCCTTCTGTTAC
>JAOUQW010000034.1:19095047-19109248 GCA_028565825.1 Olivaichthys viedmensis | reverse complement strand
TTTTTTAAATTAACATTCAGCACTTAAAGTGCTCAGGAGAACATTGACTTGTCCATGTTGACTATTAACAAAACCTCCGCTCATCAGAAAATAGCACCCCCAGCTGCAACATCCCACTGGTCTGATGGTTTCAGCTCTTTTCCCTGACACAGATCGTTTAACATTCCATTATTGCAGCCAAGCTTAGCGCCAACATCGAGATGACTTCTGTATCATTCAAAATGGACATCTTTGTTCCAGGAGCACGAAAAACCGCTCCATTGATGCGTTAAAGAGTTGGAGCCCTACCATCACCTCCATCCTGCATGGCCTTTTGTGTTTTCATCTCTGCTCGTTTTCAATATTCCTTATGAATTTTCCCTCCCTGTTTCATCTGGCCTCTACATGCTGCATTTTTCTCTGCCATCATTTTGATGCATTCATGGTGTTTCTTGATTTAATGACATTTTTGATTGAGCCCAGTTAATTTAAGTGACACTTATGTTTTACATTTCTGATCTCTGTGTCCTGATTGAAATGCCTCCACTGTGGCCTCTTGACACTGCTTCAGATTTAAAATTCTTCCCTCTCTTCCAGTGCGAAGAGGCCAGTGGGGATGGGCAGCGTCCTGAGCCGTATTGGAGCAAAGAAGCCCAAGATGAGCACCCTGGAGAAGTCCAAGCTGGACTGGGACTCGTTCAAATCAGAGGTGGGCATCACGGAAGAGCTGGCCATCCACAACCGAGGCAAAGAAGGGTGAGTCCACAAAACTTGTAGAATTATAGAACTACAGGGTTTTGGCCATAATTGGCAACCATTTTACCTGAGGTAAAATTTTCCACATCAAATCTGCTTTCTTCATATAGACAGCTCTGTTTCATGTTCACTTTTGTTCCCAGTTCACAATAGTGTAAAGTATGGCATCGCCTGGATCTCCACATTTGAATTAGAACCAGCAAACCTGTCATTCCTGGCCATTTACTAGTTGCATAATAACCCCCATTAACATATTCTATCCTACACTTGGACTGCAAATGGTGAATCAAAATTGTGAAGCTGCCCCTCACTATTAATCTCCTTTCTTCCTAATTAATCCCGACACAAGAACCTGTTCTTTGTGCTTTATCATTTATTGTTTCAGAACAAGCTAGCTCATTTCTTTTCCACTTTATTTCAATGTGAAATTCCACAAGATTTAGTTATTTCGGAAGTCCGGATTACCTTCAATGACATCTCCTGGAGCTCTGGTGGTAATTTCATTCGGGCTCTAATGGCTTAACTGACCATCCTTTGAAGGAGTTGGACATTTGCAGTACAACAGTGCAAAGTAGATGAATTTCAGCCAACTCTTTCAGAGGAGAGAAAGCCAACAGATGGAAGGATGAAGGTCAATTCTGGTCCAACTCCTACAGGAAGTGAATGACACTCATTTAAACTCTAGAAGCTGTCGACCCCAGCTGTGAGAAGGCAGGTTAATCGTTTAATGACATTTTATGCTATTCATACTGGAGTAAGTTCAGTGGGTCTGCAAGTGCTCAGACATTAGTGTTTTATTAAGTATCATAGTCCCTATGATGTCCTCTAACATGGTGCTTGCCTTTAATTGTATAGAGCTCTCTACTCTGAGGCACAAGACCTCTGAAATTGCATGTTTTTATTTAAATAGTATGTACACACAGACACTTTACTTTGGCTTTGTTTACCTATCATTAAGTTGTTTTCTGGCGAGTGTGTGTGCAAGAGTGTAGTGCATGCTGCTCAGAAAGGCTTATGTAATGTATCAAAGAGAGGTACTTCCCCATAAGCCTGCAGTGCTGTTAGTTTGATTCTCTCTGCATGTTGTGGGTGCATGAGTGGCATGTTTGCGCGCGCTCACACACACACACACACACACACACGCGTCACACACACACGTCACACAGGCCAGCATAACTGAGGTTTGCTTATGTTTGCTGATAGTGAACCCCACTTTCCATTCACAAAAATATGGGGCGAGCAACATAAAAAAAATTAAGCAAAGTCTAACTTTATTTAATAGAGAAACAAAGCGATGTGGCTACTACTAATGGCGCCTAACCAGATGCTACCAGGGAAACCATGGCGACCAGCAGTAACTTAAGATAGGAACGCCCACCAGCAACAAACGTAGAGCGATTTGAGCGAGTCAAAAGAACGGTACCGGTGTGTGAATACAAGGTAAGACTACTGGTCTAGAGTAAGGAGTTTAGGAGTCAACCAATCCTACATTGGTGACTCCTAAACCAATGTCCTAAAGGGTTTTTTTTATATATTTTTTTAAACAAAAAACACCTAGAGATCATAACAAATCAGACGTAACTTTTGTTATAAGAGATTTTTCACTATACATCTTGTTGTTCCTATTGCGGCTTTCCCTTATAGATGCTGGCAGAATACTTCAAACGGCGAATGAACCAAACGAAAAAGAACCATTGCCAAACACTCAGTTGTCGGTATACTCAAAAAGAACTCGGTGTACATCTTTCTAGGTCAGTCTTCACCGGAATGGTTTTGAGTGAATTGAAAAATGAATTTCATGGCGTTGTAATTATTCCAATACATTTTACTATGGCTGGCCCAAATAGCATTTTACAGGCTTCGCAGTGGTGCCACTTTCAAACGTTAATCATACGTGGCATTAATCAGTGTGGCATTTTACACCGGAAGTGTGCATATTTTTTCGCTCAGTCCCATTTCTTCAGTGTGGGTTTTTAGCTAGAAACAATACAGAATACAATATTGCTGCTATATTTTGCAGTGTGGGGCCATAATCTAAACAGCACATGGGCTATTTTTACAGGCTGTAGTGTCCTCCTGTAGGAGCGTGCCCTCTGGCATCAGTTAAAATTCAAACTTTACTAAACCTACGCAAGAAAGCACAGAAATGATGCTCCACGCCTAGCATACTTGATGCGCGAGCCGTCACCTGTGTAAAAGGAACAGCGTCGCGGAAATTATTTATTTTTAACATTTTCCATACAATAACTGTTCTATCTAAAGGCCCCTGCTGACAAAATGAATTTTAGTTTAGGCTATATTTTTTTGTGCCTTTTAAAAACACGAACGAGGCAGAGATGTTGGCTGTAGTGTTGGTTTATTTGTCAAAGAAAAAATGCATAAATGACGGAGAAGGAGGTGTTATAATTAAGTTTTTCCTCGAACATGTTCCGCCAGCTACTTCTACGACTGTGAGCAAACGAGCAAACAAAGGACCTGGAAATTAAACTGGTGCTCCATGCAGTGGCGTAAGGCACCATAAGGCACCACAGACAGGGGGAGGTCTCAGAACAAAAGACAGTGGTTAGGAGTTCAGTTTGGAAGCCCGCGCACACCACACCACAAACTGAAACCACCACGTCTTTCTTGCTCAAAAGACGTCTTTTTGCGCAGAAACGTCTTTTTCGTTTAAACTATACCTCCAGCCTTAGTCTCTTCTCCAGCCCAGTTCTTGTCGGCTTTTCAAAAGGACAAGTAAAGCAGGATAAACAAACAGGCAGATTGTGAATGTAATAACACCTGCTCACCATTTGGGGAATTGTTCTATCCCCCACTCCTTTAATACCTAATGAACCCTGACTTGCTTGCTGCCACCGTAGGGCTAAACGTATTACAGCACGTTGCAATACATGTAATATTTAAGGAATTCTCAGAATCTGTAGTGCCCTTATCTAAGGCATGTATTACCCTTCTTATGTCAAACTGCACCCATGTCGAGATCCTCACTGTCCATTTTGTATCCTTCTTAATTTCTCTTTCCCTTGCATCCGCTTGACCCTCTCAGTAGTTCCAGCTGATTATTTAGTCTATATTGACTATAGTCTGTATTACTTGTGAGCCCTTACTAGTATGCCATGCCTACCCATGTCCCCATTTAGCTCTCCTTCACGGATATCTGGAAGCCCCCTGAGTACCTCCATCTTCCCAGGTCTCCATAATCACCCAGCCTGCAGCTGTTGTGTGTGCTGGCGAAGGGTTGGTTTGGAGGCTGGGGCTTATGGGAGTAGAGCTTTTCTCCAGGGGGATGCTGATACACAATGACATCATCTGTACACACGAAGACCCACCTCGTACAGAGTGTTGGATTTAACCCCTTCGGTGTCAGATGAAGAGAAGCATCTCGAGGCTCAAGCTACTACTCACAGATTGGTTAGTCTCTGCAACTGGTGCAGAATGTGCTCCAAGCCTCACTAGACTGTGGTCGAGAAGTTCTAAATTAAAAACCTGGGCTGGGGGTTTAAAATAAGGCTCTTCTGACAGGCCGAATTACAGCATGCTGCTGTTTCTGTGTTTCCCTGTCCCTTTGTGATAGATGGATGTGGTTTGGGAGGAGCATTGGACATGATCTGGAGGAGTGCTGCACCATTTCCTCAAGAGCCTCTCATCTCCATGTGCAAATGCAGCTGCTCCATGGATTCTTTATCAGATGCTCCCCCTAACAATTCTTTCAGACCTTCTATAGCGGCTCTGAGATCAGGTTTTCTTTTTATGTTGAGCAACGGTCTGGGGGCTCATTTACAAGACTGTCACAAGCATACATTGAATCTTGTGTACACCAATA
The DNA here is from genome assembly GCA_028565825.1 of Olivaichthys viedmensis. NCBI lineage: Eukaryota > Metazoa > Chordata > Actinopteri > Siluriformes > Diplomystidae > Olivaichthys > Olivaichthys viedmensis. The sequence continues at coordinate 19,104,693 of JAOUQW010000034.1, read as the reverse complement.
TCTGCAGCAAAATAATAGTTAAAATATTTTGAAAATGTGCTCAGCTGTTGTGTTCATCCTCTTCCCTGTGGTTGTTCAGGAAAGAGCATTTTTAGCAGCATTAGCATAACACTCGTGTATAAGTATGTTATTCTGAAAAGCATGCAGAAAGATTACATAATCAAAAGAGCTCCAAACACACAGTCATAGGCTACGTCTAAAACTGCGTCCTATCATACTAAATAGTATTTTAAAATAGTTGTTCACCCTAGTTATACGGGGCATATTACTTTGACATCAGATTTCTGCTGTATTTACTTCTGTCTTGGACATAGCCAGGCAGTGGCCAGTTGTTATGGTTACCAGTACAGTTTCATTGTGGCTGCCTATCGCCTAGCTGTCTAACACTGTTCACTGTTGCTAATTTGCTGTTCTATTGAATACAAATCAAATCCAATTAGCTCCTTTCTTTTGGTTGTAATTCACATCATTTCTGTTAACATTGCTGAGCCACAAAATAGATTTCCATTAATGAGTGGCATCAAATAAAATCGTCATCAATTTCTTTCTCAAATGAGCGCTCGCATTTAAGGAGGACAAACTTCCATTCGTAGTCTTGTAAATAGTCAAATCTATCAAAGATCTAAAATTGTCCGGATCGTTGGCCATTTCTCTCAGACCCCGTTAACACTTTGGTATTAACATGCGTCTCGAGTGACCGGATCACAAGTGGTCAGCACTAAGTACAAGTGGAAACGGGGTCACGAGGACGCGGTGTGATCCGATCACTCGAGCCACATTCCGAATGTGGTCAGGGACGCACGTGGCCACATTGCATTTGTAGTGGAAACGGTAATGCGTGTCGATGCGTCCCGGACAATATCGAAGGACCGCCCTAAACGGAAAATAAATCCTTTCTCGTTCATTCACAAGTTGTATTCATTTCCGTTCGGTCTAAACATTTGGAAAAGCCCGTAGAGGCATATGCCTACCACTTTTAGAAAGTGTAGTCCGCTAAAAATCTTTTATATAAAGAAACCGATACGAACGCTTTCGAAAAGCGCCACTTAAACTGTATTCGCGGTGTCCAGACGGTTATACATTAAAACGGTACGAGCGAGTTTCTTGCAGTTTCTTTTCTGGCGAACCCGCATGTTTGTGTCACACACGGCGACATGATCACATTCTTGTATAATGAATGTGTTTACAGAAAACTACATCATGATATTGTGGCATATGCGAGTATAAAACGAGGCTTTATACCGGCTGTAGCAATTATAGTATTATAATGGCCAGTTTAATCAGGTTGCGGGGTCGCGCTCTTTTTGTCTTCTAAACGGGCTCCCAATAAAGACATAATGTAGGTGATGGAAACCATAGCAACTAAATAATTTTTAAAAACTTCCAAAGCATTCATCAATCCGTGATTGCTGGAAGTGTTTTGAAGAGCTGGTGGATTTAAACGCCGGTGCATGTTTTCCATTTTGATACAGACGACTAAAACTAAGACTAAGACTTTTTAATTTATTTTTTGCCCCGTCATCATTTCAAACAAAGTTACACCCGAGTGTACAGGTACATAAACAAGGATATAGCAGATTCAACGAGAGACTAGCAAATGTGCGCGGTGCGCTTTGACCCTCCAGCGGAAGTGATGTAAGTAGTCACGAAATCCGAACACAAGTGGTCAGCATTCGAGATGCATGTTAATACCAGGTGGAACAGACGGCTTGCCTTTTTTTTTCCTTTTTTTTTTTACGTTATTTTATGTAAATCTTCCTCGTGGCTTAGCAGTGTTAACAAAAGTGACATGAATTACAACCAAAGGAAACAAACTGACACTAATCGCTTCTTGTTTCACATGCTTAATCCTCTTTTAAACATTCATTTTCACTTCTTTCTCTCTAACCACTGCTCTTCTAACCGTAATCGTTGTTGTTTAGCGCATGCGGGTCAGTTCAGGAATGTGACCTGTTCAGACTGGTGTTGGGTAAAGGTCACATTAAAAAGACATTGTCAACTACCTAACAAAAAAAATCTGATTTGATCAGTAAATCGGAATTGAGCACTTGGGCTTGAAATGTGAACTTAACCTAAGTTATGTGGTTTGGGATGTAGCCACAGAGAGACTAAAAGGTGTACCTGCTATGTCATTGTGTTTTCAAAAGTTTTGTCTCTATCACCCTTTTCCTATTGCATCTTTATGGATTACACCAACTTCTCCTTATCCAAAACTGGCAGTTTTGTTTCCCCCTTTTTATCCAAATCCATTCAAAATTCATATAAAAACAGCTAGACATAAACCCCACTTTTGACTGAAGTTGTCAGGAATGCAGCAGGGAGAGGATGCAATAAATGGTGCAGCTCTGCAGGAAACTCTACTATGGCGAAGGACATTGAAGATGTGGTGTGTCAACAGTGACTTTGCATGTAGCATCAGCCCCTCCCTAATGCACTCGATGACACAGAACACAGCAGAAAGAACACCAGTCATGGACAGGAACTGCTTGCATGACACTTTTTTGAGTCGTTTGTGTGTGTGTGTGCTGTAATGCTTCTACCTGGAGATATGAATGAGGTGCTTTTGGGTGCTGTGATGAGTAGCATTAGCGTACACCACCTGCACGGGCAAAGAGATATGCAGTTAACCAACTAGACACAGGCTAGTACTTTAAAAGGCTTGTTTATTAGCTGTATCTGAACTACGTATGAAGCCAGGTTTCAAGGCTACTAACTTTCTATCCATACATGCACAGGAATACAGTATAAAGCACCATAGTGGTGGTATTACTGGAGACTTGAGAAAGAAAAGTGGAGGCAGGTCTATCCAATGGGACATTGCCGAGTGTTGCATTGTGTCTGAGGGTGTGTGAACCTCTGACATTGAAAGACGTTCTCTCTCACACACACACTCTCGGAGGTGTTGTGTGTAAACAGTATTAGATAACATGTTGGTACTGACACTGGCTGTGTACTGTGTCTGTTTCTGTAGGTACGTGGAGAGGAAGAACTTCTTGGAGAGGGTGGACCAGCGGCAGTTTGAGCTGGAGAAAAGTGTTCGTCTTAGCAACATGAAACAATGACCAGAATGGACAGCGTGGATCCAGCAACATGCATACTGTACGCAGAATCCCTGACTCTGTTGCCTGTGTTGGACAGCTCTGTGATGGACAGCTCTCGCCTCCTGCCACTGATCTCAGATTTAGGTCCATCATCCACTCATGGCCTGTCTTTTATGGGAAACGTTTGGAAGCCTTCACATAGGTCATCTGTACACTGAACCTAATAAGGATGAAACAAAATGCCACGTATTAAAGGATTTCTTCTTTTTTTTAGGGGGAAAGAATCACATTAACGTACATTTTACATGTGGCACAAGTGTATTCGCTCAGTCAAGACATTTTTGCTGATTTAAATTTAGCTTCATAAGCAACAGTTATTCACTATTTACCATTGTAGGAGGTTTATCTGTCTATAATGCCCAACACTTTGACAATTATAAGCTAACTTAACCTACCTACTATGGTTTATGGTGCTGACAAATTCAAATAGTTCCAAGTGTTACATTAGTGACATTTTACACCAACACACCCAGAGCAAGCTGCCCCCAAATGTTTGATGGCTGAATTGTGTGTAAAGTTAGAAGTTATTTGGATAATAATGTTAGTCCGTTATTTTATTTTATAATTTTTTTTAATATGAACCTATTCTGCTATTTTCTAGGATTTTTTTTATTTTAATTTTATTGTATTATTTGGACAAACAGTGAAACAGTTTGAGGCAAGTTTGTGGTGATTTTGTTATACAGTTTCCATCATGCTAATTGGGGGTTGATAAGCACCCATTACTTGCCTTATAGCCCCAGTGCAAAACCAATCGAAACAAAATATGGACATTAGAAATGTCTTGGCTGCCATTCCTCCAACCTCTTAGCATCATGTAAAGTGCAGAGGTCACATAGAAACATTTGTCTTTTTGCCAGTTATGACTATGTGTTAGTGTCACTGCAAAGCCCTATGCTTTCCTGCTATAACACAGGATTTGGCACATGCAACTACCTGATGAGTGTGTTAGAGCAGGGAAGTCGCTAAACTACTTGTGGCAAGGTGACTAGATCTAAGAAACGATGATCTACAACCTTTTTATAAAAATATCTCCTTAGCACAATATGGTTCTATAGGCTGTAAGTCAGTGGTTCTTAGTCCCAGTCTTACGGATTCTGCATTAAATATTTTGCTCCTGCTTTAACTTGTCCAGTAATTAAGCTCCTTATGAGGTGAGTCAAGTGAGTTACAGCAGGGAAACCACAAAAATATGCAGTGCGTTGGGTTCACAGGACAAGAACAGGGATCCCCTGCTGTTAGAACATCAATCCAACGTCATCAGCCACTGCTCAAAATGGACAAGTTTCTTAGTCAAAGACCCTCAAGGATGTTTTCAGGATTGAAACATAAAGGAGCATCGTTGTTTGTTTCTGTATTCATGCTGTTTTTCCTTTGAGAGTTTGCCTTCGTTAAGGTTGGATTTTAATTACATCTCTTGTGCAGTTAACGTTTTTGCCCTTATAATTCAAATAATTTGGTTTGACTTTATTTTGTTTTTCTAAAATCAGGCGCGGCTCGCTCTTAATTTCGTTTATTTGACTAATTAATGACTTTGACCTCTTCCCAAAGGAAGGGCAATGTCTTAATCAGTGTCAATTGCCTCATACTCTTTCATCATACCCGCCATGTACATCAGATGCCCCGCCCCATGCGCTCTGTGCCTGTTGTTGTTTTTGGGGTTTTTCTTCTTCAAAACAAGCTATGTTTAGGTTCAGATTCTGATAGTAATGGCACTCATTTTCAACCATGTTTTATTTGTATTGAAAATTAAATGCACTTGCATCACTTCCGCTGGAGGGTCAAAGGGCGCCACGTAAAGGCATCTAATGCTACTTGTGAACAAACGAGAGGAGGCGAAGAAGGAATGATGACGTATTTTCTGTTTATTGTTCGACGATGTTGTCCGGGACGCATCAAGACGCGTTACCGTTTACACTACAAATGCAAATGTGGCCAGACGCATGTTAACACCAGGTGTAAACAGAGCCAATCTAGTCCTGTGGCTATATTTTGGTTTCTCATGGTTTTGTTTTCACCAGAAATCTTCTGATATCAGGGGGGGTATCAGTAACATGTGCATCTTTTCACTGGAAGATAACTGTTTTGTTTATAAAACCTCTCCCTCCTACCCCATTACTGAGTGGGCATTACGATTGTTTACTTCCATTTCCACTGAAACCCAGTTGGAGCCGCGTTCAACATTTTATCTTCTTGTTTACGTAATTGTAAATCCCGCCACGGGGCCGTGCACATTTCTCTCCCTCTTCTCTACATGCCTTAGCGGTGGGTGGGTGTGTGTAGAGCATGTCCTTTTCAGCAGGAGAGGATGGATGTGCTGCGTGAAAACGCAAGCTGTTTTAATGCGTGTGGTGCAGGTATGTGTCTTGTCAGCCTCCGCAGGTGGAGAAGAGTGTGTTACATGCATTAATCTCCCTACTTGATCACTCTCCTCCCAGTGCTGCTCAGTAGCCAGCACTGAAAATAGCCTCCCACCGAGAGAAAAGCGATCTGGGATGCAGTGCTACATACACACACACGCAGCAGCAGCAGAAGATATCATTTTCACACCCACTCGGACATCTATTGCATACATATCTAAAAACAGAGCCGACTAATAAAAGTGCCTTTGTCACACACATTCTAGTGACATTCAGAAAAGGCAGCCATGCTTATCCTTATTCATGGCCTTTTCCTCGTCGTTATTCAAACTCTCCTTGCCACGTCTTTCCCCCATTCTTACTCTCAAATAATCAATTAAGAACAAAAAAAACTCCCTTTTTTCTTAATTTTATTTATTTATTTAAATAATTTTTTTACATTTATACATGCATATTTATTTAATCATATTTACAAAAGATGGTTTCTGGTTAGACTCCCAACAGTGCTTTTTCTCCTTGGCAAGAGGCTTCTCTGCAACAGTTTGCCAGTTCCTCCATAGTCATCCCTCATTTCTGCCATCATCGTATCCATAGACCATAGGACAGAAGAAATAATTCTGCTTTGGGATTATTTCATGCATGGACATGCATTACAACTGAGAAAGCTCAAAAAATGAAAAATATGTATGATAAAATATGCCTTTTTGTGCCTTTTTCGAAGTGTCTTCACCAAAGACTTCAGTGTAAAGTGCTTTTGTACAGAAGATCTCCATCATCAAATGTATTATTGTGTTATCAATGTCATTGATTAGTTGTAGCTGTACTGCTCTCCATTGTCCTCTGGGACAATTCCCTCCTCCTTCTCTTAGCCCTATTAAGGCTTCACATTTTCCAACCTTTTCCATTCCATACAGACTTCCACTCAACACAGATTTCTCTGGTTTCTTTTTGCAGCTTTTTTGTCTTTGGGCACTGACCTCAGCCTTGATTTGTATTTGACACATTTCTTTCATGATCCTTTCTTCTATTTTACTTGAACGCCTTTCCTCTTCCTTCCCTTTTCTGTTTTCATTTTCCCTGACTGAGACAAAAAAATGGGCCAAATTGAAAAGAGATACAGTCTCAGTATCTCAATGAAAGAACTAGGAGAGGTACGTTCCTGAAAGAACATTTTCAATAAATGTGCATGTGGAAGTTGGAGTCATATAGCCTGACACTGAAGTGCATATTTTCTGGGTGTGTGACAGGATTTCTCATCCTTTGCATGCACTGTGCATATGCTAAATCAATAATGCCAAAGTGAAATGCTCACATTTTAGACGCATGTTTCCTGGTTGCAGTGTCATGTATAAAAGTAGGCATACGGTTTCGTAGGTAGCCAGGCGGAATGCCTGATGTATATTTGGCGCAAACTTTACCTCCAAGCATGTGTAACTGTCTGTCACCAAGCACAGGGCTTCAAACGATAGCAGAACCCTTAAAAATAGACAGCAATGTTGGGAAGATAATTATAAACAATCGCCATAAAGAGAGCCTAAAATAACACTGGGGTAAAATGTTCCAAATGCCACTAACCTTCCGACTCCCACTGGATAAAAGACACTTCAGAGCTGCACTAGTGCAGTGGTCTTTCTGTTAGTCACGGTACAACCACCTTTGTTTAAAACAGATTAACTTGAAATGGAAATTTGCATAGAGGAAGTCATTCTGATGTTCTTTTTGTGGGGGATTTCTGACAGCAAGGCATGAACTTCAGTAGTAGGCTTTTCCCTGAAATGGTACTTGAATTGGTGTCCTCTCTGTATTACCTAAAAAGTCGTCTTAACAAAGTCAGATGTGTTTTCTGGCAGCTAGTGTATAGCTCATGCCCTACAGCAGTGGTGCCCATTTTCATTCTGGGATTCTGCTGTATTTGGTTCCAACATGCCCAGCTTTAATGATCAGATGCTCCTGAAGTTCTTGATTAGTTGGATCATGTGTGTTAGATTAGGGCTGAAACCAAACTCTGCAGGGTGGTACAGCTCGAGGAATAGGGTCTTGCCACCATGCTCTACACCATGGCAAATCACCTTTTGGATTTAGTTCTAAGCCAATCGTTAATACACCTGTACCTAATATTCACAGGCTCCTCAGTATTTTAATATGCTGTTTGTGTGCCACTCCAGGAGCATTGCCTCTGTTCTACACCCTAAGTACACTAACAGGCCAAATTAATTTCCCTTCCCCTTATATCCCTTACATGTGCCCTGCCACTGGCAGACTTCATCCCTTGGTTGACTGTATGATTAAAAGACATTCGCAGCGAGTACTCAAGGCTGCTGTTGTCAGAAAATGTCTGGAGAACCATGTTCCTGGCTACACATCCACCTTTTTACCATTGTCTAGCTGGAACCCGGCTGTTCTGTTCTTCTGCACCAGAACTGCACTGTGAAATATGGTGCCTTAATGGAAGAACGAAGATGGTATTCCCACTGAAGGCCCAAGGGCAACACTACTTACAAAACTCTCAAAAATCCTTTAGTGCCATTGAATATGGTATGGACAGAGTATTTAACACAATGCACTATAATTAAAAGTAATCGATGCTTTTCTAATAGCAACCCTGATGTAAAGTGTGTAATAGTTCGAAGGAGAATCAATATCTCACTGATGATCCCACTGTTGATCATGCTGAATAGCTTACCTCTGAAGTCATCCTGAGTCAAATTGAGATCATGACTGATGTGACTGGTAAAAGTTTCATTATGTTAAGTGCTCAAAATGTGACCCTACAACTGTAAGCCATCGGGCGTGTCCTCATCACATTTACAGGTTTTTATTTTTCCTTTCTGAAGACAGGCACAGACATCAGCAATGCAGAACAACACATCTGGGTGTTTCTTAGCCTGAAACCTCTCACATTACCTTTTCAGTGAGAGGATAGTTTCAGAACATTAAACTCCATGTTCCATATGCCAAATCTAAAGCTCAATTAAGCCTACACTCTCTGAAAAAAATGGTTACTCAAGGGTTATTTAATTAAGGGTCCTTTGCTTCCTAAAGCAGTGAAGACATCAGATATTTAGCAAATAGTGTGTAATAGCCTATATGGAGGTAATATTTGAGTTCTGAACTTTGCAGTTTGAAATGCAGTGCACTCTTAGGGAAAAAAAAGGTTCTAAAGAGTTCTCTAGCTTGTCCCTCTGGTGGATCCTTAAACTGTACAACAGAGGGCTTTCCTGTCAGAAGTTTCCAAGTAAAACCCCTATGTGAAGCGAAGAACGCTTAACCATCCAAAGAACCTTTGAGGAACCCTTTTTTTCTAAGAGTGTAGGGAAACCCTCTGTTGTAGCATTCTACATAGAACCTTTGAGGGTTCCCCTAGAGGGACAAGCTCAAAAAACCCTGATGGTTTTAGATTTGACCCTTTTTTTTTTTTCTTTTTTTTTTTTTTTTAAGAGTGCACTGCATTTCAAACTGCAAAGCTCATAATTCAGATATTACCTCCATATAGGCTATTACACACTATTTGCTAAATATGTGATCTCTTGACTGCTTGGGCAAGTCTACTGTGTTTCTCGAACGTAATAACAGTGAGTGTTTCGGGGCTTGGAAACTTACAGGAAAACAACTGAATAAACACGAAATCAAGAAACAGTATACCGATAATTAAGGTCCCGTTTATTTATTTATTATGATTATTTTATTATTATTTTGAATAGTCTATAAACAAATAGTCTATCTGCTTTGTTATCGATCTGTATCAGTGCACGAGTAAAATCTGAAAACAGCGTGCTGCTTGGGTCCTGTTGCTTTACGCGGGTAAGATTGTGGCCGATCCCTCCCACCCTGGACACAAACTCTTTGAGACACTCCCCTCTAGCAGGAGGCTGCGGTCCATCAGGACCAAAACCTCACGCCACAAGAAGAGTTTCTTCCCGACCGCAGCTGGACTCATCAACAAGGCCCGGGACCCCCACTGACACGGACTCTCACCCCACTTCCATGGACACTACACGTTACATTAACGTAAAGCCTCCACATCTGTCTCAACCCGTTACATTAACGTAAAGCCTCCACATCTGTCTCAACGCGTTAAATTAACGTAAAGCCTCCACATCTGTCTCAACGCGTTACATTAACGTAAAGCCTCCACATCTGTCTCAACGCGTTACATTAACGTAAAGCCTCCACATCTGTCTCAAC
>JAOUQW010000034.1:19038851-19078946 GCA_028565825.1 Olivaichthys viedmensis | reverse complement strand
TGTCTAGAAATAGGCTTATTCATCTTCATATTTCTTTTATACGTTTTTTTGCAGTGGGGAGATTAAAGCTTTGAAGCTTTAAATCTTTTTTTACAATACCACACACTTGTTTTTCTCATTTACCTTAAACCTACACTCTTAGTGAAAAAGCTTAAGTCTAGACCCCTAAATGGTTCTTTGGTTTGTTTCTAAAGGGTTCTATGTAAAACCCTACAACAAAGGGTTTCCCCATCAGAGAGTGTTCTAAGTAAAACCGCTTTAGGAAGCTGAGAGCTATCCAAAGAATCAGAAGAACAACAGAAGGAGCTCTATTCGATAGAAAATTGATTCAGGAATCTGGGCTTTTCGATTCCGAGCATGAGGTTGTGGTTCCTCAGAGCCCCGTGCAGTGGCCCGAGGACAAAAAGTCAACTTTTTCTAGGAGTTTACTTTAACAATAATGTATAGTGTAATAACCCTTGCACACTTATTTATTGTCATAAAACCTTCCTGTGTGGCTCCTCTTTTCTCCAGCTTCTATCAAATCCACCCCTTCCCAAAACAGACGCATAACATACACAGCACCTTATCTGCCTCTGCTTTGGCCAAGTCCCCTCATCATTATTTATACCTGTCTATTTTGTCTCACCTGTTGTGATGTTACCTTAGTCAATTAATATATACACTTCTTTCTTTGCCTTTTGCTTTTGCAAAGTCTTGTTTCTAGTGTTTACAGTTTTATTATAGGGTTATGGATTTACCTATGTTATCCCTGACCCTTGCTTTAGATAATTATTGAAAAGACTCTGCCTTTACATCCTATTGCCTCTGGCTCCCGTGTGATACATTTATTCCCATATTAGAGCACACAACCATATCCTGAGTGTTTGGTAAGTGCTGACCCTTGTCTTTTCTCCTCGATTTGACACAGCATGTGTGTATCTCGTTAGGCAGAGTCAGTGAGAGAGGTTCTACTCTGCGAAAGTCTGATCTGCTCACGCTTCAGCTACCAGCACTCAACAGCAAGGCCAGCACAGCCCGTGAGCCGCTTCCACACCCACCGCAGCAAACACATCAATAAACATTAATTCTCCTCAACTGCCTTTAATACTCAGGACTGTATATCATTCCAGTCAGCGGGTTATAGAGTTTTTATGATGTGCCATAACACACCCGTTAAGGGGGAAAGCGGCAGATTACTGTAAATTCGGGACCAAATGCTGTGAAGAAAGCCACGGCTTTGGAAGTGAGAGTTCAAAAGAAAACTTTAAAAAGTGCAAATGTCAGTATCCCGGTGGCACAATGCAAAGGCACAGCTTTTGGGCAACTCGCAGCATGTGGGAAATCCGTTTCATATGTCAGCCATTGCAACACCATTCAGACAGCTTTTAGAAGTGTTTCTTTCACTTTGATCAGGGAACAGTTTTGTGGTGACTCATAATTGTAATGGCCTACAATTTGGGTTGGGGAGATTAGTCATGAATCAGCACAAACTGGAAATATCCATCCAGGGCTACATTTGAGTGAACGACTACATGGATTCCCAGAGATCAGCTACCAGATGCTTGTAATAAGCATGTCTACGTAACAAAGTATTTGGGAGATCACAGATGGCATTGTGTTGCTCTGTAAAGCGATAGGTGTCAGGGTTTAAGACGTGTTTCTTTAGTATGGTTACCAGCACAGATGGCTAGTAGCTGCTGAACGCCACCAAAGCACTGAAATTATAGGCTTCAGGTGAAAGCACCACTTATAGGAGTCTGTAATTTAGGGAGGTCTTATTGTCCACTTCTATAGGGTCATGGATGACTAGTTCTGCATGTAAGAAACAAAGAGGGTCAATATGAAAGCTTGTAAATCATCTCATAAGAGAATTGCCCTCTGGTTCTTTTACCCAGTGAGAATTTATGTTTGCTGGTTGTGGGGTTAAGCTTTATAGATGAGGGACTCCAGTACTGTGAAGCCTAACTGTTCTCAAGCTTCAAGGCGTGTATTCACCTTGAAATAGGAAATTCTGACCTGGGAACAGATACACCATGTTTTCTTACAGATCCAACTCACTTTGGTGGTGCTAGTGGCCACTTTGAAGGTGTCCCCAGAACTCAGGATGACAGCCCTTTGGGCTCAGTAACTGCTAAAGGGATTATGGCTGGTTTACTCCAGGCTGGGAAGGCTAGAATGAACCAGCAGAACCAAAAAGGAAACTGTAGGTCAAGTGCAAACCCATGAAATATGTGGAAGAACTTATTCATTGTGACAGAGAAGTTATTCGTATTGAGGTGCTTTGTGTGTTATGTGTGTGTTAGGGAGGGGGTGGATTTGATAGTCAAATGCCAGTCTGATCTGTTTAAGCGAGTAAAGGGGCACGCCATCAGTCCTGGCCCATACCCTTTGCCCTGCTTGCCAAGTGTGTAATCCGTTTGGCTGCCATCTCTGTAGCAGACAAACAGAATTGGTTTTGAACCAAGAGGGCAAGCAATTTACTCCTCATTCACAGACCATTCTCCACCTTATAAGAAAAAAGAGGAGAAGATAGCGGTGTTGAGGTTGGAGAAAGGGAATGAAGTGGGGGATTGAGTGGGAGAGGAGAGAATGTATGAGTTGAAAAAAATGGGACTATTGGAATGAAAGGTAAGTGTTAAAATGGGAAACTAAAGGTGGAAAACAACATATATAGAGTGAGTCAAGCATGAAATGTATGAGACGGAAAGATGGGGGATGTGTATGTGTAAGAGGACTGGAACACCCGCTCCTTTTTGCTGACATACTCAGTAGCACCACATCTAAAGTGTCTGCAAGGCACGTACATCCGTGTTTTTCAAACATTCCATTCCATAACACTTAAATTCACACCATGTGAAGGGATAAACAAGCTATTTATCTCTTCCAAAAATTCTGCTCTTTCGAAAACCAAAACAATCTCTGCTGAACATTTCTACAGTGTTGCCACTACGTTGTTTGCATGTTTTTGTGCAGTAGTGAGAGGTTGGAAAGCTGGAATGCAGCCTTACTTTCCATCTCTGTCTCCTTTTCTCTCCCCAAATCTGAGCCCAGAAGCTTGGTCTCTCAGCAGACACTTGAAATTTCCACCAGCAAAACTGGACCTGGGCCAGACTGGTATCCTTTCAACAGCCAGTCTGATGCAAATCTTTCAGAGAGACCTATTGTGACCGGAAGTGTTTTTGCCAAATGGCAAGTCTGGCAGCGGCTTTCAAGGCGGGCTTTTTTGGGCTGCAGCCACTCGGATCAGCTGTGGCCTTGAGAGATGAACACACGCACGTACACACAGGGTGTGTGTCTCACTGCAGCAGCTACTGAAATGTGGCAGTATATAATGGAGGTATTTATACACTTGCTATGCAGTCACCTGATTCAACTGCTTGTACACTGCCTATGGTTACACTAACATTGTGTAATTTATTTATTCATTGTAACTGAGCACCATTGTAATGTGGCTTGTCTGCAATGTCTCTGAGATTAAATCAATATAAAAGAAATGAAAAAATGCAAATGGTCCTTCTACCTCTGCAGTCTAGGTTTGTGAGTGCCACTTACTATATGTAGCAGGACTTAAACAATGTATGTTTTCAAACTTTACATTGTAACATCTGTAACCTCATTATTAACTTTCCTATGAATTTGAAAACATTCACAATGCTTGTTTGCACCAACACTGATGCCAGAAAACCATTTGCCATTTGGAAATCGTTAATGACGCAGATAATCTGACCTCCTGTTCCCACAAACACACAGACACACATTACACAGTAAAGGAGCTGGCCTCCTACATAGTCAAATCCTGGCTTGATCCTACAAACTCCCCCTGAGAGAGTATGGAGAAAATGGGCGGAAATGAGACGGATGGATATCATTCTCCCACTGGCTCAAGGGCAATAAGCCCCCGTCCTTTTCTCTTCCTTTTCTACGATAGATTTGCCCTCTTGAGTGCCACTCCAGCTGTTGTTAATTACACTGCATGTTTACTGTTAACTACCTTTGACTTCTCTGAAACGTTTGCATTTATTTGCTCTTGCATTCCCTCCATTTCACCCTCGCTGGTCATGTGTCCATTGGCCTTTCTTGAACAGAAACTAAATTATGAAAAACTATTGGACATATTATAAATTGTAACATGATGGCCTTTTATTGGTAATTATATGCTCAAACCAAGAGGATTCTGCAGTGTCCCCTTTGTCTTTGTCCGCGTCTGGACGATGTCCCAAGATCCTTCTGTCTCATCCATCTTCTTGTCCTTATGCTTGTCCAGTCCACTCCTATGTGTATGTCAAACAGGCCCTCCTATTGCCTGATTAACACTTCTTGAACTGCATTTGCTCGCTGATCGGTGTGTGCTCAAATGGCCGTCTGAAGGCAGATTGATGATGCGTGTGAGGGTGTGTTTTCGGTGAGTGAGTGATGTGTTTGTCAGCGAAGGTGTGAGGACACACAAGCACACAGGCGCACAGATGTACACACATATCCTCCGGCTGTTGACACATTGATAGGAATGGAGATGGCACCAGCTGGGAGAGGTATTGTTTGGGCCTCCTGTGCTTTTCCTCTTCCTACGCGCTAATGTGGCCATTTCACACTGCTTGTGTGTGTGTTTGAGAGAATAGAGGGACTGTAAATATTGATCTACAGTGGAAGATGCAGGGTGTGTGTGATCACTGAAACGCTGATGTTTCAATCGTGTAGCACTGTATTTAGAGGTGCTTTGAAAAATGAGAGAACATGTACAGTATATGTGAATATGTGCCTATGTGCATATATGCATGTTCCTTGCATCACTCAGCCATTTTCATGACCAACAAGACTCGATTCAAGAAGGTTTCTTATTTGATGAGATTCCTGTAAGATAGTAGCGCAGATGATAGATCTTTAATTTTCTGCTGCGCTGCCTGCTGGAAAATTTCTGGCTAGTGGATTTGGCTAGCGGATTACCTGTCGGAAGCCTGCTCATCCCTCACATGCGAACAGCGGTGCTCAGCACACACGCTCCTTAATGATAGGCTGCCTGTGGACACTCGGACCAAATTACAGGCATTAGCTTGGGGGTAAGGACACTGTGTATTGCAAGCCAAGAAACTGAAATGACAGCATTTGCTTGACAGCATCCAGTCCAACATCATGATCTTAGAGCCAAGAAAGCTTCTTTTTTTTAGGGTTACAACTTAGGAAATAATTTTCCAGGACTTTTCCAGGACTTTTCCAGGACATTTTCAATGACTTGCATACATGACAGCTATTGCTTACAGAAGGTCACTTTAGGATGACTCACATCTGCCAACATCCTTAACATTAAAGTCACAACACAAATCATTCCTCCCCTAATTATCATTTGATCCCAGTGGCTGGTTAAGTTTAAAAGGATGGTCAAGTTTAAATTAGTTCAATCCACCACCCCCAACCCACCAAAGAATACACCAAAGAACCAAGTAGAATTTCAAGGATTGTATGAAAACTATATAAGAACAATTTGACACCTAAACCCATAATTGAAAAAAGAAGTCCCAAATCTGGTCAGTATTCCAACTATGCCTCTTGGACAGGTCTTCTTTGCAAAAATTATTATATCTCGGTGAGATTCTCCATATGAAATAAAGGTAAAATAAATACATTTAGGTAGACTGACTCTGTTAGGTGATAGGATCTACTGTAGATAGTTACATGCTTATATGCGATGTCAGCTATGGAGAAAATACGCTAAAATATGCAATATCAATGGCTTAATAGGCCAACTTTACACTTTTCCAGGACCTGGAAGTAATATCACTAATATTTCCATGACATCTTATCCATTTCCTCAATTTCCAGATCTTTTCCATGGATGTAATAAATTTCCAGGATGCGTGGGAACCCTTTTTTAAATTTTAATTTTTTTTTTTACTATTAATTACAATTAAAAGTATAATAATGTATGTTGATACTATATAAATAATGTCATAATTTTGCTACTATTCTCTTCTGTCTTAATTTGATAAAATTGTGCCACATGTTAATTTCTACAAGTTTTGCTGTGCAGTCATGTGAAATAAACCTACTTGATGTTAAATTAATCCTTGCTGTCACCGTCACTTTGATGACACTGCTCTAGTTGGCTTGATTATCCTATCTGTCCCAGTTCCTTTGAGTTTAATAACACTCCCGATTGTGCTAGTGGGTGAAGGTACAAGATGTCTTTGATATGGAGGGGGTCAAGAGCAGCTGGAGCAGAGGCTTGAGAACAAGGCCGGGTGATTTGTTTTTCCTTATCTCGCAATCTGAGACGGCAGTTCCATACTGAGCATGCTCACTGCACTTGTGTCCACAGTCAGGAAATGGGCCATTCTTTTGTCCAGACTGGTGCCACAGACACTGGGATCTCAGTGTTTGTGTGCTTGTGTGTGAGAAAAAAAGAGTGCAAAGTGTTTATGTGCATTTGTGGGTGCGGATGTGTGTGAATGTGTGCATGTGTGTAAGTTTAAATTGTGTCTCTGCATGAGTGTGCGTGTGTGTGTGTGTATGTGTGTGTGTGTGTGTGTGTAACTCTGCTGGAATGTTAATCACATGCTGCCTAATGGAGACTGGCAGATGTGGAAGCCTGTTATCAAATAAACAAAGAGGGAGAGAGAGAGAGAGGGAGAGAGAGGCCACGTAACCAGTAGCACTGTGGTAGTGCTAAGCAGCACCAGACGCAGGACAATAACTGCATTGGCAGCACTTTTTGTTTTTGGCACCAATACAGACCAAGTGCTATCAGTGTCCTGCCACAAGTGCATTAGAATGCTGTTCTGTAATGTAAAACACTGAAGCTGTTATGTAAATACAGTATTGCCATTAACATGGGGCAAATGTTGTTTTGTTGACAGCTGCTGGAATGTGAGGACAATTTCTCCAAATATTACAATATTACAAAAGGTGTTCTGACTCTTTTCTGGCCTTATCTTTAAGTCTGTGAAAAAGGTCTCCTGAAGCCTCTAGTTTTAGTGATGTTTATTTTTGAGGGTGAGTGACCTCCCCTCTATAGATGTGTATGGGGAATACATTCTGTCTGGCCTACGCTGCTCTTGGCTAAGGTGTTGTGCTTCTGCTCCTGAAGTCCATCAGACTTAGACTTCAGTGATCGTCTCTTGCGAGAGACGGTCCATTGGTGAGATTGCTTGCTTCACTGATATTAAAACTTTATGGAAAATATACAGTAGTTTTCTGTGCATGGAGACATACTAGGTGGAAAGACCGCTATACAATTTTCTATACTTCTGTGTCATTTCTGTGAGAAGCCTTGTGTGTTGTGACACAGTTCTCCACTGAGCTCTCCTTCCTATGTTCAGATTCCTCAGATCCCTCAAACTAAAGCTTTTAACCAGCGGTTCAGATGCTTGCAGTGACATTTTCATCTAGACAGCTAGATTTTGCCCCATTTTCTTCCTCTTTTTCTTTTGCTATCTGTCATGGACTGTCACTGGTCAAGATGAAACTGCGATAGCTGCTGCCATAATGAGAGAACTGATTGTTTTTATGATTACGATCATAGCACATAAGCCATTTTCCCCCTTACTGAGTGTCCTTGAAAAAGGGCACTGGATTGCGAGGGCTATTCTGTCTGATTTGCTCATCCGTTCAGTGTGTTTTTTGTGGACTGTAAGATTGATGTCCCATGAGTTGCCGGCTTGACTGTCCAGTCCAAAGAAATTGGCCGGAGAGGATTTCAAGTCTTTCTCTCTTTCTCTCCTGGTCTCTTTCTCTCTCTTCTGTCTGTTAAAGTGTCCTCATCTGTCCATCACACTATCACAGGCTGTGTTCCTCTTTGGATGTGTCAGCCCTAGGGCACACACACACACAAGCACAGTCCAGTGTGAAGTGAGGCGGTTTTAATGGTCACATAAATGTCCTGAAAAAGCGAGAGATTAAATGTCTTTTGAAAAAGCAAGAGATTAAATAGTTTCTCAAATAAATTGTTTCTGTCCTTATTTCATGTATATTATGTGAATTTCATGTGAAAGAGGAAGACAGACTTCTGAGAGAAAGGAAATAGTAAAAAATAAAATATGCTTGTAGGTAGTTGGTGAAGGTTTGGTGCTGGAAAGTTTCTGATGTCAAACATTCTGACATTTTAAATATGATGTTTTTGACATCCATCAAAGCCTTTACAAAGGTCCAAATGTTCTTTGGGAAAATTGGTCCAAGTAGTGCAGGTGGTCTACAACTGAGGGCAGTTTCAGACTGTGTATGTATTCATGAATTGATGAGCGTGTCAGGAGCTTTGGACTGTAAATGGTTCTGGATATTGGAAGCACATAAAGGAACAGAAAGAAACAGAAAGATGTATGTATGTGTGTCTAAATACACGTCTGCGTATGTGTGTATAATTATGGAAGAGATAATCAGAGCTGTGCAGGTAAAGTAAAACTAAAGACAGGTGCATTCACAAATCCTGCAATTGAAGCCCTGAAATGCACTGACTTCTCCTTATGTGGAAAATAAGCTCTGATTTCTGCACATGTAAGTAACTAGCTGAGGTGCATGTGACCTGTTATTCCGATTGGCTGCTAAATGCTTGGCTGGTAGACTGTGATAGCTGTAATTCCTGTGAAATTGTCTCTTTTGATCTGTGGCTGTTGGGATTTTCACACGGAATTTGCCCTGTTCTGTACATTTTACATGCATTTCAGTGCATCAAATCTGCTGGGTAAATAGCGGTGGGCCTGAATCGCTCAGTCTTAGCTGCTGGGAGCATACACACACCGAGTCACGTTTCATAGCGTGTCAGTGTAGATGAAGACAAGAGGAGTGGCACGACATCCATGATAACCTGAAGGAAATATTTGACTTGCATATTTGAGATTGTAGAGAAAAGAGCCTGGCATTGTTGTCCATTCGCCTTTCTCTTTCGGTTGTCAATTGTGTTGTGTGCAGCCCGTCCATTTTGAGTGATGCATTTAGTATTGGCTCCTCTGAGAGCTGGCTATAAGGGATTGTTGAACTCCACCTCAGAAATGACCCCCTCTTCTTTACAGACACACACCTTCTCCTACACGTCACCATACACATACACATACACTCCTCTCTACCATCTGAGTGTGACAGGTGAATGACAGCATGCTTAGTGAGTTCAGGTTAGTGTGAACTCGAATGCAACAGTGTATACTGGTATAAAATGCTACATGGATTAGCATAGGAACAAATTGCAAGCAGCTCAATTGACTACTGTACATTGTACTATCATCTTACATTTAAACACAACACGCCGAACTGCCACACAACACACCTATGGTTGACCTGCCCGCGATTATGTCATGGTGTCCAGCGGCCGGTGACGCAAAAGCAGTTTGACGAAGGGGGGCATGTCAATGAATTTGCTTTTTAGGAGAGTTAGCCAGCTCTAGCACACACACACACACACACACACACACACACACATGCACACTCTCTGTCTTTGTCTCTCTCTTTCTTTCTCACACAAAGACACTTTCTCTTCAATGAATGGTCATTGAGGATAGAACCAATCTACAATGCATGAGTTATTTACTAGGCGTTCTAAACAGGAATAAATGGACCAGTGAAGGAATTCATTCATCAGCTCTTTTAAAAAAAGACAAGTGGATTAACTAGGCATTGTAATTTAGTTCTAGTGAATAAATGAATATATAAATGAATAAGTGCATAAATGGATAGAATTGAATGAATTAAGAAATGCATATGACTAAAACATTCTGTTTTGCAAAAATTTTCATTTATTTTACAGTACTCTTTCTTTCCAACATAATATTCCTGTGTAGTCTTTGCTATGCTTTCTGAAGGTGTGTGTGTGTGTGTGTGTGTATGTGTGTGTGTGTGTGTGTTTAGCTAAGGGCTATTATTCGTAAATGATCTCAAAGCGAAGATCGAGGATCTGCCTCCAGCAGTCTGTCCAGTGTGTTAAAACATGTGATCCAAAACCTGTCTTTTTTTCAATCTGTCTTTGGAACTCATGCATGTGCATAAAGGCTGTGTGGGCACTTTCAGATCATCCATATTCTCTGACAAGCCATATATCATCCTGAGAAAAGACAACACACACACACACACACACACACACACAGCGGAGTGGAGGGGAGTGGAAGTAGGCCTGTGTTTTTCATTAGCCTACTCCACTTCTACGAGGGTAAAAACGGATCTGCACTCCGCTCGCCTGTTCTCCGGGGAAACGCCGTTCTTGCATGCTGCTTTCTACTGCCGCCCTACAGTGCACTCTGATGCTGATTCAAGCTGATGTGTGTGTGTGTGTGTGTGTGTGTGTGTGTGTATGGGTGTATGTTCGCTTTGTCTGTATATTTGGCTAAGATGTGTGTGTGTTGACTATGGGAGTGTGGCTTGCAGTTTTCTTTGCTTGCAGTTTGGTATTTATTTCTATATGTGTAGATATTTCTATATGGGCATTTGTGTGTGTGTGTGTGTGTGTGTGGGTGGGTGTGCTAACTGGTTTAGCTGGGACAGCTCGGTGTCAAGTGAGTGGTCCAAATGGCTACGTAGTTTCTGAGCTGTCAGTTTCTTTGTCCCACAGTGATGCGCTGTGTGTGTGTGTCTGCATATGTTGAATTAACACTCATGGTGTTTATATATAGTCCAGATGGACCCAAATTTACACTGTAAAGAGTTGATTCAACACTATAGGTGTTATTTCAACACTGGAGATTTAAAACACCAGACACTACACCCATCTGTCACTTTTTCCCCACAGTCATTCACTATCCCTCACTCCAAACACTTATAGACATTCAATTACAGTACATCACTACCATTCACTGATTATCTATCCGTCTCTCATGGTTAAACATTAGACCGTAAATAATCTAGTTTTCATATATTGATTGCTAAAGCATCGGAGGATCAGTCTGCTGAATCTGTTGTCTCTCTTATATAGGTGACCCTGTATTTAGTCCCTCTCTCAATTCTTTCTTTTTGTCATTTTTTCTTTCTTTCTTTCTCTCTCTCTCTCTCACCCATTTTTTCACTGGCAGGAGGTTTACCAGCCCAAGGCAAATCCTTTAGTGTCTATACACCGAACAATCATATTGTCATAGACAACAGACATGTTTTATTGCTTTCAGCTATTTATTCTAAGTGTGTAGCTCTAAGGAAGTTTTTTGTACCATTAGCATTAGCACCAATGTAGCTCCCATTCAGTTCTATTGTAATTTTATTGTAAAGCAGTTGTTTTTTTCCCTCAGACCACAGCTGCAATATTTAATTTAGCTAATTTTGTCAACAATAACCTTCCCCGCAACTCCCTTCACTGTTCATGCCTTCTTTTGAAAAGCCAGTCATGTAAATAACTTGAGTTGCTCAAGTTGTTGTCATGGCGACAAATTGATGCTACCCGCAGGCCCTTGATGTCACAAATTCTTGGTTCCAGACCAGCAGCGTTTTGGTGCTGGAACTGAGCCAATTTTGCTGGCCAAGAACCGGCTCTTTTGTGGTGAAAAAGTGTAGAACACTTAGAGAGCACTGGCTTTTTGTCAGTAAAAAAGGACTCACTTTCTCCCTCTTTCTCTCACTCCTTGCTGTCTCTCCCACTGTCTCTCTGCTGAGTGCTTGTGTTTGCTGGTCTGCTTTTGGCTGCTGTTTATTTTGAACGTTCCCCACCGTGCTTCTCTCAAGATGCTCTTTGCAAGCAATTCTACCATCCCAATACACTGCTTTAGCTTTAAAACATTATCATCCACAAATGACAATCCTAGCAAGAGTGTATGTGAGCAGTGCAGTAGTGGTGTGTAGGAGTGTGTGTCAGTACAAGTTGTGGGTATTCTGTGCACATGGGCATATATTTTCAGTTCTTTATGAGTACATGCCTGAGTGTAGGCCTGTGGGAGTGTGTGTGTGGGGTCAGAGGTCAGAGGGGTTTCAGGACCACGTGTGTGTAATCCGCAGTAATTAATGAGTGAAGAAGAATGTCGACTGTGTTATCAGTTATCAGCGGAACTGGAACACATTAGTCCTCTCCTGTCTTCTCACAAGATCATTGGTTACCAGTCACCATGGCAACCCTCATGGCCTCTCCAGCCAATGACAGTGGGGCGTTGCATGTGTTATACTGTAAATGTCTATATAATGGAGGAATATGATAGAAGCAGATATAAAACAATATAGACCCATTAGCCTTCCTGAATCATCATGACTTTAAGTAAGTTAGTCTTCCTTACCTTGTAAGGTTGTACCATCCATTATTCGTTGGTCTAACTGCTTTGTTAGTATATGTTGCACTCCTGAGTACTAGCACTTATTCCAACACTGGTGTTTAGTTGCAGCTCTCTGTTCTTCCTACAACTACAGTATCTTACCCTTGTTTCTGGTCAATTGGTGGAAATCTACCATATGTCAAAGCCAAACGGCACCCTATCCACAATATAGTGCACTTGTCGTCAAGTCCAAAAGCACAGTAGAAAACATCCAGTGTGGTCATGAAATCCCTCAATGCACTGCAATAGGTTAGTATCCAAAGGAATTACCCTAGCTGGAACAGAACACCCAAAATGCACTTTGCCTTTTGTAGGGAATAGTTTTGGAGAAAAGCATGAATATGAATAAATGTAAATATAAACATAACATTCTACCTGCCTTCCTGGATAATCAGGAGCGGAAGATAATGGTTCCAATATTTATTGGAACACTTTTGATTAATGGCTATAGTTGGTGGCTTCATGGTACACACACTTTCCTCAACCTTACATAGTTCAGTTCTTGAAATTCTTGTGCTTTAGGTAGAAAGATGGAACTTATTCTTTGTTCTCTCCGATTTCTGTTCTTATCCTACTTGCTCTTTTTGTACTCCTGGTGTCTGGTGCCCATTGGCTGCCTGCCTCTCTCTCTCTCTCTCTCTCTCTCTCTCTCTCTCTCTCTCTCTCCCTCTCTCTCCCTCTCCCTCTCTCTCCCTCTCTGCCTTGTGCAGCGTGTTCCTCATGCTGTGCAGTGTGTAGTACGCTCCCAAATATCCAGCAATGAAAATGAATATGAATGGCCCTCAGGCTGATGACATCATCTGGGAGTCGAATGAGGCTCAAGTGTGTGTGCGGGCTTTGTGTGTGTGTGTGTGTGATGCTGGTTATTTGAGACGAGCCCTTAACCCCAAGGCAGTATGTACGTAGGTAATTTTACGTGTTATGTGAATGTAGGAAAGAGAGAGAGGCGGGGGGAGTAAACGCCTGGAGAATTATTTGACTATCTCTATACAGCGATGAAGGAAGTATTGTGGGCAAACAATATTTGTTTTATTATGAGCGTTTATTATCTCTCTCTTAGTTATGAATTGCAAAAGCATCCATGTTTCAAATACAAGTGAGTGATTTTCTTCTAGTGAGTTTAATAAGCACAGAGGCATGACCAGGCAGGATTTACCGTTAAATGCCCATTACAGTTAATTGCACGGTAAAATTAAACTATTATATTAAACTGGATCCAGACATTCTTTTAGTAGCTGAAATTTAGACTCTACACTGACAAATTCCTTTTTACATGTGCTACAGTGAGGGGAGACAAGACAGACAGTGATTCCCATACAATCTATAGCGTCTTATTAGAAACTGGAATAGATTTTTTTATTTATTTAGAATTGAATATGTGAGTGTGTGTGACCCAAGAACCTGTCACAGCATAATGTGTAAATACGTTGACAACTTAGGTCTACAGCAGGAGACAGACAGCCTAAATGAATGTTCATATTACAAGCCAGTGTTTAGTGTCAGCACTGCGCTCAGTCTGATTCCATACTAGCCATCTAATCAGCATGACAGACAGATATGAAGTGAGGATCTGTCCGCTTTGAGTGTGTGTGTGTGTGTGTGTGTGTGTGTGTGTGTTTGTGCTTGTGCTTTTAGCTCTAAGATGCTCAAGCATGTCTGGATCTTCAGTTCAACATGCTGTCAACATATTAAGTACATTATATCTATTGTTACTGTGACACCCAAATATGCTGCTTTCTGGATAAAGCAGGAGACTGAGACTGATGCACTATGGTCACAGAGAGAGAAAGTGTACAGCTGTGTAAACACAAGGTAGTTTTACTCATATTTTACCTGTATGGACAGGAGCCAGCATAAATCGTTGTGCATTCACAACATAATTCTACACATTTTACTGTAATTTAATGACCTCCAATATATTTTGTGACACATATGTATTTTATGGTAAACTATGGCTACATTATGTATTGATCCACCAGTTCAAGTTCAAGTTTTATTGTCATGGCTTTATAGAATGTTGTGACCATTCAAATACCAAAGTTCATGTGCCACAGCAGCACACACTTAGAAAAACAAAACAAAATGTTTCTACTTACAACATCCAGGAAAATACAAGTATAAGTGACATAGTACAAGGAGAAGGAGGGGTGTACAAGGGGAAGGAGGGGGTTATTGCACATGTTTCACAATACAACAAATAACAAATGATTCAGAGAAAATAGCCTGGGAAGACTTAAGTGGTTATGTCAAGGGATAAATAACTAGGGCAAATTATATAGATAAGTACATCACAGTGTAACATGGAATAATAAGGTAATGAAATGTATGATGAAATAAATCAAAGTGATGCAGTGCTATAACTACTGTTTTTGAAAACATGCAGGCTAATTAAGGATTAGTAAATTTATTGTAACACTCTAATTGTGCTCTCAATCCTCTGTCTCAACACAAGATGTAAATGACTGCTCTTAATTGAATGTGTTCAGTATTTGTGCTCTACTTTACAGTGGAAACTCCAATTTACTGGGTAGGTATGTTAGGTAAAGCAATGGAAAGTACCAATACAGTCAAACCCAATTACACCAGAAAATCCCTGACAGGTTTTTGGTATTAAAGGAGATCTTAACAACAAAATTAAGCAAATGTTGTGTAAACAAAATATTCAGATAGATTTAAATTTTAGATTAGTATTTCTCAAGCAATTGAAAATATTGGTAACACTTTACATTAAGGGTCACATACATTTCCAAAAACAGTAGTTATTGAGGCAAAGTAGGTAACACTTTCAATATAAGGTAAGAATATGAGAGCACTAAATAAAGCATTAGTAAGCTGTTAGTGTTGCCAAATAACTGCTGTATTTACGACATATCTATTGTGAAAGCACAGCAGGATCCAACATCAGGATAGAAGTTGCACGCTCATGCAGCTATGAATATATCTGCATATGAATGTCTTTCTAAGCGCATTACCGTTCAGCAGCACAGTTCAGATCTTGCTGTTCTCCACTTCGGTCCTCTCTGCCTCTTTTGTAACTCATTTTATCTCTCCTTCACACATAACTGCACACATAATTTACTGTCCCAGCAGAAATCAGCCATATATTTTGGGTATATCTTCAGTCTGCAGTTTGTAGTGTGATATTTAGGCCCTCGGGCTCAGACGGGACTTGTGACTGCTCAAACGAGTCTCACCTGCGCTGCTCCCTCCTCCCTCTAGGTGTTCTGTAAAATGTTCAACTGCCTACAGGGGGCATCGGTTGAGGTAGGTACAGCATGGGAAAAAGACACAAAGAGTTGGTTCTCTTACATACTAACATTATAGGGAGCTCTGAAAGAGACTGCATCTGGCCTGAATTTGATTTGTCTGGATTTAGCAGTGTAGTGATGTTGAAACCAGCCTGCGCTAATCTGTTTTTGGCATGGCTGTATCTTTTAAACATAGTGAGGTTTTATGGACTGAACCCACACTTATATTCTAACAGTGTTATGATAGTATTAGCATGTTATGTGCAGTGCTGATAGTGTGCTGATACTAACCCAATGTGTGCACCTTAGAATTATCTTTATCTATGCCTACCTTTCTCTCTTTCTCTCTCTCTCTCGCTCTCTCTCTATCTCTGTACTGTTGCACTTTTACTTGAGGCGATGACTGGGAGAAAACTCCTCCACTAAAGTGAGCTGAAATTAGCCTATCAGTAAAAGCTTTCCCCGGTTATTAAACTGATCTTAAGCTATGATACAGCTGTAATGGGCTCTCGCACGGTATGTATGTGTGTAAGAAAATGGCAAGATTATGTAAAACATGATTAAGGTGGTAGAAAGCGGTTATGTGTTAAAGCCGCAACCCTTAAGATCCAGAAGTTGTTGGCTTACAGCTTTATGGCCTAGTTTGAGGTCAAATACCTACAACAACCTACAACTGCTGTGAGTATACGTGCATGAAAGGGTCAGAAGAAGATAGAAGATAGAAGTGCCCCCTGCTGGCTGGTGTAAGCATGTCATTTTCTCCTCTAATCTCCACTGCTCTCACCAAGAACCCAATCATCTCACAAGCTCCTTCATAAAGTCCAGTAGATGAGGTCAGCTCCAAAGAAGAGGGCTCCAGTAATACCAAACAGGCGTATTTGACCTCGTATTTTTAGTTGCAGCCCACTCGTCTCTCAAGGTTAAATAGAAGGATGATCGTGCCAAACGGGCGCCCGGTGTTTATGTATCTATTCAGTATGTATGTATCAGAATGCCACTGAATAGCACGTCCATTCCCCTATTTATCGAAGCTCAATGAGAAACTAATAGCTTATTAGCTACTGGTCAGGCTTTTGATTCTGAGAAACACACCAGGCTATCGGGCACTGGCTGTGAAGAGGTGGGGGGTCTCTAAGTGCCTGCCAGGCATTAATAACATACAAGGCTTCACCGAGCTGCATTGATACTGATCTGCTCATTAGAGGTCATTATATGTACGGTTTCACACACACACACACACACTTACTATCCTTGTGAGGACCTTCCATTGACATAATGTTTACTGTAGTTAATTAATGCTATGCTATGCTACACCTACCCCTAACCCTAACCTTGACCTCAGTAACCAAAAAGAAATCTTGGGTCTTTCAGTTTTTTAAATAAAAGTTGCAGTTTTTGTAGTTAAAAAAAAAAAAAAAAAGGAGTTTTCCTCATGGAGACCAGCCAAATGTCCTCACAATGTCAAAACTGTCAGATATTCCTCTCCTTGTG
Source organism: Olivaichthys viedmensis (assembly GCA_028565825.1). Taxonomy (NCBI): domain Eukaryota; kingdom Metazoa; phylum Chordata; class Actinopteri; order Siluriformes; family Diplomystidae; genus Olivaichthys; species Olivaichthys viedmensis. The sequence goes on along the minus strand of JAOUQW010000034.1, from coordinate 19,062,028 downwards.
AGGACATTTGGTCCCCATCAAGATATAAAAACATCCCCACGCACTGTCACTAAAGTAGCTCCTGACTGCTGATGAGAACACTATCTGCCCTGCTGACCTCTCACCCCTGTGACATCAATGATGTCATGGACAGAGCTTTTGTGAAAAAGGGCATGACCTCCCCCCTCCCCTCTTTTTTCTCTCTCTGTCTCTGTCTTTCTCTGCCATCTCTATTTGAATAACTTACAGTGCTTGTTCAAACTGCTTGGTATTCATGCTATTTGGCAGGGGGTCTCTTTTTTCCCCAAATGCAGTAGAGGTTTCTCACCCGCATGCCAATCACTGATTAATGTGTTGCATTTCAGTGGCCCACTCTAAGGTCAACCTCTATTTGGGGTGGCTTTTACCTGAGCAGGGGCAGTAGATGTGCCCCCATGGCGCAACTGGAGCCGAAGTGGAGGTCGACTGACCATGGCACTGATTTCTTAATCTAGAAATCTTATAGTCCTTTTCCACCAGACAGTGCATGGCATGGTATGGTTACTAATCCGAATCCAGATCTATCCATACCCTGTCAGTTTCCCATTGCATAACTATATGCATGTGACGATTGGTTTGACCAATGCACTATTTCAAGTTAGAACTGTATGTCACTGTTCGGTAAGCTTTGTACCCTGGCAAGAAGGGTAACCAAATTCAGCATGGGTACCTCTCTGATTGTATGACTAAATGTAGGATCACAGAACATCGTGCTGTACTGCATTGTCCGGTGGAAAAGCAATGATAGTGTACAGAGTATGAATATATGTGTGTGGTCTTATTTAGCCACACAGCTGTGCCAGTTTTCGTCTCTCAGTTGATGCGCATATCAATTTGAGTCTTATCTCTGGGATGCTAGAGTTAATCATTTATAATGACCCTATTCCGTTCCATCTGCCAAGCTGGGTCGCAGAGTTCGACATGGCTGCCCATATATTTCATGGTTCCAGACTGAAGTTATGTCTCAAGTATGCAATGCTTCCTTAGCATTTTTTACCAGTTGCTCTAGTTGTTTTGTTGTTATCATGGGCACTTCAAAATATTGTAACTAGTCCTGCATTCCATTCGTGAAGATGCTGCCTTGGTAGGTAGCATTTTTGAGCAGCATTTATGCTACACTGATAAATACTGTTAGGGGCCTGACACACTAAGGTGACCGTTGCTTGTAGTTTTTGCGCAGTGTCCTGCACTGTTGGCACTATGTGTGTCCAAATTCTTTGGTTGGCTGTTCAGCCTAGTGAATCACTCCAGAAGAAGAGAAACGAATACAAGAAAAAGACACTCTCAAAAAGGCGCGCGCACACACACACAGAGCTCTCTATTTTATTTTTTTTACAAGCTTATTATCTCTCAATATCTGCTCAACTGCTGTAGCTAGCAAAATCTTTACAACACAATTGCCGAGCAGACCGTTTAAACAGATTCACAGTGGCATGAAAATGGTAGCTAGGTTTGTCTATTTGGTTACGTCCCAAACCGCATACCTCTGCATTAAATAGTATGTTAAAATAGTACACCACTCTAGGTATTGATACTAGTAGGTGGCCTATTTTGACATACTATTTAGTGCAATAAATTTCCGAACATTCCACGATACTAGGTTTTACATTTAAATTGTTTTTTAAATTATGAATACAGACTACTGCCACCTCCTGGTATGGCAAATTATTTCCTTCCACGCAGGCGCAAAACATACGTACATGTTTGTAACGACAGTACTCACATACACACATGAAGTAGGATCCAAAAGCAGAGTCTTTATTGAACACAATCCAAAGAGGGTAATCCAAAGTACAGGCAGTAAGTCAAGTAAACCGGGTGATCAAACAGAAAGCAAACAAAACAAAAGGAACAGGCAATATTCGTAGTCGTGATAACAGGCAGTAAAGTAGGAAACCAGAAATCCAATGGGCTAGGGAAACGCTTAGAATTGTCATATGAAATATGGGCAAGACTTTGCAATGTGTCTGAGTAAGTGAACTGTATAAATAGTGAAAGTGATGACTGTGAAATGGGCAACAGGTGTGTGAACTGTGAACTTGGAAGTGTTAGAACTCCGGAGACTGAGAACTCTGGTGGTGTGGGGTGGTAGTGTCAGTGGAGACTGTGACAATGTTGGGTCGTCAGCTGTAGTCTTTGCGGTGTGTTCGAATGCAACAGAAGATGTAAGGTGACGGAAGGCAATCCTCAATTGGCCAAGATTTCTGTTGACACTATGCTCATACCTAACATCCTGTATATTTCCAATACATTTCATACTGTTTGCTTTTTCACTGTATTACTGTTATACTGTAATGATCAAAATCCCACTATCCGGTGCCGCCCAGAAGAGAATGGGTTCCCGTTTGATTGAATCGCCGTGCAGAGGGTTGGTGACCGGTGCTGGTCAGTGCAAGAAGACCTGATTGTAGATCATCTTTGGGAGAGAAACTGAGAGAAGTGAGAATGGTGGAGAGAATGTGACCTCATTACTAACCGTTGACTCCTGACCTCTACTCTTAAAATATTTTAAATTAACTTATTGTCATAGTTTCACACAGCTAAGGCTAGTTTATACAAGTCAAGCCATATTCCCCTACGCATTGTATATAATGGAAAAACACATAACAGCATGAAAGAGAATATATGAAATATCTTGGCATGTTCTGCCCCCAACACCCATCTTAGCTGTCTGTGTTTTGCTGTACAGATTGGCTGAGAGTTTAAAACAGATTTTCACACTTTAGTGAGAATAGGAGTTGGACTGCATTAATTGACATTTACTAATGGCCTGCCAGTTCTAGCTGTGGCTGACTCACCCTAACACCACTGGTGCTTACCTTATATATAACATGTGTCCAGGACCTGAGAGCTACGGCACACACTCAAGGGCAGAGAACAAATTAAGTTAGATACGCAATGACAAACACACGCATACCCAGGCAATCTCAAGGGCAGATAACAAATCTATCTAGCAATGTAAACTGTATATATACACACACTTGCTCTGACACTCTGTAGACTTGAAAATAAAGACAGAATAAATAGACCTCTGTAGCAGAAACGAAACTTGTGCTCATATCAAAGATGTTATTTTCCTCATAGATATCTAAATGCAGTTAGTGGCTGGCTGCTTCCAATTAAACCAGGATTTTTTTCTCCTATTTGAAGTGGATTACAACTCTGTTGTAAAAGTGGAAAATGGCAGCAGATCTTAATTAACCTCTCTGATTGTAAAACGGCTATGCACGGCTACAGAATAGCACAGTTACAGCTAATGTCTGATAACTGTCCTTCTGCACAATGGGCCAGACAGGCTGTTATCCTTCAGTAATGATATTAGCTGTTGTAGAGGTGACCCTTGTTCACGTACATGCTTTAGGAGTGTTTCATTCAGAAATGGGCTACTTGGAAAGACTCTGCTCGTAGGAAAAGGAAAGGTTCCCTTCCTGAAAGCCATGGCCAGAATGAGGGGGTTTAGGCTGGAGTTAGCATGCCGCATTCCAGCATTCCTCCGAGAGGGGGAAGGGAAAATGTCGGAGGGCAGATTTTGTAGGATTGCTGCTAGTGTTTTCAATGTTTGTAGGGTTTGACGTCAAACCATGTATACTTCTGTCTACTAGTGGTTGTGTTAGTGAGGGCAGCCGTGCAATTTGTCACTGTTGCTGTTTATGCTAACCTTGGGGTGTGTTGCTGATCTCACCAGATCTTCATGGATTACCCCTGTCTGAGAGAGAGAAATAAAGAGAGAGAGAGAAAGAGAGAGAGAGAGAAAAACGTATTGAGGACCAGATCTGCCACAAAATTATGTATGTACTATTTATTTTTGAGTTTATTTATGTCTTTCTTTACCATTTTTTGCATTTGGATACTCTTAATTTATTTATTTTTTTGTATTTATTTACTTTCATTTATTGTTTTTTTTTTGTATTTATTTTTAGTTTTACTGCATTTTTTTTTTGTATTTGTTTATTCCTGAATTTATTTGTTTCTTTGTTTATTCCTTTAATTATTCTTTTGTCTATTTTTTATTCCTTATTTATTCATTTAGGTAGAAGGTTTAGGAGCGCAGGCCATAATAAACACAACTGAAGGATAAGGATGTACTAGCAGTGTGTGGTGGCGTTGCACTGTTTTCCTCGTTTTCAGCATGCGTTGTTTGATGCCGTTGTCTAGGGTTAGGGTTATTTCGCTTCTTTGTTCACGAAATGTCAAGGAACAACTGTTTTCTCTACATTTGTAGTGTTTTAATCTTCCTATTGATACAAATCACATCAGAAATTAGCCTACGTTGCATCAATGCAACATCAATGCGTTTCCATAGCAACCGCTTGGTGCGAGCCTTGCAGTGACTCTGCTTACCCATGTCGTGGATATAGAATGAGCCTAATAGTTTGAGCATGCGAAATCTGACCCTAACTCATCATAATCTGTTTTTTCAGTACGCCATGCTGGGGTACAGTAGTTTGCACAGTCTGCCGTACGCAAGCGATGCCTATGTAGTCTTTAGCGTAGTCTTACATTCAAAGCAACCAGTGTTGGAGCAAGACAGTTGATGCATATCGCCTGATATCGATCATCCAATGGGAATAAGGTGACCCTGTGACATATTTGATTGACAGCCCTTTATTATCATAAGGAAATACAGAGATCAATAAATAAATATTAAAATAAATAAATGCAGCTATTAATGATTAAGGAAATAAATAAATAAATGTATACAAAAATTAGTCGTGAGAGGAAATAAATAAATAGGCTTATAAGTAAATACAGAAATACTTATTGTCATATTTTTAGATATTTATTTATTTTTGTGTACATGTTTTTTTGTTTTTTTTTAACATTTATTTGCATATATATTTATTGATTAGTTGTTTTAGTTGTTGAATTGTTCATTTCTTATTTTATTTATTTTTCATTTTGGTAGATAATATGCCCCTCCATAATAATGCAGATTGAAATGAAAAAGCAAATCAATGCAATCTAATTAAGCACCGGCTCAGTCTAATGCCTCTTCTGCTTTCAGCTTTCTCGGGTTGGGTGGAGGCCTTAGAGGTCTTCTACATTTCATAGTCTGTCACTCATTATGAGAAGTACACATACACACTCTGTCACACACAGATGGTAATATACCCAGTGCACCCTGAGTTTACCCTGCAAACCTAATCAGCTTCCCAGTTCTTCTTAGCTCCAGATAATACCATTTACTTCCTGCCACATTAAAGCTAATCTTTTTATTGAAGAGAAAGAGGAGAAAATTACTCCGCTCCCATGTGTGTGCGTGTTTGTGTGTGAGAGAGAGAGAGAGAGAGAGAGAGAGTCTGCTGGCTCTACACACACTATCAGCACCATCCCCACAGCCCTACTTTTGATTAAAGTGGGAAAAAAAGAGCCTGATCCACTTTTGTAGTTTTTAATCATCTCAGAGTATTAGCGTGTTATGCAGATAAGAGGACAAATAAAAATGAAAATTTCAATCTGCAAATAAACAAAATTATCTATGAAAATGTATTGTGTGTGTCGAGGGGGTGCAGGGCTAGGCTTTTGTTTTTTCCTGTTTCTGAACAGGCCGAGAGGTCTTGTCCGCTATCTGCAGGAGAAGGGAAGAGGCGAACAGGCCCAGAGGAGGTTTGGGCAAAGTGCCAGTCTGGAAAAGTCAGCCTGTCACTGTCTTTGATGCAAGACCCGGCAGGACAAATGGCTGTCCTGCAACTGTTGCTGAAATGTGTGTGTGTGTCCATTTGTGCTTTTGCATGTGAACGCAAAATGCTACTTTGATTTGCGAGTGTGTATTCATTTGTGTGCTTGTGTTTGTAAGAGTGTTGCAGAGGATTTGCTTACTTCGTCATAAGCAGATGAAAAAGCTCTACATACAGACTTCGGAATGAGACTGACAGCCCCACCAAAGAAAGAGCCCCTTTCTTGTTGTGTCCTTCAAAGCTGCATGAATATTGCTGTTGGCCGGGGGGCGGATGTCAGAACACAAGGATGTGCATTGTTTCGCTATGTCAGTGAAGTGAAAGCAGCACAGAATAAAAGGATTCTCTCCAGGAGCCCGTCGCTGTTGTGCTCTGTAGTTCTGACAATAATTTCACATTATCAACATCATTCATGATACAACATCAAAGAAAGGGGTTACCACAGCAGCCATCAGTCAGATAGAAATCTAAATGATCCTTCAGAAATGATGATGTTGCAAGTAATAAATGGAAGCTAGTGTGAACCTGTTAGCACTAATTTGCAAACAAGATCATATACTAATTTATGAGCAATAGCTTACATTCACTAACAGGCTTGTTAGCACTTTTGGGTAAGTATGTTCTTATAACTATTGTGACAGAAACTGCAAAACGGAGCAACTTGTACTAACATGCAAAATCAAACATTATCACCGTGGCTCTATTAGCATTTATGTGATGGATTGTGTTTATTTACCCAGGCATCATTTGTGCCTATTTCGAATCGCACACTGTGACTCTGTTCTGAACAAACATGTAGTTGGTACACGTCGAACTCCACCAACCCTACTGACCTCCCTGAAATGTCTGTAGCAGACTGCGCTGGAATTCAGCGTCCCAGTGAGGAAACATCCAGAAGGAGGTGGATTCAGGGTAAGCAAGAAAAAATAGCAGTGTAACCTGGTTTCGGAGGCAGATGGGATTTCCATATTCTCCCAGCGCGACTAACATCACTGCTGTGAACGGTTCTGGGTCGGCTGGGTCGGCCCCGGTTGTTGTTTGCAGGCGTGTGTTCTGGGCACAAGTGTTGTGGAAGCTGTGCCAGGCTGGATGGGGGCCGGAGGGTCCGGGATTAAGGGGGCGTTGAGAGTGCGTGTGTGTCTATGGAGCGCAGTAGTGTGTAGGTGTGAGGAATGTTCTGGCAGCCCGACCCAACTGACACTGGGCCATGCGGACACAATGAGCCCACTGTCCCACACACACACACACACACATATACACACAGTCAAGAGCTCTCAGAACCATGGACAAAGAAGAAGCCTCCGTTTCTAGGGCAGTCATACAGCACAGATGTGCATTAGTTTAATGTGTCTGCAAAACAGCCATGGTGGTGGTAATATTAAGCTTGTTTACATCTTTTTCATGGTTGGTGCCAGGTATTTAAGAGGGGTTTATCTGCGCCTTTCAGTGCCTGACTAGTTGAGGGGTGTGGTGGTCAGGTCTCGACGGAATGGGCCCCATTAGCTAATGTAGGAAGGCTGGGGAAGGGGCGTTAATTGAAACGGTGCCTGACGTGATAGTCTAATCACTGCGGTGACACAATCCACACGTGCACACACACACACACACTCTCTAAAGTGACAGACAGCTCTGGTCACACGGCAGATTTAGAGAGAGCAAGGGACTATCACTAACTTCCCAGGGTGAAATGTGTATATATGCACCAGTCTGTCTTACTAAACATGCCACAGAGTGAGATGAAGTGTGGCTCAATTGCCATGGAGATGAGACACAGCCTCGAATAGACTAAAGAGGTAGCCGCTATGTAAAGATAAGGGCTCTGGATTCCCTGAGTGTCTTAAATCAGAAGGGAAGCCTTTATTTTTGATGTGTGATCAGCCATGCTCTTTAATTCATGGCCTTCTGCCTGACTCACTTCTCTTTAGCAGTTTCCAGTCTTTCAGATCTAAGACCACAGTTTCATAGCAGTTTAAATGTGTCAATTCTGGTATTAGATCAGTTTAAGAAATGTGTCCCTTGGTGGCGTTGCTCTGTGTCTTCTCAGTGCTCTCACTTCTGATCTGCATACTTCTAACCTGTCATATCTCTCTATATACAGTATCTCACCATCTCTCTAAAGGTGGAGACAGTACATGTCTCCACTGGAAAGCGTTGTGCTTTTCCTGTCTGTGATATTGATTGTGAAAGAGGTGGAGCGAGCTTGACCTCCTGACCTGGACCCTCGCTTGTATGAGAGTTGGACAATGATGTCATGTACAGATTATCGCTTTTTAAAGACAACTTGAGATTTGACCACAGACCATCTCCTAAACATCTGAAAGTGAATTCCCCATAGCTACATTGACACTGGTTGAATCTATCTTGAATTTTTGTCCTTCATGTTTTTCTACAGCTCAAAGTTGTATGTTACAAATAAACCATTCTAATAAGATGTTTGGCTTGTTAACAACAGACCGGTGAGCTTAAAAATAGCAAGGCAGCAGAAGACCATAGTTTATAACTGAAGAGTAGTGTCATGCATTACAGGTCTGGCTGAAGATCACCAGGAAAGGTACCAAGCATCTTGTGTCTTCAGGCAGTCATCATTCGCAAAGGATTTGCAACTAAGTACTAAATTTGATCGTGTTTATTTGTCCAGTTACTTATGGTCTACTGAAATAGGGATACTAGGTATAAAAATTGCTGTGATTCCTATATGGATCACCCAATATAGATGTAAATACCCTCAACAAATGAAAATTGTGTTACTTCACACACCTTACATGTACCAGTTGTGTGCAAAAGATTGCATCCCCCATGGTTTCAGGGTAAAAAAAAGAAGAAAGAAGTGCGTCATTTTTACAATTTATCTACAAAAACAAAAGACTTCCAAGAAGTTGTTCAAAATGAAATGTGGGTGTATCCTGCAACAAAACAACATCCAGAACAATAGGAAAAATCTACAGAAAAATTGTTTGAAAGGAACCAAAATAAAATAAAAAAGTAAAAGTTTTGATACTAACTAAACTTAAAATGACTTTGTTGTTAAAGTTTCAGTGTTCAATTTAATCTATGTAATAGATCTACTATGATATCTTAGTTAACAGTGTAACTACAGTAGAACGATGGAGTTATAGGACACAAACTTGCAGTGGAAAAAAGGAATAGCCAGAGAGGCCAGACAGCGGAGAAAAGACAGGAATTTTGTGAGTCTAAAGGAAAAGACACAGACAAAGTAGTATTAGGGGGGAGGTGTGTGTGTGTGTGTGTGTGTGTGTGTGTGTGTGTATGAGGGGGAAGAAAAACTAATGTCTGTTTCCCTTCACAGGTCTACATGGAGGTTCCTTAAACATTCCTTGCAGGCTGGAGGAAGGGGGGGCGTGGCAAATTAACATAAAAAGAGCCTATTCAGCCAATAGCATCCAGGAAAGGAAATGTCAGGATTGAGGCTGAACTGGGAGGGTGTCAGGTTACATTCTGCCCTCCCTCCTCTAGCCTGAGAGCAAGGGACAGAGTAAGGGAAAGAGGGAGACAGAGAAAGAGAGCAAAGGACAGACAGAAAGAGGGAGAAAGAGAGAACTATATGGGGTAGTCTCATTCTTGGCCTCTGAGATCACGGAATAGGACGATGTGCTACAGTCTGCCCTGACTTTTTTTTTTTTACCCGACAGACAACGAAGGGAAGTTTGAACTGGAGACGGCTAGTCCAAAGAAGTTTTTTTTTTTTTTTTTTTGCTTGTTTGTTCTGGGCTAAATCTAGGCCGTTAGGAGCTGCCTGAAGTCCCAGCGACTCACACAGTGGGACTGAAAATGAATTATCTGGTGAGTGAGCAAGTGTGTGTGCTATATGTGTGTGAGCACTGTGCTCAGTGCTGTGTGACTGGTCTAAGTTGACTGTGCGTTAGCAGACTAAGGCGAGTGAAAAGACTGGGAGAAAAGAACACCAAATTCTTTCATTTTACTCCCCTTTGTCACAACCTCGGCAGGGGTCTGATTGTGTGTTTTGTGTGTGTGTGTGTATTCTGCGTCTGTTTGGGGATTTGTGAACGACCATATATTGTCCTGACACATCCTGGTTTAAGTCACTTGTATATCAAACCCAACATACTATTATCAAAAATAACTTCTCAGAAGTGGCAGAATTAAACATGCAGAAGTACCTCTGTTCAGTTTTCTTTTTATAGCAGTTTACACTCAGAGCCCACACTGCTATGTGTTATGGTTTTTGTACCAGTCTGTTCCTCGGGAGGACTGAGTTGAAGTGCTTAGGAGAGAGTGTGTGTTCAGCAGAGTGTTCAGAGAGGAAAGAACCGGAGCCATGGAGGCACGGCGCTGCCACTGGGGTGCTCGCACTGCTGACTCAGGAGAAAGTTGAAAGATTAAGGTTTTATTATGGATGTCAGGCCCATAGAGAGAGAGAGAGAGAGAGAAAGAGAGAGAGAGAGAGAGAGGTAGAGAGAAATGGATCGCAGAGGCCAGGCCTGAGACTTGGCAAACGGCGTTCGTTCCTTGCTATTGTTTGAAAGTGCTGGCACGCACTCAACTTGTAAGGGCAGGAATGACACAGGGCTTTGGTATTTGAAAAGCCGAGTTAGTTCCGTCGAAGGAGGACTTTGCTCCCTGCTTGCTGGGGCCGACCCCCTGCATGGTGCATGGTTATTTCTCATTCGGCGGGAACTTCTGCAATGACAGCTTTAAAAGCTTACAGAACCACATTAACTAGTTAAAATCCCCCTCAGCTGATGGAACTTGGCTCATAGGGGTGATCCTGAATCAGCATCTAAATAAAGAGTGCTGGGCATTAAAGAGAGAGAGAGAGAGAAAGAGGCACTTCTAACCTCCTGCAGTGGAGTGATTTCTCCCAATGACTCAGCCTTGACTCACGCCCAACCTCTGGGGCTCAAAGAGGTGGAATCCCCCCACCTCCACCCACTCCTGGGGGGCCTGACAGTCAGGTTCTGATCCTTGTATGTCACTAGTAATTGGTGCTAGTAGAATGTCTCCTTCCATGCTGAGTTGAAAACAGCCTAAAATCCATGGTAGATGGCACTTGCTCATAGTGAAGTCTGTTTGATGATTAATAGAAAGAAGGGTTTACTGAGGTTTGCTCAGGGAGGGGCTACTGTAAAGCAGGTAGTTTGGTGCGGCCCTTACTTGGATCTGAATGAATTATTACAAGAACAAGAGTCAATGTTCAAGAGTTAGCCATTGCCCAGTGGGGTAACTGTAATTTAACTAGACAGTCATGCTATGAGTTGTGGCACAGCTGCCATGAGTAAGACATCTTGGGTAACACAGTTAGCGCAGAGAAAGATACTTGCTTAATCTTCCACACCAATGTTAACCTGGGCAGGTGTACAAACAAAAGGTGTTGTAGTCAGTGTTGCTTAAAAAAGATTCCCGGAAATGTTGCTTTTGGTTTGGGTTTTATTACCAGGAATAACTTTGTAAAAAGCCACAACATATAACTATGTAGGTAATGATGATAGGCCTATGAGGTCTATCACACTGCAGTAGTGTACTTATAATGCCAACGTTTAAGTTTAAAAGCAGTTCAGTCCTTCTACTGGCTGATTTGTCCATATGTCCTCCACATATTGTTCCAATCCAAATGTGAGACATTTATCTCTCTGTCTCTGTATTTACATCTATTTATTTCAATCTAGGTCTCCATCTGTCTGTTTCATTTTCTTTCCTTTTCTCTCAGATAGAGAGACAGAGAGAGAGAGAGAGATGATATGGGATCTGATGTAGCACTTCTAGTGCACAGCTAATGGATTCCTGCATGTAAAAGATATGCGCCCTAGGGCCTAGTCTTTTTTGTGTTAATATACAGTAGCTCTGGGGCTTTCCCTTTCATATTACTTTAGCATGACTTGATTTTGGAGAGAAACAAACAGCATGTGTCTCACATTGCTGTTTACCTGTTAGTCTGAATCTAATCCACTGTAATGAAGCAATCAAGCCCAGTGTAGAGCGGAAGAAGACAACAGCGGTTCAACTTAGAAATGGTTTCACAGTGGTGATCAACGGTTACGGCTCTGGGCTACTGATAAGAAGGTTGTGAGTTTAAATCCTGGCATTGCCAAGCTGCCATTGTTGGGCCCTCGGGCAAAGCCCTTAACCTTCTTCTGCTCAGCTCCAAGTCGCTTTGGATAAAAGTGTCTGCTAAATGAGTTAAATGTAAATTTGGATACATGCTGTTAGTGACGTAATATGAAAGCCTAATGAATTACAAAACTGCTAGACAATTGCCTTGTTATTTGATTCTGTAGTGTTAGGATTTTCCTGACTTTGTATTTTCGGTGCTGCGGAACCACTGGAATGTTGGACTGAGGTCACAGTGACGTGCTGAACCGGAGAGGACCTACTGTAATCTCATGGCAGCCTGACATTTTTGGATTCATCATCAGGAACCAGCTGAATTCTGGACATGTTTATGCCATGATGAATGTCTCTGACTCAGGGCTAAGGAAGAAAATGTTAACACAACAATGTGCTTTGTCCTTTTTATGTCTGTATGGGTTTTGTACCATGTCCCAAACCTAAACTTAACGAAATATGTGTTTTTCTTTACCTCAAATCTATGGCATATGGGCTAAAATCTCAAAGATACGATGAACCCCTGCGCTTTTGATTCTATTATAACCAGTAACCGTCGTGGACTGTTGCTTTATGCTCACAAGTCTATTAAGTTTAAAAGGAAGGAAAAAAATAAATCCATGTCTGTATTGGCAAATCCAGTGCTGCCTGTATGATCTAAATTGCAAAGTGTATTTTTAAAGGCTTACAGGGATATCTTTCACCCACATATACTCACCTGAAGGTAGGCAGCAAGCCAGCACTTGACTGTAGCCTGCAGCTACAAGAATGTGAGATGTTTTCTTACCAGTGACACACACTTACCTAGCAGGAAAGGAGGGCCCGGAGAGCTGCCTTTGTTTTTCTGTCGCCTGAAGGAAAGCAGGAAGGGCATGATAATTCACTCCTCAGTAGTGAGACTGTTATTCTTCGAGTGTGTCGGGGTGTGTGGGAATGTATTTTTGTTGTTTGTGGAGATACTGGTGTTGGGAACGGACAGTGAAGGCTGTGTTTTGGTGTCTTCATCTGATTGTTTTTGGTTTTGTCTAGTTGGCAATGACTTATCCCTGTGGTCTTTGTAGAGAGTGTGTGATGCACCAGGTGTGTGTGTGGGTGTGTTGTAGGTTTTAAGAGCTGTATGACATGGCAGAATGTGGGGTAATGGAAGAGGTGGAAAGAAGCTGTGGAATGCTTCAGCAAGAAGGACGCTGGCAGCAAAGAGATGTGCCTAGACTTGCGGAGGGATTCATACACAAATACACACATGCACACACAGTCACCAAATTCCTCAACTGAGTTTGTACAAGTTAGATATCTCTTTTGTGTATATGTAGATTATGGCGCTTTACTATGTTCCTTGTTCTTTTTCTTTAACATTCTATCTATACTTTAGACATAAACACCCATACACGCTAACAATTAATTCCCTGCCTTCCACCCTTTTTTCCGTTTCTCTTGTGGCCTGTTGTTAGCGCTCAAGTTTGATCTTGCCTGTAGCAAACACAGTTCATATATTCTGAAACTAGCGCAGGCTGCTGCTGTTTTGTGCCTTAAGTAGCTCAAATCAACTGAGGCCTTTTGCTTTTGCTGGTAAAAGTCCTCTCATCTCTTTGTAAATATTATACTTCCAGTGTGTTGCCTGAATCCAAAGTATTTTGGGCATCACTTTATTTTTGAAGAGGCCACTTCCTACATGCTTTGGAATTTCACACATTCAGGTTGTGTTTGGAACTGATGCTGTCTGGGTTTTTCAGTTCAGTCTAACCTTTTTGATCTTGACGCACCGCTTCGTGTGTTGTGAGTCACACACACAGACTCACAGAGCCGATAAGGGCGAGAACACACATGTGCGTCTGACACAGTCCCATCTCTCGGCTCACTGAGGGTTTAACAGCATGACGACCATCAGTCCAGTCTGATCTCACGGTCTGATGACAGTGTGTTACACCTCACACTAATCACCAGCTTGTCGCTGCTTCTCCCAACTTCTGCTTACCCAACAAGCAAATCCCACAAATCACAGAACAACAACCTCGCCAGAGAAGCTAAGCCGAGCGCTAACAGCAGTTAGCGTGGGTTGGTTCTGTGTAAAGGCAGAAAAGAGATGGTAACCAAAGCTCTGTTCATGCTAACAACAGTTAGCACCTAGATTCTCTACTAAGGTTGGTTGTCGTTCTGTAGATTTAATCTAAAAAATATAAAAGAGAAGAAATAGCAATGCAATAATGGGCCTTCATCAACTTGCTCTCATGGATTGCTTGATGTCCGATAGAACACTAGCTGCGTGACTTGTTTTAGCTACATGGCTCAAAGAAGAACAAAACATTATTCTGAACCTTCTGCGCTTGTTTGGTCAGGCTCAGGTGTCCATAAGAAACCGAGACAATGCTGTTTTTCTGTGTTGAGTCCATTTGTTTTGAAGCTAATAAAGCTTTTGTTGGTGGAGGTGGTGTTTGCTCAGAGCTGGTGGGAGTGAACATGGGAGAAAAATGACCGACTAGAACAAATACGTAAAATTACTAGAATAGGGTGTGTGTGAGATGACATTCTGGGGAGCAGGGTGCTCTGTCCATGTGTGCTTCCCATGCCCTTGGGGGGGTATACACACACACACATATATCCACAAACCACACACTTTGCTGACTTTACTAATGTTTGTTCCATGTAAAGACAGAAGACAAAAGCTGTGAACACCCCACAACCTGTGCACACATACACACCCCCTGCTCTTTTGCTCATGGCTTCCCATCCATTGACCTGTCTGCACTGAGCGCACTCCACCAGCTGCCACATTATTTCCTGTTCAGTGGGCGCAGAATGAACAGTACGCTTCCTTCCCTCTCTTCAAAACTTTGCATCCTTCTTTCCTCTTTCTCTCCTCTATATCCTGTGGAACTTTTACTTCTGTCCATTTCTTATCTCTTTCACTTTCTCTCACTGCTCAGATCCCGCGCCATTGTTAACGTCTTGCCCTTCTCCTGCTCGTGACTCTTTTAAATGCAAATGGTTGAGCGTCTCTTGGATGATGAATTTCCTTTTCTTTTCCTTTCTTTCTCTTTCTGTCCTGAATCTCCACCCCTTTCTCTTTCTTCTTCTCCTCTTTATTCTCTTTTTCTCTTCTCCTCTGAGGATAATAAAGTTTGTTATTGAGAAATGGGGAAGCCTTTGGTGAAATTTTGCCAAACTGTCAGGACTATCTCACTATGTGTCACATTTTGTCCCCAAACAAATTCCTGAATATACCAAGTTCATCGTCCACGAGAAATTAAGGCACTGCAGTCCAAATCATATCACTATAGAACAGTGTGTCCATGTGCTGTTCCACACAATCAGTCACTGCTGCATAACAGATGAGCATAGGAACATAGTTCTATAGTGTGCTCATTATTCAGTGTGTACTTGTGTTATTGCATATGCCATCTTGTTCTGAACAAGATTACACTCAGAGTCATTGTGTCATTGACTCACTCTCGATCAGAAAGACATGTGAATCATATCTCAAACACTTCCTGTGCTCAGAGAGAGGGAATGAGAAACAGTAAATAAATTGTGGAGGAGTGTGAGAGAGTGGGGAAAGAGAGAGAGATAGACAGAATAGAAGTTTGACAAACTTCAGTTATGGAGACAAAGTTCAGCTCCTTGTGATGTCTTGAACTCTCCAGAGGATTCCTCTTCCTGGCAGGAAGTTTCCCCCAACAAAATGTCTGGTTTTATGGATCAATCACAAATAGTGGCTGGAGAATAGCTGGAGAAGACAGAATGAGAAATAAAGACAAAATAGTTACAGTGACAGGGAAAGACAGACCAAATAGTCACAGAAAATCGATTCACATTGTAGAAGACAGTAGGATCTCGCCAGTGTTTTAGCAGTACGTTCCTATTTTCTCAGTATTTTCTTAGTAATGAATCACGTAGTCCAAATTGGCACACAAACACGCACCTGAAATTCCTATGCAAAGGCTCTCAGGGTGCCTTAAACTGTCTCCATGGAGAAAGCCTAGCGAGTCAAAGAGCTCTTTCAACTGGTCTTGAGAGCTTCTCATTATTTTGGCATTAGTGTGTGTGAGCGTGCATGTGCCAGGCCTGGACGGTGACGTCTCAGCCAGCTGCTAGCCGGCAGTACGCCACTCTGGTTTATTATATAGCACTCAGGCCTAAGGGAGATGCCATAGCGAGTCTGGCAACACAAGCAGCTCATTCATCAGGGAGATATGGCCTTCATGCGTTTCTCATCGCTCCTCCAACACAACACAGATCCAGCATTCATCATAGCCCTGCCGCTCTCAGCACAAATCTCTACAAAACACATACACAAAAAGTGAAGGAGATTTGCATTCAATCCGGGTATTGAGGTCGCATTCACTGCATAATGCCCCACATACTGCCACTCACTGTCGTGGCACAGACAGTGTGTGTGTCCTGGTAGAAGCAGGTTAATGAGGATATTCTGTGTATATTTGTTTGTGTGGAACAGGCCAATAGCTATGGGTAGGGGAAAATTAAGTAAAAAAGTGAGAGATAGGCTTGATGAAGGTAAAGGTACTTTCCCTCTTGCCCTTGTCTGTGCCAATGGGGTGATGAGATGATCTGGAGCTCTGCAAGCTGCAAATGAGCTGAACACTCCTACTCTTCCTACATAAAGCCTGACTGCTGAATGGACCAAATCACCCTGCAGAGAGAGAGACTTACTGAATATAAGAATAAAAAGAGAGACTGTATATTCCGAAATGGACAGTAGAGCTCTAGGTGAATACCGCCAAGCTGCCACTGTTTGGCCCTTGAGCAAGGCCCTTAACCGTCTCTGTTCCAGGGGCGCCATACCCTGTGCACTGTTGTAAGTCGCTCTGGATAAGGGCGTCTGCGAAATACTGTAAATGTAATGTAAATGTAGATGATTAATCTGAAAGCAGGGCTGCCTCACAATTAGCCAATCACATGTTCATTTGGCTCGAGGACAGTGATAGAGTGCCATTGGTGCTTGCTGGAGCCTCATTAAGTGGGCGCATTGAGAGGCGGGCTACACGTGCCAGGCTCTACCATTCCCTATTGCCGGTGGGGGGTCTGAGAGCAAACATTTGTTTAGTGTAAACGGCTGGCAGTGCTTGTGGGTGGCTCTTTCAGTCATGGGACAGATGGAGTCCTTGTTGTGGAAGGCAGGGACTCAGAGATACTCACAGTGTGGCACTTTGTATTTATACACACATACACACCTGCTTTCCTATTGTCTTAAAGGAATACTCCAAATGCCTATGTTGCTAATTATGAATGAGTGCCAGTTAGTTTTATGCAGATACATGCTGACTAATGCTCTTTAATTTGAACCCCAAGCTATTCATGAGCGTGTTTGGTGAATTGTTTGTATTGTTACTATTGTTTTCAAGTCTACTGTAGCTAGTGTTACACCATGGCGTCGTTTGCTTCGCTAACGTTGCTCCTAACTGCAATGGAGTGAAATGCAAGATTTGATTAGCTCAGGCAACCAGGTGCCGAAGAGAGAACCAATCCAAATGTGATTTGATTGCAGTATAAATATACATATAAAGCTTAGCTTTGCTTTGAGCTACGTACGTTAGCAGGGAGCTGTACACTCTAAGAAAAAATTATTCTATCTAGCACCCCTGGTTTGTCCCTTTGGGGGATCCTTAAGGGTTCTATGTAGAGCCCTAGAACAGAGGGTTTCCCTTTTAGAAAACGTTCCAAGTAGAACCCCTTTAGGAAGCTAGAACCTTTAAACATCCAAAAAAACCCTGAGGAATACTTTTTCCTAGGAGTATAGAGTTAATTCTGAACTTTTTCGCTAAAGTCAAAGGAATCTAATGCATTTTACCAGATCTCTCTATGGCAAACTATCAGCAAGCTATCCACTTTATAGATAAAGTATATAGGTATAGTAAATTAAACATGGGCAGTGAGGATGCTGGTGTCCCTGTAGGATTCTAAGGGTTTAACTTTCATCAACTGTTTTTAGCATTTTAGCATCCTTTTGTATGCAAAAAGGATTGTTGCTAATTGGCCTTCCCCTCTCCTCTCTCTCTCACGCAGAACGTGTTGGCCAAGGCATTGTATGACAATGTGGCAGAGTCTCCAGATGAGCTGTCCTTCCGGAAAGGTGACATTATGACGGTGCTGGAGCGGGACACACAAGGCCTGGATGGCTGGTGGCTCTGCTCGCTGCACGGGCGCCAAGGCATCGTACCAGGTAACCGGCTCAAGATCCTGGTAGGCATGTATGACAAGCAGCAGCATTCTTCCAGCTCCCCATCATGTCCACCTCAGAGCCACCTCAGCTTGCCAGCCAGTGCCTATACCAAGCCGTCGCCCGCCACCCAGTACACGGCCATGCACCCAGCCTGTACCAGCCCTCCCAGCCTGTACCAGGTGCCCACTGGGCCCCAGACACCGCAGATCCAGCCCAAAGCTCCACCCCTCACACAGAAACAAGGTGCTGGCAAATATCACCCAGTTGGACAGGAGATCTACCAGGTGCCACCCTCCATGGGCACGCCAGGCCAGGAGATTTACCAGGTGCCACCCACGGGAGGAGGGCAGGATGTGTACCAGGTGCCCCCCTCCTTGAACCAGAAACAAGAGGTCTACCAGATTCCCCCCTCCATGGAGAAGAGAGGCTGGGACGCCACTAAGACCTTGGGAAAGGTAGGACTACACACGCACACCCCAGAGCAGGAAATCAGCTTTGGCTTAACATATTTTTACTTAAATCTGAAACTTGTCACATGAAGCACTGAGAGACAAAGGTTTCTGTTTCTGCTCAAACAACCCAAGATCAGCACCTGGGTCTATTATTATTATTATTATTATTAGCACACAGCACACCAGGAACCAAACAGGAAGCCTATGAAAGTTCCAGATATAGTAGTCAGAATATTTTCTCACTTTAAAATTTCTTCTTACGAGAAATAAAATTTGTTATTGATTCTCCCTAACACATAGTGTGTTTTTTGATATGTCTCCGAAGAGTGCCGCCAGCGAGGGGCCGAAAGGAACAAAGAAAGAAAGTAAGAGTCTAGGATATCAGGAAAGGGAGGAAGGGTGTGAGAAAGGAGTGGACAGACTGAAATATACTGTAATAAATAATGCAGCAGTGTGTAGTAGTGGTGACTGCGGGCAGTGTAGGGTTGGGGAGGTGAGTAAGCGATTTGCAGCAGGTATCTTCAGGTCTTTCACAGCGGGCAGTGCCACTCCCCTGGGACTGTCCTAAAGTCGTGGGTGGAAAGCCATATGCCAGTGGAGCATCAGCAGCAAGAGTGAATGAAGTGAAGTGAAATGACGGAGGAGAGGTGCAGCTGCTGCCCCAGCGACTCCCGGTCACCTCTACCCACCTTTATCCACTTAAGTCACAGGACATTAGGGACTTAGGGACATTACTCGTTCATAGGTTTTGATAGAGAACCTAGATTAAAATGGAGTTACCTTATGAAAATTAACCATGATTTTTTTGGCACAAAAGAAAAACATGGTTTGCAAACTCTGTTTATACCATGGTTACCATGGTATGTCTGTTTTATTACTAGCATAACAGTTAATACAAGTACCACAGTAAAACCATTGGAATATCATGGTTAAGAGTATAACAACCACAGTTACTACCGTAGTAAAACTTGTGCAGTATTATATTTAAATATTTAACACATGCTAACCATAGCTACCATAATTTGATAACTATAAATTACCACAGTTAAACCATAGTAAACTATAGTGAATTTTTTATAAGGGCTGGCATTTCAAGAAGTCATAGACGTGCTTTGTTTTCAAGATCTCACACAGGATATAGCAGTAAATTCAGCATCTGTTCGTAGTTGGATTGAATGCCAATTAGCAAAAAATTTGAGCATAGGTTTTGATTTGAGGTTTTGTCTCCATTTGGGATATTCTCTGACCTCAGGTGGGTGGGTGTTGTGGAAGCAGAAAAACCTACAAATATATATTTCTTTGGATATTTCCCAGTAACAGTGTAAGATTAGCCAAAGACGATAGCCAAGTCAGCTCTGCGTAAAGGCGGGACACTTCTCGACTTCTCCCGAACACCCGATCGATTGGAAAAACAAAGAAAGAGGCACATCCATGTGTCAGTGCAGGGGGCAGGCAGTGAGATAGGAACTGAGTGTAGTGTCATTGATCAGTAGTCAAGGCCAGGGTTGAGACAAGGGCCGAGGAGATCAATGCCGGGCTCCTCAGGGGTTTGGTGTCATGCTAGAGCTCACATCTTAGTGATAACACAATCAGTGTGCCTCAAGTCTAGCTCAAATCCCACACATAACAAACCACTCCATGAGGCTTCTGGAACATTTTGTCAGTTTTCCTAAAATGTTCTTGTACACACTCCATTTTCCACCATAGCCGTTAACAAAAGCAGGTTATAATTCTACTGTACATGTTTTTCTTTTCTGAATGTCCTCTGGCGTTCTTGTGCCCCTCCTCCTTTCCAACCATTACTCTTGCCACTTTCTCTCCGATAAGAGAGAGTGAAGAATCAACCTTGATCCCTCAGTCCTTCTTGATGAAAACAGGAATCTGCATGTACCTCATTTAGGCCTAAAAGCACTTGTGGGCTAGCTTCTGAGGGGTGAATGGTATGGGGGGGCTGATTGTGCTAAAGCAGCAAAAGCAACTGGGACTGGTGTCACATCAAAGCATATTTCAGATGTGGTGTGTCAGCACACGACCCTCAAAGCTCGAGCACGCTCCCCTGACAGGCTGCAATGCCTATGCGCTCTGTCCATCTGTTTTAATCTCTTTTTCTTCCTTGCTCATTCTCTCTTACTGTTGTTTTCTTTCTTTCAAATCCATTTATATTTATATATCTTTAAATGCCGTAAAGCCCACCTCGAAAAACTTCCCAAAAGCCATACCTCCCATAGCCAGAAAAACAAATATACAAAAACAAGAAAAAACAGCACAGTACAATACAGTCAGCAGAATATATACAACAAATAAAACAGTATATATATATATATTCATTATTAATGGCCTAAATACTTTGGAACTTACATTAGGCCAGACAAAAAATATAATTTTGTTTTGGAGACAAGCTTTTCCATAGGCTTTTCCCACCAGTAAACTCATAAGCCCACTCTGATCCTCTCACTAAGGCATTGGTAGAATTTCCTAACCTTACACCCTAATGACGCTAACACACTTCCTGGTCATTAGTTACATGTTAACCAGAGGCATGTGGCAATAACAGCTCTGTTTGCACATTGGCCTATGAGTAAATAGAACCATAACAGAGCTGAACTGAAAGACAGGGAGCTTAAATTGTGAGAGAGGGACACGTGGCACACACTTATAAAGCTACTTTCTCTAAACCTGTCCCGAATCTTAACCCTTGTATTCTGTTCACTACTTAGTAATGGTGTGTTGTATTGGCCTAGGCCATTTCTTTAGAGCAATATAGCATTACATATATAGCAATACAACAATCAAAAGTTGCTGATCTGTCTTCTCTTGGTCTCAGTGATGATCATTATAAACAATACTAATGGAAATGGAGCTCCAAAAGTGGATCTCATGCTTGGGGATCCTCCTGATGACAGGAGTGTGTGCACACAGGTGGAGTGAAAATAATAGATGGAGGGAATGGGACAGCCACTAAAATCACCTGTTATGTTCAGATTTACAAACACTAGTCATTTTTAACACTTTTATTTCACCTTGTTACTCTCAGTTCAAAATGTCCCTGAACATAATTTTTTTTAAATGGTTGGTCTTGTTCATATAAATTTGAGTTGGCATGGAGGCAGTTGGAGTGGAGAGTGGGAAAGGGTGAATACATTTGGAAGTGACCTTCTGGGACAGGAGAAGACCTAATTCCAGCCTGCTTATCACCTCCTGGCCCCACAGGATATGCTGACATTAGATCATGACATTATTGTTGTGTGGTACAGTGGGACAGAGAGAGAGGAAAACAGAGAGAGAGAGAGAGAGACCTAGAGGGAGAGAGAGAGTGACAGAGCAACACATAAAGGCTTGATTAAGATTCCGCTGTGGCTCGGCAGCAATCCCTGCTCAGAAAGTAAATGTATAATCTCGAGGGACTATGTGGAGGTCCGCTGCTCACCTGAACAGGCAGAGGAAGCGGAGGATGAAGAGAGGGGAGGAGGAAGGGTGTGTGAGAGCTTATCTGCAGGAGCAGCATTTATTGGGGGAAGAGAGGGAGGGCTGGCGAGCGTGGGCAGAGAAGGAATGAATGTGGATTTAGCCTCGGGCGATACAGAGCTGTCAGCAGTCTGTTGGAACTGAAATTATATTGTGGTGTTAAGGTATGGTAATAAACACCCACCTAGGATTTGTGCTCTGTGTGTCTTTCGGTGTAGCAACCTGGTTCAGTGTGGTGTAACTGTCAGAACGAGTCTGCAATTTGAATATGAATGTGTTTATTTTAGTGAGTGTGTATTGGTGCCTCACATACACTTTTACATTATCTGTATTTTCTGTGAACATTTCCAGTATTTTTCTCTACTGTTCCATCGTGAAAGCTGTTTTTCTTGCTGTGTGTGTGTGTATTTGTGAGTGTGTGTGTGAGAGAAAGACAGAGAGAGAGTGAGAGAGAGATGTTGTGGGCATTCCCCTGGAAGGTCTATAATCTTTTGCATGGCTCTTTTTGCACATTCCACCTGTGCTGGAGATTTTTCTCTGCCTGCCTTCTTTCCAGATACACAGACACACACCACACAAAAAGCCAGAAACAGAAATGTGGCCTGAATTTAGCTTTTTTTTTTTTTATCAGGCTTTTTTCCTCTTTTCATTCTCTGCCCCTCCCTACTCAATTAAGACTTCATAAAGAGGAGGCTCTTGATTGTGGTGTAAATGGTCACTCAGGGGCCCTCTGGGCTTTTGTGTGGTTGCAGCACTGAGAATAAAAAAGCCTCTATAGGCCTCATTGTACTGTTACAGGTAGTGCTTTTTCCCCCCAAGAGCAGCACTTTCATTATCCTGACATCGCTGCACACTGGCTGAGGCGCAGTTAGTGTCTCCTCCCTTCTTTTCTCTGAATGACTTAAGAACAGCTCGTACTTGAGGAACACTTTTAGGTTAGAGTAATAGGTGGCTTTAGGAGAAAAGCTAAAATTAGATAGAGAAAGAAATAGAGAGGAGCTACCTAATATACCACTTTAACCTTTTGAAGTACTCAGAATTCTGGATTGATTTTTGTAGTTTTGCTATACATTAAAGTTTTCTCTTGTTTAGCACCCATAAACATTCTTTTCCCCAAATGCATGGTGGTATCATTTCAGCACAAACTCAGCTATTAACCTTTGTCAATTCCAATTTTTTTAATTTGTCAATTATTATTTTTAAATTGAAATAATAAAAAAAATCAATAAAAATAGTTTTCGCTACCTTTTTTTTTTTTTTTTAACAAAAAGATATAATTTAAAAAAAAGAGAACTCAATTACGTG
>JAOUQW010000034.1:19011559-19027893 GCA_028565825.1 Olivaichthys viedmensis | reverse complement strand
ACCGACTACCTGCTTGTACTGTGACTACGATTCTTGATAACCCTGCTCCAATAAAAGCACTGCACCTGGATCCCGGTTGTTGTGTCCTTGTCTCCCGTGACAGAGGGAGACTGAATTGTGAGTTCTAGGTCGATGGGTTTTGACATTTTTTTGTCAGAAATCAGAAATAGTGTGTCATTTTTGTGGTAGAACGGATGAGTAAAAGAGTAATAGAGAGAGAGTGGGTGGACGGGACGATACATGTGAGGAGTTTGAGTGGAATTAGCAGCGACATAGTGTCAGATTTCTTTAATGGATAACAACTTACACATAGGTAGTAACAGGCCAGCTGCAGGAGAGAAAGCAAATATTAGTACAGGATCAGAGAGACTTTTATTAGTCATTCAGCCCATTTCCAAATACAGATGCAGAAAGGTTAAAGTTCAGTGACTCTCTCTCTCTCATCCTGAGCTACAGAATAAGGGCCAGTACATGGAGGTGGTTTCTGCATTACTGAATGCATATGTGTAAGATGTGCATGTGTGAGAGAGATATCTGCCCCAAAACCTCTGCCCCTCATAGCTGCCCCAAATCCTCACTGCACACTCTCCTGTATAATTGTTTACTCCACTGACATGAGTGCGAGCTCAGATTAAGTGTGTGATGTGTGTATGATGGTGGCGGGGTAGTTTGTATTTTCTGTGGTGTAGTATGCAACCCCTGCATATAACACTGTGATAGTGTGCTCTCTCCCTTTAGTTGGTGCAAAGAGAGAAAGAGAGTGAATAAGGGATCGAAAAGGGGTGTATTGGTCTGATTGAAGTAAAGATATGTCTCTTTGACTCCAACACCCTCAAGGGATCGATGATGTAGATAAATTACATCTACTCTAAGAGCTAGTTACACACACACACACACACACACAGAGACACACATTTGCTTCCCCTGTACGTTCCACCCAGACACATGCATAGAACTATACAAAAGGTGTGAATAATAGAAATGAATGCCTTGATTTAACACTAGGGCAGTTTAGATGAACTCAGTGCATATTGTTTAAGACCTGTGACCCAGAGCATCATCATGATGAAAGCTGCTAACTCGCTAATATTGCATCTAATATTGAGTTGAGATATTCAGTCACTGTGTTATGAAAGTGAGTGGTGTTGTGGCCCATGTGTCAGTGAGCAGTAGACATCTCTGTGTTGTGAAAGCAGTATTTTGATTGTGCACTGTAGTCAAAATAAGGCAGCGAGTGTGTTTTTGTTTCTCAGGCTCGGTAAGTTGACACAGTCTTAACACCAAAAGACAGAGGGTAAACAGGCGGACAATAGGACAGCCCCTGTTCCCACAGTGACCCCCAAGGACTCCTGTTCAATTTGAAGATGATGGAGAATAACATGGCGTAAAGGCCACTGGAGCAGAATTTAGTGCCACTAATAAAGTTTTAGGAAACAAATATTTTAACACAAGTGCAGTCTGGACCCCCGACTGCCAACTGAGGCAAAATGTATTTCCTTTACGTCAGTGTAAACCAGGCACAGAAGCCTTGCATATGCCTTGGCTGGTGAATTTTTGAGCACCCCCTTCAAATAAACACAGATTGTATATTTAACCATTTATCTTTCTTTCTCTCTCTGTCTCAGGTGGTGGTGCCCACACGGGTTGGCCAAATGTATGTGTATGACATGGGGAACACAGAGCAGGACGAGTATGATGTCCCCCGACACCTGCCTACCTCCCAGGACATCTATGACGTTCCGCCTACCCGCTGTCAATACAACCAGCAGGTAACTACACATTAAGCACACAATATTACATGCACATACTAATCAGATCAGTCGAGCTATAATGAACACTGGGCACGCGGTGTTAGTGAAAATATGGAAAATAACTATGTTCTGCAAAAACCACACAATCTTTAGCATAGATTTTCCTCAGAAATGCTGATTTTACATCCTATGATCAAAGAATTCTAAATCAGTGTAGTACCTAACCAGTCATGCAGCAGCTCAACACGCTTTAATGAAAAGATTCATTAAACTACATGACCAAGCAAACTCCCAGGTTGGCCTGCACAGGGGAATGGAGGTGAAAGCCACTTTGCCATACTTCACACCTAAAGACAGCACAACCCATTGTACTTTTACGATCCCTTGAGCAACAACCGTGTACAGTGCCTTAGCTAGTTGAGCTACCCAATACCCATGAAAACTGAACGTTAGAACTGAACTTCTCTGTGGCTGTAGGAAAGTAGTTTAAGATCCACAAATGAGTCGAGCTGGGCTCAATCCAGTGCCACCTGCATTTCAGTGAGCTAAGTTCTAATGCTGCATTGCTGTATTTATATCTGCGTATTTATATCCAAACTTCCTGTCCAATAGGAGTTTCCAATGTCATCAGCGTGATTGGCGTGTGAGAGTGTGTGTGCAGATGATAGATGGTTGACTTTTTCTCTGTTAGCTCAGAAATTCTACCAGGCGTCATTTATCTATAAAGTGTTTCCGTTCTCATTAATGTTTGATGTGCTGGGACTATTAAATCCACGCTTTGATCTCCACCATTAAATCTCACTGTCTCTTTAGGTTTCATTCTCTTTCTCGTCTCTTCTCTTCTTTTTTCTCTCAGTCTGTATTGTCAAATTCGTGTCGGATTGGAGTTTATTTTTGGAGGAGGTCATGCATTACTCGCAGGGGAAACAGATATTTCAGTGTCTGCAGGCGTTCAAAAAAGAAGGTCGACTTTGTGTGTGTCTGTGTTTCTGAATTTCCTTGCAAAGTGTATGAAACAAAATGTCCTGAGACTACAGTGTATATCTAAGTGACTGTGCATATGTTTGTGTGTGAGGTTGAAATGGCTGTCAGCAAGATCCGTCCCTCGGTGCATCACACAGCATCACACATACACGCACACACCCTTGAAGCAGAGAGAAGTAAAGCTGGTCCATAGCACACACACACACACACACACACTCACAGCCTTTAGAAGCAGCTAGAGAGTAACAGTAAAAGAGAGGGTAGGGGAGAGAAAGAAAGAGTATAAAGGAGGAGATACAGAGTGGATAAGAGAGCAAAGATGAGGCATTGGTGTGACAGAGCAGGTGTTTGGTGTGTACCAGTTTGTGATCAGGGACAGTGTAGAGAGATAGAGAATGAGATCTATGAGTCCTATTGTGTGCCTCAATAATCTCTCTGTTCTGTCAGGGCATGGACAAGAATGGGCAAAGAAGATGCGGAGAGGAGAGAAAAAAAGTGTGTGTATATGCTAAGAGAGTAGTAAAGAGCTGAGGTGGTATTTAACATGGAGTCAGTGCTGTTCTTGGATGAGGATGTGTGTGTGTGCGCCTCTCGAGTTATGAAAATAACTTGAGTTGCTTGAATTT
The DNA here is from genome assembly GCA_028565825.1 of Olivaichthys viedmensis. Classification (NCBI taxonomy): domain Eukaryota; kingdom Metazoa; phylum Chordata; class Actinopteri; order Siluriformes; family Diplomystidae; genus Olivaichthys; species Olivaichthys viedmensis. Next base: position 19,024,532 of record JAOUQW010000034.1, on the reverse strand, counting down.
TTGTCACTGAGAAACTAAATGATGCCTCCCCCAGGCCCCTGACATGACCATTCTTGGTTCCAGACCACCGGCATTTTGGTGCTGGAACTGAACCAATTTTGCGATGTAGAAAAGTGCAGAACGGTTTGAGATTATGTGACAGGTAGCAGAAGGACAGGTGTGAGGGGTGGTAGCAAAGGTTGCATATCTGCTGATTATTTCTATCAGTTTTAGTCTTCTGCCAGGCTCAGCTGATTTTTCTTTTGGGCACGTGTGGGTGTGTATGTGAGATATGGGGTGCTGAGTGGCAGTAGACCTCTATCATGTTTATCGTGCGTGTGCTCCCTTGCCTTTTTCATCCAGCTGCATCAATTATCTCTGTGTTCTGCCATGACATGGAACTCAGTAGTGGGAGGAGAGGAGGAGGAAACAGAAAAAGCAATAGGCAATAGGGGGCCCTAGTGAGTGGGAGAAAAAAAGAAAAAAAGATAGAGCACCCTTAAAACTGCCATCATATGTTCAGTGTGTGTATAAGTGCATTTTTATGCTTAGTGACTCACTGATTTTTACAGGTATATGATACTCCTCCCATGGCAATGAAAGGCCCAACCAGCAGAGATCTGCAGGAAATCTATGACACGCCCGCTAGTGTGGACAAGAACCAGCTGCTCTCCCAGCAAATGGTGAGACACGCATACACACTCACACAGACATAGTTTAATCAGATAAAACTAATGCAGGACACCTAACATCTTTGAGCTGAAGAGATCTCTTACAAGAGACAAGCTTATTCATTTAGAGATATGTGGTGGTTGGAACATAGTGAAATATGACGCTAAATAATGTAGTTGTGGATTATTGCGCTTAAAGGGAATACTGTGCCCCTTTCAAATCTTGCACACCGAGTGAAAAAGATTGGCTATGATCCAGCAGGTGATGGTTTTGGTCCCAGCTGGTGACTGCTGCTCTTGTGCAAGCCACAATTCAGGATGTTTTAAGGGCACTGTAGTGGGCTATTATAAGTTGTATTGAGCTAAATGTAATAACTGTTCAATTTGTATGTTACTTGAAGTCTGATTTAGGTTGTCAGGAAGTATGGATTACACCTGACTTATTTGTAATTAACAATCTGTACTCCCTCCCAGGTGTATGACTTCCCCCCATCTGTGAGTAAGGACATTCCAGACAGTCTCATCAAGGAGGAGACATACGATGTCCCACCTCATTTTGCCAAAATGAAGAGTCCAAGTCCAAATGCAGCCAATCTGGAACCTCCGCCCCCCGAAGATGTGTATGACGTGCCGCCCCCTCCTCTAGCTGGCAAACTGCGGGCCGAGACACAGGAGATCTATGACATCCCCAGCAGCCTACACCAGGGTGACGTCTACGACTTCCCACGCGAGCGCCCGCTGGTTGCTGAGGAATCTGGTGACTACGTCTACGACGTTCCACCACAGGTGGTGCGTGATGCAGCGGGCTCTGCCACAGAGGAACTAACAGTCAGCTTCAAGCGCCTATCGGCCTCCAGCACAGGCAGCACACGCAGCAACCTGTCCACTTCGTCCCTGGACACGGTGCCAGTGCGGGAAAGCACAGTGCCAGGCCGCCTGCTTTCCCTAGACCTTGACCAGGCCATGGAGCGGCTGTCGCGCCTGCAGCAGGCCGTGGAGACTTCGGCTTCACTGCTCATGTCCTTCATCAGCGGTGACTGGCGCAGCCCTGCTCAGATGGACGCCAACTTGCCCTCCATTCGGCGGGCATCTGAACGCCTACGAGCATCAGTCAGGGAGCTGCTGGAGTTTGCTCGTGGTGCGGTGGCCAACGCTGCCCAGGCCACTGACCGAACGCTGCAGGCCAAGCTCAGCAAGCAGGTGCAGAAGATGGACGAGGCCTTCCAGAGCTTGCTCAAGCACAGTCAGGCACTGGATGGCCTTGGCTGGGCTCCTGCTGCCCTCCCGGCAAACGCTGCCAACAGTGGAGGGGACGACCTGGACCGGCTTGTGATGTGCGCCCGTGCAGTACCCGATGACACCAAGCAGTTAGCATCTTTCCTGCATGGCAACGCCACGCTGCTCTTCAGACGGACAAACAGACAGCAGCAGCACACGACAGACGGCAACAACTCCAATGTCTCAGCCTATCAGACAGACACGCCCGACAGGACCAACATCCAGTCACGTCCCCTGCCCTCTCCACCCAAGTTCACATCCGAGGAGGAGACTCCTGAGCGGCCTTATGAGACCACGGAGGAGGGCTGGATGGAGGACTACGACTATGTGCATTTACAGGTACATATGACCTTTAACTTATAAGACAAGCAAAAGTTCCACATAAGCACCCAAGTTACTCAATACCAGTAACAGCAACAGCAGTACAGTATTTTTATCCTTTTGCTACCCATATGCTTTAACTCATCAAGGACTTTGAACATCACCAGTAAATAAATAAGATAAAATATTGCAGCATGTCTGAATACAAGGTGCAGTCCAAGTCACTCAATTCTTTATTCTGCACATGTCAAAATAAAGTCCACCATGACCACAGCAATGCTTTTTTTCTGTGCCTTCCCTACTCTAACCTATCCGATTAAACTAATCAATAACTCATAACTTGATAAGAGTTCAATGTCTGTTAAAGCAGGGAAAATGCTAAACTGAGCAATGCTGTGGTTTTTGTCATACCTTCATTAGGCCTTCAATATTCTACACTAAAACTGGCTCCAAGTTAAGCTGCGAACCCAGGATGCAGGTGGCTTCTCACATGGCTGCACTGCCGTCGGAGTGAGCAATGGGCTCCTTGCCTCCCTCATGTGGGCTCTGCTCCTAATCCCCTAGTGTAGTGCTTTAGGTGTCGTCAATCACTCCTAAGCATGTGCTGGCCTGTTTTCTCTTCATAGCCTGAATACATCTTCTGTTATTCCAGCTGCAAGGACTATACTGTGTGGTACACTTTTTGCAGACACTACTGCAGTGGTTTTCTCAGTCAAAGAGCTATTCCTTGATATGTGTCAACCACTATGGTGGTAAACAAAGGGATCGTTGGCCTTGCAGATACAATGGATAGCTGAAAATGGCTTTATTTGCTGCTTAGCCCACACTGCCTCCTTGTGACTATAATAGTAATTACCTAAATGAGTGCTTCCCAAACTGCACAATTCATTGTTTTGTGTGGTCTTTTACAACTGGCCTACATGAGTTTTACTGGGCATGTAAGGGCAGAAAAACAGATGAAACTGTACACTGCAGGTGGTGGGGTTGGAAAACACTAGACAGGATGTTTTTTAGTCGTTTTTCTTCTCGGATGAAATGTGATTGTAATGGAGTTGTTGTCTTTTAGGGTAAGGAAGAGTTTGAGAAGAACCAGAGACAGCTGCTGGAAAAAGGCAGCATCACCAGACACAATAAGACCCAGCTGGAGCAACAGCAGGTCAGTCACTAACTACATGGCTTTGTAAATGATAAGAAAACGGGGCAGCAACTTATTTGCATTTTTAAATGACTTATTTTGAGGTTTAATTAATCTTAATTAACTAGCAAGTGGTGGTGTGATGTTGTGGAGGCAGAGGTGGAATTCAGTATGTGTAGAGTTGATTGTCTTTATTTGGCTAATCCAAGGCATCAGTACAGGCAGCATTGGTCAGAAAACAGGCAGAACATGCAATTGTATCATAATCTGTCATTTGAGTGAAAACACAGGCAAAAAAGATAATAAAAAAAACACAGAAACACAACTTAGTGAAAATATCCCAGAAGTGCAGTTAGAAACATGCAAGACTTTGCAAAGGTGAAACAGTGAAGCAAGCGTGATGTGTGACAGATTTCAAGATTCACTGTTAATAAGTGCTAATCTAACCGCAGCCATATACCATGTTGCATGATGTGAATTACAGCGGTATAAAATGAAAATTATGTTAAATACTTTATTGGACACATTATGCGATACAAACATGTTACCATGATTAGTAGTGATGCATCGATTCAAAACTGAGTAATGGTATTAGGGCCGATACTAGTCTAAAACACTGGATCGGTATATTTTTCGATCCAATCCACTGACGTATTTTATGCTTTAAGAGCGTGTGATGTTAACTGACACAACACAGATCTTGCATGTACACAGGGCACAACTAGTCTTAAAGCATGTTGCCATCATGCCTGTGAAGTTTTGCATAACTGAGCAACAGAAGCTTGCAGAGAGCCAGCTCAGTTAATGCAAGGATGTCAGTATTGGATCACTATCAGGTATCGGACAATACTCAGAGCTTTGATATCGGTATTGTGTCAAAAATGGAAAAATGGGATTGGGTCATTCCTAATGATTAGCACTGTAGGTTTGTAAAATCTTAATTTTTCTCTGCTTTGCATCCTTGCAGCTCAAGCAGTTAGAGAGGCTGGAGCAGGAGGTCAGCCGGCCAATTAACAATGATATTTCGGGCTGGACCCCGCCCCCGCACTACCCACCGCTGTCGCGGAGCAAGCTATGTGCTGGTGACCGGCAGCTGCTGCTATTCTACTCGGAGCAGTGCGAGGCCAACATCACCACATTGACCAATGCCATCGACGCCTTCTACTCATCCATCAACACCAACCAGCCGCCCAAGATCTTCGTGGCCCACAGCAAGTTCGTCATCCTCAGTGCCCATAAGCTGGTCTTCATTGGAGATACTGTCTCACGCCAGGCAAAGTCCCCCGAGGTGCGGAGCAGGGTGGCGCAGCACAGCAACGCGCTTTGTGAAAAGCTGAAGGACATCGTAGTTAGCACCAAGACTGCTGCCCTGCAGTATCCGTCTCCAGGGGCAGCGCGGGACATGACAGAGAGAGTACGCGAGCTGTCTGGCTGCACCCAGCAGTTCCGCATGGCCCTCAATCACCTACTCTCCATGTGAGAACAAGTATGGGGGTGTATAGAAACACTGGGGCAACACATTCATGGAGTCCCTCTGCGACTTTAACGGGCATACTTGTTCCATGGCCATGCCTTGTGCTTTTTATTTCCAAAAAAGACTAAACACTATCCCAGGACAGTGCTATTGGTTGTAAATTAATTGATGTAAATATATAAGTTTCTGTAAGAAGAGGGGGAAATAGAGAGGCAACAAGAAAGAATGAACTGTATCTTTTTTTTTGAACAACAGAGGAGAGAAAACAACTGAAAGGTAGTTTTTAGACATTATCCATTATTATTGTTGCTATAATGTAATTATTGCCCTGATTATAATAATTGTCATCCTTATTATTATTGATGAGATGTTAAGGGTGTCTAGAATTTTAAATGTGTATGTAGAAGTACTTAATGCCATTTTTCATCAGTGATAAAGATTCTAAATGAATTTGTGTTAGCATGAGGAAGGCGATGACAGCAGACAAAGACATTCAGTGCTTTGTCCTATTACTCGAGGGGGCTGATTCAGGGTGGGAGAAAAGCATTATGGTGAGCTGTACAGAATGACTGCCCAAATGGAGAATGTTAATTCAATTAGCCCTACCTGCTAATTAAAATATAGAATATATTATATTCTAATAATAATAATAAAAACCTCAACAATGCAGTCTTTCAACAAGCAAGAGGTCTGATTTGGAGGATTATGGTTATAAAACACATTATTATAACTTTTAACTGTCAAGTACATTATCTGCATTTTTCCATTCCCAACATACTTATTCCTGTTATTGCTCTCAGAATGCTTGCTCACCATTCTCCCACTCCTGTCATGGTCTACACTCTTCTGAACAGGTTTTTGTGACATGCTGTGCACTGTTGCATATCTTTCCTATATTCTAGATAAGGTTTAAATTCTAGCAGCCTGCCAAAGCCGTTCTCCACTGCAGTGCTATACCCTGCTGGACAGGGTCATATTGGCCAAAGGGTTGTGTGTTAAATAAGAGTCACTGATAAAAAAAAAATATTTTTTGGAACACATTCCTGACCGTTTATATCCATTAATCACGATGGCAGGTCTGTTCCTGAGTAGACTTTCTTTTAATAGCTGGATATAAAATCATGCTTAACCACCTCATAGCCAAACACGCCTAGTGTATTAAAATAGTAAATTTTATTGAACCCCTAAAGATCAGCTAAAAATAAAGGCTCACTCACTACACTGCAATGTGGCAGCAGCTATATTGTGTTTTCACTCACTTTTTGCAGACATTCTGTCACTGGAGGGCAATGTTGAGAAGAAATCCAACCATCTGCCTCGTTTCTTTTGCTTTTTAACACTCTGTTGGTTTTATTTTGAATATCAGAATATGTCAGCAGAAGTAGGTCAGTAAAATGTATTATACCTTTAAATACTACACGTTGTGCATATAGTCAGAATCCCTATCCAGTTTGAAAAAAGGAGTACATTGAAAATAAATATTGACTTGGTATTTGTTGTTATTTTGTTCTCAAATCTGTGTTTAAGGGTTTGGAATACATTTGAGATATGTTAAAAACACACTGTAAATTGCATAACTGGAAAATATATGTTTAATATATTTTCATTAAAAAATTGATCAAGCCAGCCTGATCTCTGTCAAGTTAGGGACTCCACTTGTAAATAAAGAATGGTAATATTGTTCTATAACAACAAAATGTTAACACTTATTTTGAAAGTCATCAAGAGAACTGACTTGTTGTCTACAGTCTGGTTTAATCTGAGGCCTCATAGAAGGAACATATTTGAAGTTGGTGGGTGTCACTTGGAACATCCTACCAGTTAAGATTCTCTCTTTGATTCTCTCTCTTAGTCTCAGCTAAGTTTGCAGTACTTTGTGAAATATGGCCTAGGCTACCATTCAAAAAACAAGCCAGCAATTAATGAGGAGTAAGATGCTTAGTCAATTCACCAGTCCAGAATATTTTAGCCAATGCCGGAGTGGCAATAGAATGATCTGGGATTTTTCCCACTGAGTCGCTTATGTTTTGCTGATTGTAGTGATTCTCAGTGTACTTATAAAAGTTGTCCAGCCAGCCAGCCAGCCAGCTTTTTTGCAGCCTTCTCTTTTTGTCTTTGATGTTGATGCACAATTATCGCACATGTGTAGCTGTGCTAAATCGTTCTTATTGAACCAATCTTTAAAATGATTGAAGCAAATTTATTTGCAACCACAAAACAAATCAAAGGTTGGGGCAAAGGTGTCTCTCTTACTTTTTTTTTTTTTTTTTTTTTTTTTAAACCATGTTGTCATGCTTGACTTGTAGAGTGACGACTATCAATGGCAATGTGGTTATTCAACCTCTTTATTAGAAATTAAACTGGATTGCGGATTATAAATGTGGACGGTGCTATTTATCACAGTGTCTGTTCTTTCTTACCCAGCATATATTGTTATATAGACAAAAACATTATAAAACCATAAACATGGATGTCTGGATGTCACTCTGGGTGGTGCATCAAACAAGTCAAATCTCACATAGTTAGATTCACTTAAACATGTAAAATAATCAACTCAAATCACAATACACCCACTAATGTTTATGTTCTTTATGTTTATTCCTCTGTAATTACATAAGCTTATAATGCAGATGGGTTAGGCCCAGAGCAGCAAAACCAAGCCACATTTAATATAAAAATGTTCCTGTCCAAGTTGCCTGTTGAAGCTTTAAAGTCCCACAATCCCAATGTTGCACATATCTTATGGTTATTGTAGGCAGCATCTAACTGCTGTACATCTTACTCCTGAAAGTGAGCCCTACTGTGACCATGGTTTCAGCTGAGTAGTCAAGATGGTATCATAGGCTTTGCTGATCCAGAAATAAGATGTTGGTATGATATTAAAAGAAATCATCCAATAGGATCTTAAGGATGGACCCCTGGAGCAGTGGGACCTCTATATCCACCTTCAAATCAGTGTTTCAAATGACAGCGCAAGTTCTGCAGTCTTCGTAGTTTCTTCTGATCACATACTTCTCTTCCCCAAATGGTGTTGCACAGCTACTACTGACTAACATTATTTACCGCATTAGTTAACATTAACACACCAGAAATAAAGTTAAAGTAATTAACACCTATATTAATTATCAGGATCCAGACAGAAGTGATGCAGGCACAGGCTGCTGGCCCGAAGGCACGAGACAGCGAGGATCAAAGGGTTGGGCAGAAGAATAGTCGGGGGGCAGGCAGACAGACTGTAGACGGGACGGGACTCCGGGGAGCGCGTTGTATGTCCGTTATCATTGGAGCAATACTCAGCAAAGAGTGTGTGTGTGTTTGTGGGGTTTATATCGGGGGAGAGTGAGTGCTTTCAGGTGTGTGTGATTCTGCGCTGATGTGATGAGAGGCAGGTGCGAGAGATCAGAAGCTCGGAGATCGTGAACGCGGAAGTAAGCCGGCCGGCTAGCAGCGCTCAGCTGTGAAGCGTGGGGGATTCTGGGATGTGCAGTTCGGAGCGGCTGGTGCGTGTGTGACATTAATTGTTTATTTTTTAAATAACAAACCAAATCAGTCAAATAATGAACACCTGCATTAATCAATATTTATTCCATCCATGAGTAAAAATAGATCCACAATATGAATAAGTGCTTTAATTAATATGTTTGTGGTGGTTTATTTAGCAAAGTTCATAAATTAGGCTGAATTGTGGGTTCCAATATTTACACCTGCAGCTGATTTTCAATATTTAGTAACACGCTTTAATTTTATTTATGCTAATTTATGTGGACTGTCTTTAGTCATGAATGGAGTAAACACTTGATAAGGCAGACCTATTTTGTTAACATTTAAACAAACATCAAATAATACGTGTTAACTTTGTTAAAATGACTAATGCTGTGTTAATGCTAACGTTTATGGTTTTTAATGTTAACTAATGCTGTAAATAATGTTAGTTACGGTAACCTTAATGTAAAGTGTTACCAAAACATTTAATAAAACTGCATGCACTATAAAAAAAAAAAAAAAAAGAGTACATGCTCATATTAAGGAATCATGCCAGTTTCTGGTACAGAGACATTCAAATGTAGGCTCAATTGTGTATTATTGGATGTAGTATATTAAATATACTCCCCTATTTGCCTTTTCTGCCTGCCCCACTGCTGTGCTTTTATCACTTTCCCTTTCAAACAATACTTGAAAAATCAACTGTCTAAAATTACACAGTTATAAACATTTCCTTACTTTATATTTGTGGCAAAACTCTTTAAAAATGTGGGTCTTTTTTTCTTTTACTTGCTGCAAGTGGGGAAAAAGACTAAAGAAAATCAGCAAAACTAAGCATTCATTACTTTTACTTGCCTGCTTTAAAGAGCTAATGCTACACCGAAAACAGAGTTTAACAAACAGCCCAAACTGCTGTAGCTAACGATTAGCATCGCAGGACGTTAGCTAGTCAGCTAGCCAGCTAGCAATCCAAATGAATAACGCCATTCGACGTAGAACTCGACCGAATTAGTAATCTGACGTTAATTAAAATGATCTCCCACATACTTAGACCGATTAACGTTATATAAACTAAAATGTATCTTACCTTTTTCACTTCAGACTTTCGATATATGTCTAGTTGATATGAGTTATGGCGTCGAGCTTCAGGACCCGCACTCACAACTGACCGTTATTTTGAATCTCGAGCACTGCGCGCGCGCTGCTCACGTGACCGCCTGTCGCGTCCTGCTTCCCGCCACAGGCAGCGCGAGATGGCCATCGCTTCCACTATCAAATATGAAATATCTTAACCATATGCTGTTTGTAATGCCCTTTAATGACCCCTAAATTGTTAATAAAAACCTGAAAAATACCTGAATCCATGCCTTAAAAATAAATGTCAGGGATTATTTATTAAGGAATAAATTAATTAAGGAGTCGGATACACTGTCAAAGAATTTAAGTGGAAATTAAGGGAGTCCGTTTCCAAACTGAGGGCCCCTAAATTCATATTTTCAGGGGCGAATTAAGAGGAATTTAAGCATATTTTAAGGAGTTGTGTTTCATAGTGCGGAAAGCACACTTTGCTAGCAAACTAGCAATGTTTTTGAACATCTTTAGGCAGACTGACTGTTTTTAACACTGCATATTTATATAAAGATCTTTGCAGGTGGCCATGGCATGGTTAGAAAGTGAATTATTAATACATCGCTGCCGCCTACTAGATATATTTTGAACTGCAGTAACGAACATACTTAAAATTATGGTTAATTATGAAGCGTAAGTATTATCGTCTTTAAGCGTGGTTTTGAGAACACAGACGAGGATCCTGTTAAATGTTGTTCGGGTCAGCCCTAGTTTTCAGTAGGTAGAGGTGTCAATGTATATTACAGCCAGAAAAAAAACAACTTTTTTCTTGACAGAATTCAGCCACAGCGACACACGACGGGTTCTCTCAGACTGCCACACAGTTCTAAAGAAAGTGGAAGTTGCCCTTTTAACAGGAAACCACACAACAGCAGGTCCTTTACAGAAAGCTTTCTTGGAAATCAGAAACAAATTGAGTATATATATTCTAAAATACCTATAGATTAGTTGCAACTCCAATCAGACATTCAAGTGCTGTATGTGGTGCTAGACTGAAACCACTTTAAGTAACACCTAATTTTGTTTTGCAGTACAAAACATAGTCTACTTCCAGACGCATTATGGCACTTTATTTTTGGTGTTTATTAGATTGCACTGTTTTGTATAGTCACTTTACATGTATATGATATGATGTAGGTGCATGTATAGGTGGAATTTGGAATGAGAAGAATATTGAGTGTCATTTATATATCCATTTATATGGGTTATATATATATATCCAACCTATAAGGGTTAAGACTAATATTCTGCAATATGTCAGTGACCTTTGGATTTTTAACAGGAAACTACATGACTGAAAAAAAAAACACTATTAGGTCTACGTTTAGGTCAGCTCAACAATATGACATATATGAAAGAGCATAAAACAATTTGCTTTCACAAGATCACAAGAAAAGTGTATATAAAAACTAACAAATCTAATTACAAAGAGTTCAGTTTTCTTGGCGATCCTTCTTTTTCTTGATGATCCCTGATGCAATCGCATACAGAAAGGGGTTCACACAGGAGTGAATTACAGCATTAGTTTTGCTCAAATCTCCAGTTACCCTACGAAGAGATTTCAGTTGAGCATAGACAGCTGGAGAAGATGTCTTAGTTAGAGTAGTAGTAATGTCGATCACGTTGATTACATGCACGGGGTCCAGAAAAGAAAGAAGGCTGTGACAATACTGAACACAAGCCTTCTCATTCTCTTCTTCCGTTCCCTAATATTTTGACCTCCTTGAAGCTTTGTCTTGTTGATCAAGCTGTAAGATGCCATTATAATGGAGAAAGGGAGGACAAATCCAAACATGACCTCAAGCAGAAGGACCGTAACCTTTCCAGAGGTCTTCTGGCACCTTGGAGATCCCCGTTTGAACTGAACATTTTGAATGAAAAGAATGGGCAAGGCAAAAACTATGGCTAAACTCCAGAGACCAATTAGTAATAAGCGCCTACGACCCTTCTGCAGTCTTTCCATTTCATTCAGATTAGGAACTTTTGACATAACAGTATGATAGTGATGCATAGCCATCATAGTCACGGTCAACACACTAGCGTACATAGCACAGTAGATCAGATACATCAGAATCTTGCAAGGCCAAAGGCCAAGAGTCCATCCATACAGCAGAACATAGACTGCGAAAGAAGCCAACACGAGGACCAAAGAATCAGATATAGCCAGGTTTAGCATTAGCTTCACAGTGAAGCATATATGTCTGTCCCATTGACGAGCGATGGTGATAATAACTGCAATGTTGCTGGGCAAACCCACCAAGAGGCACATGCATAGAAACACTGCAGTGCCTACCTATTTAGAGCCAACAGTACCATTGGTGTTGACAAAATGAGACTCAGAGGTTGAATTGACGCTAAAATTGAGATGCTCCATGGTCAAGTTATTGCACCGCCAAGAATATACTTCCCTTGTTCTAGACTGCAGTCCAAAACCACACTTGGTCCCTTTGAATGTTGTATGTGGGCAAATCCAGTCGACTGTATTGCTGGTGTAGCACTGCTGAGTTTACTGAGTAAACTTGCCTTTAAAACCTCGACTTGCTGGTGTATTTGAAGTTGAACTCGAAATTTTTCTAACCACACCCACCCCCTCTCTATATAGATAAACAGATAAACAGATAGGTAGAGAGGTGAGTAGGTAGGTAGATGGGTAGATTAAGAGTATATAAGTGCATTGAAGTGAATGGACAACAGTTTGTAACTGTTGTAATTAGCTTTTTGCTTTGGGTCTAAATATTATGTTCTACACATACAGGACATTGCTAATACTTTTTTTTTCTGCTCCAATGTTAAATATTTGACTGCCCTATTACTTCTGGGACAACCTGTATATAATCAGTAGCCCAGAAATAATAATGTTATGTTGTTCTAAACTATTTGAGACTGTTAATTCTTGTTGTACTATCTTTGTGTTGTAAACCTTGCGAAAACGCCAAAGCTTTAATAATTGTGAGGTGTCAGATAACTAATTCTATGAAAGTGAAAAGGCTAAAACCCCTGTAATGTTTAATTTTGTTTAACAGCGCAAAACGAAACACTAAATAAACCATATGGTATAACATAAGGCTACTTTGGAACTCCCACACTATGCAAGGTTCATATATTATCCGAATTCTTCCAGTAAAGGTTCTTTTACATTACACTGTGTTCAAACTCCTATTAATATCCTCACCTTAACTACCCTCAAATAACTTCAGGATATCAGGAGGAACAAAAATCCTAAAGTGCTAAAAACTTACTTATCTTGCAAAAAAAAAAACTTAAGTTCACAAAGACAATAGTGAAACTAAGCAAATATGATAAATCTCACAAAGACAAATGTCATGGAAAGCAGAACATAACCAGTGGTATTACGGTGCCATCCGTAAGTTGTACAGTGACAATTTGTGTTGTTTTATATTTGCACTCGAATACATTGGATTTAATACGTGCATTCTGAGATGCTTTTCTGCTCACCACAATTGTACAGAGTGGTTATCTGAGTTACCGTAGCCTTTCTGTCAG
>JAOUQW010000034.1:19001393-19011459 GCA_028565825.1 Olivaichthys viedmensis | reverse complement strand
GCTGGGATATGTGAAGAATCAATTTCACTGTACTGTACTTGTACATGTGACAATAAAGGAGCTTTCTATTCTATTTTACACCAACATGAGGAGACAAAGTAGGCACCAATCATGCTGTTTCTTCCCTGCTCCACTGTCTCATGCCACGTTTTTATGGGGAAGTGTTTTGTGATTACAGCTGGCCCAATGCTTCCATATCGGTGCCAACACTGTATAAAGAGGATTCTCGTTCTCCCACGTGTCTCCCACGTGCTCACTGGCTGGTGAACCGTTGCCCTGGAGACGACCCCGGCTGCAGAGGTCATGAGCGAGACCATTATTAAACGGTTAATACCTCTCTCAAAACAAGAAACAAAATCGCCAGAGGTGTAAATTCACCCACTCATGGCTGATAAGCGAATGCTGGAGCTGCCCAAACAGATTAAAATGGACGTGCGCTGTCGCTCTTCCTCCTGCCGGTAGCGCTCCGACGCGGACCGACTCTGGTCTCGACGCGACGCGTCCGGTGTGGATTGAGGCAACACAAGGAGTCGTGCTCAAACGTCATTCTACACTAATCACGAGGGCACTAGGTAGGGCGTTCACATCCACGACGTCGTGCCCTACGTAGGGCGCAAACAAAGTGAATAGGAAGCCATTTGGAAACGTGCCGTAACTAAAAGATGGCGGGTTTACCGGATCAACTGGAAATGTAAGCTCAATCTAAATAGCGATAAGAAAACGTATACTGTGTGTAAATAAAATAAAAACGAGTCCGAAACATTCAATCGCTGCTTAGGACTGGGATGTTTCCTCGTAAATCCGGCAGAAAAAAGCCGTTTTGAAGAGAGTAAGAAACTTTGGCTAGTCACACTAGCCGACTGGCTGGAGATGTTTGTGCCGGTGTTTTGACAGCGTGCTGCCGTAGCGCGTGCATTATATACAGGTGTTGCTCAAACAATGCCGCCATATGTTGTGCTACGTTTCTACTTGATTTCCGTGACCGTACGCAGAAAACTAGAGGCGCCATGTTTTGATCGCGTGAATGGTCTTGTCAGAAAATGCTTCTAGCATAGAACCACAGGTTTCTTTTTGAAAGCTTGTCCGGAAATCGCGAAAATGCAACTCCACTCTGTGGGTAGGTTTCAGCTGAAGGTCCAGCTGTAGCGTCAATCGCGACGACTTATCCAGTAATCGTGGAGAAAGCCTTATGACTCAATGTGCACAGGTTTTTTTTTTGTTTGTTTTTTACTGGAGATCACACTGAAGGTCCAGAAGCTGTCATGCTTCTTCGTCTTGTGTCGGTAGAGACTGACTTGGATTGACACGGGAACAGCCAGAGTTAAGAGTAGAAAACACTGCTCTGAAGTTGATGAGCAGGGATCCAGGTGGATGGACAACCCACAGTTTGATGGACGCTGCCCAGATTTATGCTGTTGAATGAAGAGGAGTATCTGCTGGATGGGATAGTTGGGAATTTTGCCCTGTGTGGCAAGGTAGTACGCATTCAAGGAGTATTCAAGGCTGGGTCCCAGGCCGCATTTGCAGTATGCTGTATGCCAGTTTGTTCCTGTTTTTAAGGAAACACTTTTATTGTACAGCGACCCATGATGGGGTGGAAGCAGGCTCACCAAAGCCTGCTTACTTTGAAGGCAGTCTTTTATCTTTTTTATTTCTTCTTCTTTTTTCTTTTCTTTTTTAAATCCGCAAGCAACACAAATTTTGCAAACAATGTCAAATCATGATTAACTGACAACTGCAGCATATTTAGGGTCTGAAGGGTTTCATGAGTGCATTATCATTTGCCACGTAAGCCTAACTGATTGGCTAAGATGCTGACAACAATAGCGGTACGTAGATCTGAATGTCAGCTTACAATAGCTTGAAACATTTCTGAACTGTTTCAGTTTTAACATGAACCCAAGCAAAACTCACCAGAAGCAATCCTGTTGAACAACTTCCTCATATGAAGTGTGGAGGAGTGAGCATGTTTTCATAGAGTTCAAATGTTTGAAGAACTGCACTCTGGTGCTTGCAGGATGCACCAGTGACACCAACAGGGCATGTGCAGCAACAAGTGCTCTGTTTGCATGTTACCATGCAGCATGACCTGATGCAGTATGATATTTTTCTCATCCTCCTGTATTTGTAAAACTGTCTATGAGGAAAAATAGAAGGAAATATTTTAAAGCATATCTGGGTTAATTTTTCCACAGTCCATGTCAGCAAAATTGGTAGGCTTTGTCTGAAAGCTGAACACTATAAGGAGTGTGTAAAAAAAAAAAAAAAAAAAATCCAGTCGTTTTGGCAATCGTAATTTCTAGAGGAATCTACAAAAATCATATTTTCGTCTTACACCCACATGCACCTGTTTTTGTTAATGGTGAGCATAGGGTTACAACCAGCTGACCATCCTCAGTCTGCTATATCTTTGCACTGATGTTGTACTGCTCTTGATTATACTTATCTAGATGCTCCTTCATGTCCATTAGCATCACCTCCCCTGAGGGGTGACCATATGCGTTCAGGAAAAAGCTTGCAGTATTATCTGTAGTAAAAAATAATAAACACATAGTGAGAGAACTGAATATTAACACGAATGTAAATTCACTGAATTAAGAAATTAGCACCCTGACCTGGAAGAAAACCCACGCTAGAGACATCCGAGATAATAGAGTAGGCGCCATATTTAAGTTAAATTCAGCATTTAAATTTGACATCTCATGTCTCACTAAGTGTCCACATCGCTACAACACTTTACTAGCTTTTTTACTCATCTGTAGATGAGCTAATATGCTCGTTTTAATCACCTCACTAAGAGAAGTGACATAAGCAATACAGACATAACTTCTGTCACGTGACTCCTGGACCCTCCTCCACATGGTCTCAGGAGTGATGCCTACACGCTTTTTTTTTCTAAGAGTGTACAGATATATAATTAATAGCTACGATGTTGTCTAATTATGGAAAAGGTTAACTAGCTCTTTAATATTCATGAGCCTTTGCCATAGGAATTTTCTGCATCAAGCCAGTTGAAAAAGAGGGTGGTCACTTCAGCTCTATTTGGCTAATTAAATATTGGAGTTACCCTTAGGATTTGCCGGTCAAGATAAAATCTGTGAGTCTTACTGCTATAGACACATTTAAACACATGTATCTCCTACGTAAGTGGTTAATAAGTGGTTTATTACAACAACTATAATAATAACAATAATATTAAATCAAGGTAGAAATCCCCTTAAAGTTATATTTTCATTCACATAACCGGAATCCGCAATAACAAGTTACATACAATCACAAAGCATAAGCTTGATCTATGATTATGTAAAAAAAATACCTTTACAACAACAGCATATTCATCCTAAATTAATCAAGCAACAAATATTAGCTAAAGCTAATAGGGCAGACATGTATGAGGGGTGAAAGTAATTTTGAGTCCATTATTGATCATCATTTATTGTTCTGGATTAACATTAATGCCTCAAAACGCCCTACGACTTAAAATAGCCTATAGAGTCGGAAATGATAAAGATAACCCACGATAAACGAGTCGCGGGTAACAAAAATGCCTACGTCAAAAGATGAACGAGGCAGACCAACAAGCGCGGTTAAATGATAAAATGACACGATAAAATGCTGTATGATTATCAAATTACATTATAATGACGACTGAGTTTTTTTTAAATTCACGTGCTTTTTCATCGGTCCTTTTTCTATCAAAGAATATTTGTTCCTGCCACCCTTCTGTGTAACCTGTAAGCTAATAGTAGTTTTGTGGTGTGAATGATGAATGCATTCTTTGAATTGATCAAATCAGATGGCTCACTTATTTTATTTTATTTTTAAAAATTTACTTGCATTTTTTGATCAGCTCGACTATTTACTTCACATGCGCTTTTATCGAATCCATTTTTTATTCTTGATGCTTTTGTTACTTTCACCCCTCACACCCTCCAAGATGGCCCGAGAGCCCAAAGAGGCGTCCACCTTTCTCGCCTTGCAGAATAAAAAAATAATGCAGTTGTGCCAGCAACAATAGGAACAAAAACCCCATTTGAAACCAGCTACTCAAATGTCATGCATGGTTAATTTTTTATTATTTATTTATTTTTATTTATTTTATTTTTTTTAAATATATGGAGCATTTTATTGCTTAATTGGTGGTCGAAATTCGCAAACTCACTTCTCTATAAAGGAGCATTCTATTCTATTCTATTCTATTCTATTCTATTCTATTCTATTCTATTCTTGATCCAAGATGCCTTTCTCACCCACGCTCTCTAGTGCCGGTCTGTTTCCATGGCGTTAACGTAAAACATGGCACGGTGTCGTAATGCAGGAACTGACATACCCACACCGGATGTGGCTGTACGGTGTGTTGTGCGGTGTTTTCGATTTGCCGCCGACACCAACTACCTCGTTTACCTCGGGGTTTTTTTTTTTTTGGGGGTCACATTTTTATAGTCACGCAACGGCTAGCGCACGACCGCGTGCATTTTTCTTTTAAAGCACATACTTGCAGTAATAAAAAAAAGAAAAAGAAAAAAGAAGAAGCATGTCAGTGGTTCCTCCGAATCGCTCATCTACCGGCTGGCCGCGCGGAGTTAATCAGTTCGGGAACAAATACATTAGCCCACCGGCTAAACCTCTCACGCTGGAGAGAACCATCAACTTGTGAGTAGCTTTGCTCGAGAAAGAACCGGTTTGACCCGTGTGTTACCTTACACATGGCGCATATCGGCTGTGAGCGCGAGCGCGCGCGCCACGACGGAGAATCAAGTGCAATGGATCATCTAGCTAACGTTAGCATTTTAAAGGCGGCAGCAGCAGCAGAGGAGAGAGAGGCGCGCGCGCGCTAGTTTAGCAAATGTCGTGCTATTAGCAGAACAGGCTGCTTAGCCCACGGTGTCTGTGGCGCTCTCGTGCTTCGCGTAACTCCCCTGGTGTTTATTTTGTCTAGATATCCTCTGACAAATTACACGTTTGGCACAAAAGAGCCGCTGTATGAAAAGGACAGCTCGGTGGCGGCCAGGTTTCAGCGCATGCGCGAGGAGTTCGAGAAGATCGGGATGAGGCGCACGGTGGAGGGAGTGCTGATCGTGCACGAGCACAGACTGCCCCATGTCTTGTTGCTGCAGCTGGGAACCACTTTCTTCAAACTGTAAGTGTCCCAAGTGTCATGTTGTAAAGTGTGAATTTGTCTCTCTCTCTCTCTCTCTCTCTCTCTCACACACACACAAAAAGAAGAAGCGATTTCTTATAAATGTTTCTAAAGTGCAGGTGTGTTAAAGTACTATTCGGATGGGATGAGTTTTACCGACATACAGTTTGGTCTGTTAGGATGTCTGCAATGATTATGACCAATTCGCATGGGATAAGAGATGTGTCAAAAAAAAGTCTGAAGGTCTACACAATGTATGCATTGAGAAAGTGACTTGAATTCCTGGCTAAATACCACATTTACAAGCCATACTGTAATCCTACACAGGCGCATCTCGTATATTCAGTGCAAACTGATTGCTTTGACTTTTATCAAAGCTTGTTGCAGGGCTTGTGTGTGTGCGCGCGCGCTAGTTGGGCTTAATAATTAGTAGAGTAATGCCTTTATTATGAGTAAATGCCTATAATATTTATGGAAGCTATGTGCCTATGCTAGGAACGCCATATCTTACCCATGTCCACCAGAAGCGTCACTCCTCTGACAAGTCCTATTGAACATCGTCCATGTTTCAATGTTTGGTGCTTTAAACTAGGCCAATACTTTGTTTTTGGTTTGGGTGGGAGAAAAACATAAATAGCACTTCCTGGAGAGTCTTCGTACTTAAGAAAAAGTGCAATAACATTTTCCCCACAGGATAAGAGAGAATCTTTACCAACATGTCAATTCCCACGGAGTATACAGGGGTGGACAAAATAACGAAAACCCGTGGCAATATATTAATATCAAGGACCTAATAAGGAGTAGGGCCACCCTGTGGCTCCAGAACAGCTTTAATCTATCTTGGAATGATGTCATACAAGTCCTGAATGGTTTGTAGTGGGATTGTGGTTCATTTATCCCTCAAAAATCTTCCAGGTCTTTGAGGGATAAAGTGGATATCTACTTTGCAGTCTGCGCTCCAGAACTTCCCATAAAGGTTCATTGATGTTTAAATCTGATGATTGGGGAGGCGATGGAAGGCGTTTTACTTTATCCTGGTGTTCATCAAACCACTCTTGAATAATTTTAGCAGTATGTATGGGGGCATTATCATCCTGGAATGTGGGAACATCGTCAGGAAAGAGTGTTTGCACAATAGGGCGCACCTGGTCCTGTAACGTTGCCTCATATTTGTTGGCTGTTATACGACAATGCAAAGCAATCACTGGACCTAATGATTTCCACGAGATGGCAGCCATTATAGATCCCCCACTGTACTTAACAGTTGGCAGCAGACATTGTGGGTTGAAGGCATCCTTTGGCTTCCTCCTAACATAAATTCGTTCAGATGTAGGAAATATGGTGAGAGTTGACTTATCAGACCATATTATTTTTTTCTCCATTTCTGAGGGGTCCAGGTTTTGTGCTCCTTACACCACCAAGTTATGCGTCTTTGTGTATTGGCCTTTTATATAAAATGCTTTCCGAATGGAACCCCCTCCATGAATTCCAGCTTTGTGACGATCACAATGTACAGTTTTTGTTGAGACTGGGTCATAGAGGTGCTCATTCAATTCTGTGGTTATTTTTGGGGCATTTACTATCCTGTCTATCACTGTTCGTGAGCTTTGACTTGCGACCATTGTTTCTCCTTGCTGATGCCGTTTGTCCATGTTTGATATACGCTGCCATGACTTTTGAGACTGTTCCCCTTGAAACATTATATTATTTTCCAGTTTTTGTGACTGATGCATCTGCAGTTTGGGCACTCACTATGTTAGTTGGCTCACTTCAAAGTCAAAGTCCATGTGGTGTTTCTGTTATTTTGTCCACCCTCTGTACCTGTAATGTACCTATATATCTTACTTCCACATGTTATTTTATAGTAGGTAAAAGACAGTGTGCTCTTTCCAGACAGGGACGCACAGTCTGTTTATAATAAAATAAAATAAAAACCTGACGCGGTGGATTTGGGCAAACCAAAATCCGAGATACTCCAGTAATAATTACGTTACTCCACCTCCCTGTGTAAAACTAATCCCGTCCGAATAGGGTTTAAGATTGTGTGTGCTGTTCCTTTGTATTGGCTGTTAATACAAAATAGTTCATTTTAGAAGCATTACTGTTTTAATGTACTTTCAGCCCTGGTGGAGAATTAAACCCGGGAGAGGATGAGGTAGAGGGCTTGAAGCGGCTGATGACGGAGGTATTGTTTTTGTTTTTACTCTTGATGACGTTTTCTATCTGGCAAGCAGTATTACTAGGATATTCAGGGTACATGTAGTCATTTCAGTTTTGTCTTGTGATAGTCTCTGTACCCTTGGTCATTTGATGTAAAGAAATGGACAAAATGTTATTTTCTTTTTCTGCTTCTGAAATCTGAGGTTTTTAGTTTTGTTTAATTGGAAGTTATGATAAATTATGTTACACAGCTGGTGCCAGTTGTATAAAACTAATCATTAAAAAATGACAGCACTAAGGCCAATACTATTGAAACTTTCTGTACACTCAAACTCTCAAAAAAATACATTCACCTTAAAATACTGATATTGAGAATTGGTAGGAGCCACTTACCAATGTAGAAATATAGGCCATGCTTACTGGTTTCTGCTAACTTTCAATCATCATTGGGCACAGACAACGCATATGAAATGTTACATTAACCTTTGAAGCTTCACTGACAAAGACTTGTGCTTTGGCTAGATCTTGGGGCGTCAGGATGGAGTGAAGCAGGACTGGGTGATTGATGACTGTATTGGAAACTGGTGGAGACCCAATTTTGAACCACCACAGGTTGGTGATTTGTCCCCCATCTCCTCTGTATGTTTTTCCAAAAATCTAACACACCAGATTAACACACTGCAATGCATAGAAAATTAATAATTTAAATGAAATGAAAAATAAGCACTTTTCTTCCCACTGTGTTGGACTTCTTTAGTACCCATACATTCCAGCACACATCACTAAGCCCAAGGAACATAAGAAGCTTTTCTTGGTCCAGCTACAGGAGAAAGGTAAGCCCCTAACAAGGATGTAATTCTCTGTACCTCCATGTATATGCCTATTATACTGAACTGATGGTTGTCTCCCAGCTTTGTTTGCCGTGCCCAAAAACTACAAGTTGGTGGCAGCCCCCTTGTTTGAGCTCTACGACAATGCTCCTGGATACGGACCCATTATATCCAGCCTTCCTCAGCTACTGAGCAGGTGAGAGATCATGAGGGTCCATTATTAAAATTACTCAGCATTGTAGTATGTCCTTGCCAAAATTCTTTTGGAGCTCAGAAAAACTTTAGTAGGTGGATCTTAAATAGAAATAATGGAAAATAATGTTGTTGTCTGGTTATTTATATTATAATACTCCATAAAGACTCCGGGCTGAACCTGTCAGGTTTTGCTGCAACCCAACCATTTTTTGATAATTCAACCACAAGAGATTCTGAAAAAAGAGCAACATGCATGTTTACCCTGAAACTTTACAATGATTACCTCCTAGGGACATACGGGTAATGCTAGAAATAATGCTGATAATATTGATTGGTCAAACGTAATCGTCACTTGAGTCAGACAGCTGCCATTTTTTTGGGGGGGGGGGAACTAGTTAACTTGAAATTTTTTTTCTTCTGGACAGTACGGCACAGTGATGCCAAAACTGCCAAAGTGTCTTTTTCTGGCAGCTTTCGGAGGCAATATCATAATTTTATCATAAAATGTAATGTTTTAGATTTCTCTTTATTCTTTTTACCCACAGCAATGTTTGTTTGTTGCGGATACTCCTCTTGATTTTTTTTTTCATTTCTTGCGCTACCCATGATCCACGTAAAAATCCGCCATCTTCAGGTTAGGCTGAATTGCAAATGGCTTCCTATTCACTATATATGCTCACTAATTACAGTGTAACATAATGGCGCACTACATGCCTGATGCACCATTTGAGATTCAGCCACAGGAAAGGAGTGGACTCTTGTGTTTTGTTGTATTTTAATGTTGTCTGACATTAACTTTGCACTTAACCCAACCTTCTTCAAGATGGCATTTCAATAGCTCTATGCCACCCGGTTGGCTGGGTAGGGAATAAAGACACAGGAGACAGACGTTAAACACCGGCTCAAACAGGCGCTTTTCAGTGCAACTTGTCATCCAAAAAACTAACAACACACAAACGGTTCCGTTGCTTGGGTCGGTTCAGCTCAACTCCATGGGTCTCCGTCTCTCTCTGGGCATCGGCCGCCTACTGAGAAAAGACAGGCACATAAGTAGACTGCCGTTGACAACACACAGGTGTAGACAATGACTTTTTACCTGCTCGTTTTCTCTGACACCTATTGGTCAGGTCATCACCAATAGCTACAACTGTTTTTGTTTTCCCTCTAAACAGGTTTAACTTCATCTACAACTGATGGGCACACAGCCCGTAAGGCTGTCTCTGTGAGTGCAGTCCTGAGAGAAAATGAAAGGATGAGAGAAGGTGGCTACTTTCTCCGACCTGTAACTAGAAGGAATTGGCCACAGTCCCACCGTGTTTTGAAACGTCATATAAATGCCATTAAATTGTGTATGGTTTTGTTCATCTAGGTTTTGTCTTCTTTACAACTGCATTGTAATTTAGATTTTAGATTTTAGTGTTGCATCTTCATTTAGCTAAATAGCTGATGTTTTACGTTCATTAAGGAGTGCATACAATGCCTTTAGTAAATAAAATGTGATTTTTGAGTTTTTTTAAACTTTGAATTTGTTCCTTCTTTTTCTTTTTTTTTATAATAAACTGCCATCATGAAATTTGTCTGATTCATTTGACTTGTATACGAGAGTTGGGAATTGTTTTGTCTTCATAAATAATGTCGCTTTTTTAAATATATATATATATATATCAAGCCGGAAAGTCTGCACGCCCCTTTCACCTTCTCCACGTTTCATTACATTACAGACTTATTCTACAGTAGATTG
>JAOUQW010000034.1:18975074-18992818 GCA_028565825.1 Olivaichthys viedmensis | reverse complement strand
TGAAACGTGGAGAAGGTGAAAGGGGTGTGCAGACTTTCCGGCTTGACTGTATATATATATATATATTTATTTATTTATTTAAAAAAACCATGGAGGCACAACTGTATCTGGCTCCAAAAAAATCTGACACTGTTGTCCTGGTGCCAAAGTGCCATCTTGACCCTTTTCCAGGTTATGTTTTACTCTCCAGTATGGTTATATCTCAAGTTCATCATGTCATCTGTTCCTCACCTTATACTATACTATGTGTTAAATTGACACTGAAAAACTGCAATTCGATGATGTGCACTGATGACTTCAATTATTTTGTGGAAACATAGGCCTATCTCACCACATTTATGGTGTGTATTTGCTCAAGCATTATGGGTTAATGACCTGTTGTAAAATAATTTGGTTTCAGGGTTACCGTTAATGCTTCCCCCATCATGCTTTACAAATTTTTATTTCGGTTTATGGCAAAGAAAATCTGTCATTTCCCAGAACACCTGATTCATAAATCCAGTTTTAGGGAAAGCTTTTAGTGTCAGAATTTATTATCTGTTCAGTTTGCTGTTTTTTTGAGAGTAGGGACTTCCTTCTTGACTTTCCATGTAGATCAGATTTATGGAGTCCTTTTTTAAATCGGACACGTGTTAACTGACTGCCAGAGATTTAGATGTTTTGAATTCTTAAATATTTCTTTCAGCATCCTTTGGTTTAATTTAATTGGGCTGGTTGGGGCTTTAGTACAGCAATAAATACCCTTTAGTTGGCAAGAACAAACAAATCACCGATCCTGTGACTTACACAGTTTGCAAAATTTTATTGGAGCACAAATTCTTTTGCATAATTCACTTTCCTCGCTCTTCTATTGTACAGATTTGGGGAAAAGATGTGAAAAGAGCGGCCCATTGCTTTTTTTGGTGATGAAGAGGTTAAGAAAAATCTGTACCTTGACTGTGATAAAGTCTGGGGTTAAATGTACTGCCATGCATGGTGTTTCATCAGCTCAGGGGAAGGCTGTAGCACTGTCCACAAAACAGACACTTTGCAAATCAAACAAAAATAACAAAAGAGCAGCAACTTCCCTCATCTTTAGGCCTGAAGTCCTGTGCTGTACTAGACCATTTTCTTTCAAGTCAGGAGGTTGGCAATGTGCCAGAGATTAGGAAGAGCGAAGAGTGTTCCCTACCTCTGGTGCCTTAGGCTGTTGTACTATTTGCTAATTAGCTAGCTACCTCAATGATAGCCGGCCAACTTACCCTTGTTATGGAATTTGTAACGTTACCCGGTTATGATTTGCTAGCTAATGTTTGGCCCGGCTTTTGTTGATCATGAATCGATCACAGCCCTTGGTTGCTTTTGGTGTGTGTATTTTGTTCTCCGCTCTGTGTTTTCAGGTAATGTTAGCCAGCTAGTTCGCTAACAGTGTTTGGTCTGTTTCATTTTTTTGTAGTGATTTTTACAATAAAGATTGTCTTAAAGCAGCTTTACAGACATCAGTGCCTTAACCCACAAAGAGCAAGCAAAGAGCAACGCTGTCAAGAAAAACTCTTTTGGATGGCGCTAGGAGAGAAACCTTGGGAGGAACCCATCCTCCTCCGGCCGGCACTGTGAATCATGCGTTATCTTTATATCAGATAGTCTTGAAACTCTAGTTTATTAAGAATGTAGTAAGTTAATAAATAGCTATAAAGATATCAATATTGTGGCGTTGGCGAAGAAGAGGCGTAAGCAGGTAGCATTTTAAAATCAGGAAAATACTCTTTATTTGGCGAACACATTCTTACAGCACAACGTGTAGCTTGGTGGTAAGCCTGAGAACTGAACCAACGTGGCGGAAGCCAGCAGAGGCCAACAAAGCCCACCCGACCTCTGCAGACGGTGGACACATGCAACAAATCCCACAATTCCCCCCTTTCCTGAACACCTAATCCAACAGAACAGGGAATTCTTCTAAAAGAATAATAGGTGCGAGGGCTCATGAATATGCAAATGAACACCGCTGCTACAATATAGTAGTTATAATCTGTATAATTTTACCTGTAGGTATGACTCATAGGTGAAGGAAAAGGCTGATCATAGCAATCAATGGCGATGGAGCAGAAGTTTGTAGGCCATAAAAGGATAGGAGTAGGATGTTGGAAACACACCACATTGCCAATGTGTCATATTTAGCTTTGTGATGTGTTTCAGTTACTAATATATTAGGTATTGTCATGTCAAAGGCATTGCTTCACATATAAAACATTTAAAAAATATTTAGTGTTGACCCTTTTAAGTGAACCACGATAATAATAAAAAAACATGTACAAGAAACTGTGCCATAAATGTTTTATTTCAAAGAATTACCATGACATTTGGAGCCCAAAACATGTTTTTTTTTGTTTATGTATTGACAAAAAAATTTTGTTGATTTTTTTTGGGGGGGGTATTATGTGTACATGGTTTTAATGTTTAAACACAATGCACTGTTGCTGATCGTAATCATGGACAGAAAAACTACAGTGTAAAAATATAGCAGCATTGATCTTTTTAACAGCCTTTTCATCAATTAATCTGGGAAAAGAGTACATGTATGACAGCAGCAAACATGTTGAAGTTGTGACCATTTCATTGCATTGGGCTACATTCATCTATTTAACAGTGGAAATGATCAAATGAAAAAGAAAAGAAACATTTCAACAGCTAATAGAAAAAAAAGTGTAAATAATAATCTGAAGAAAAACAAAACACCCTCTCTAAAACCTTTATCTAAGAGAACGTATTTATTAAACATAAAAATAATTCTTGCTATTTCTAATACAATGATGACTCTTAGTGCAATTACTCTCATGCCATCCGTGTTTTCATCATCGGTGTTCACACAAATGTTTTTGTATTTTAATATATTGTATCCATAATACAATGTGTTTCTGGCCATACATTCTAATGGTCACATATGCATTGTATATTTGGGAATTGTACAAATCACTATAACATTATTGCACTTTCAGTTGAAAAAGATTGTAAAAGATCTAGGGTGTTTTCTGAACAATATGGCTGCCACAGAAAGAGAAAGTTTTTTCCCTCTCTTTTACATGTTAGCAGATCAGTAGCAAACACACTTTCACATAAAATCTAAAAGCTCTAATATTGTGATATACTGTATATTCTGTATATTCATAATCACAAGTATGCGATTGTGTTCTTTTGGTACTACTACTAATTAAGAGCAGAATCTCATTTTGGGAAAAATACAAGATGGCTTATGATTGTAACTTCTTTGAAATGGTTAAAAATTGTAGAAATCAGATCAAATTTTCTTAAGCTGGGAAGCTTCACAATTAATAGCTAATAAATTAAAAAATTTAAATACCTCAAATTCATCTGCTACATTGGCAGCAAATAAAATATTCTTTTCACGTCATAAAATATCGAGCTAGTTTAGGCTTACGCTAGAAGTATTTAGAGCATGCTGTTTAAATCACTTTAGCTTCCTAGACTAATATTGGCAATGTACCATAGAGCAAATTTGTCAAAGAGCATATACTGTATCATAGACAATTATGTCATGTAAAGAATGTAATTTCAACTAGAAAAAACAACTTTAGTGCACAAAAATTATGGATGCCCCAGTATCAATTTCAAATGTATAGTTTGCTACCAAGTTAATAGAGATGCAAAATTGTGCAAAAAAGCAGTGCATGGTTCTGTTTTTTCCCCCTAAATGTGAGGTCTACTTTTAAAGTCCTAAAACCTCTTACATTAATACATACAAATAGTTTTACTATTATTATATTCCATTATATTTCTAGAAATATATATTTAAATACAAATATAGTGCGCTCCATCAAAATGAAAATGTATATAGAAATTTATATTTACAACCAAGTATTATTAAAGAAATCCCAGCTCACAAGCAGTAACTCCAACACGTAGTAAAGTGCATTCAAACTTGGACTACGATTTTATACAATTATACACTCCCTCCATAATGAAATGTGGTTATTTTAAGTCAGCTATGGATAGTGCAGAATGGTTGCCACCACTCAGGAAAGGATTTGTGGTACTGCAATTTTCAGCACAATATTATATATCTCTCACAAGAAGACAAAGTCCTTTCACTGCTCTCTAAAATCCAGCTTTGCATCTTATGATATCCATTTTAATGTCATGTCTCCATCTGCAAACACTTATATCCCATTGAATAGGCTCCAAATTTCATGATGCTCTTTTCCAATCCACCACTGATTATAGATTTCCATGTGAAGCTGGGGCCAGTAAAGCCTTGACTGGAACAACACATTCCAATCATGACTCTGAGTCGCTTTTGGCCTTGTATTATGAATGGATGTGGGACAATCTGCCATGCATAATCAATGTATTCATCCTGGTCTGTCCTGGAGAAACAGGACAATGGAAATGTTAGTGCCTTTTCACCTTTGTTTGGTATGCACTTGCGCACTATGTAACTAAGGTATATAGCCTAAATTAGCATTGGCATTATCTACAAAGACAGCCTTAGAAAGAGGCATAAAGCTCCGTGCAAATATTGTCTATTGGAGCACAATAGTTTAATGTGTGAGCATAATTCTTTCTTTTCAAATGTACCATGCTAAAGCACAGATTTGCTTTTCTCTCACATAAAACTGTATGCATGTTTTTAAATGTATGATGTTGTTGCACTGAAAATCCAAGGAGAGGAAGGAAATCCAAGCGCTCTCTCTCTCTAAATGAGAGAAGAGGAAAATCCATGCACAGACATGATAAATTTGAGTGCACATTGGTAGTTCTGCAAGAGAGCAAAATAAATCTGTGTGAAATAGGCATCTTTATTTACTCCAGTAAACCCCACCCCATCATGCCGCTGTGGATATTTCATTTGCTAGATGAAAATGATTGCCTTGCATTTTACAGATTCCTTCTCTTCCCCAAACCAGAGCAGTTTATTTCAGCTCAATGTTGCAGCATATCCAGGCAGTGCTGTCAACTGGATAAAATAGCAGGCGATACCTGATGATCTGGGAGGAGGAGCTTGTGCCAGCTGCAATGTCAGGCTCTCACTGTTCATCACAGCCAGCAGCGTCATACGCCTCGCCCTCCTGGCTCTGGAACATGTACTGGGGCATAGCAGCAGGGACAAGGACGTTAGCCAACTCCTACACGTACAATACACAGATAGACAAGATGGTACCGTTGACTAGCTGTATTCAGTAAAAAAACAAACTATTAAAATGACAAGATCTTCTTCAGTGGTGAAGGTTGATGCCTTTAAGATGATCCAAAGTTGAGTAATTCACTCACTGATTTGAGATTTGGATCCATCTCTGTGAAGTTCCACTCGTTCATGGGCATGCTCAAAATGAATGCCTATGAGACAGCAAGGTCACTTTATGATTAAGGAATTCATTTTACATTCCGCAGTTTAAACTGGTGACTTGTTTAACTAAGAACATTATAATTTTTATGTAGCAAACTGAAACTCAAATTGCGATAGTGATTAAATCCTTGCAGGAATGAAATGAGGGTGAGTTTATAATGTACATTAGTTACATAATATAACACAGGCGTGTGCTTCAGTAACCTAAATTATAACACTCATTAGATTTTATCGCTTATTTAGTGTAATGCTTGCAGTCTAGTGACTAGCCAGCTAGCAAGAAAAGTTAACCAGCTAACAATAGCGGATAGCCAGCATCATATATTCAAGCAACACTTCACACAAGTAATCTAAACTACATAAGTCAACTGGTGTGACAAATGAGTTCATAGGGAAGTTAACACACGTCCATGTAAATTACAAGACTAAGCTTGCTAGGTAATTCACAAAAAACGTTTGCCTAGATACCTTCTGTTCCCAATGAATGAATATGTAATGAGGGAGTCAAGCTTGAGGCAGTGTTAACAGTTAAGAAATGCCTTGGCTCGATGTAGTGGTGTTTGAAAGTGTATTTTGTACAGTGTAAAGTGTTTTTGTTATTAAATAATATTTAGCATTGCTAATCAAGACCCCCGCCACCCACCAACCTTACATTTGAAGGGGTTAAAGTCTTAACTAGACTCCCCCCCAAACCCCACCATAAAATGTGTGGTTGTAATTAGGTACAATATGAATGTATATTGTACCCACATCCATATTGGCAGAGCTGGACTCCATACTCTGCTGGTGGCTTCTCAGGAGGAGCTGTAGTTCCTCAAAACTCATGTCCACATTTTCAGCTGCTTCAGAAGTTTCTGGCCTAACACGCAAACGCAATATTAGATCACACTTAAGAATATAAAATTATTCCAATCAAATGTATCCATCCACTACACTAACCTGTCCAACATGCTCTTCTTGGCCCTCCTCTCTCCAGAGCCTGATCCTCGGCCCTCTAGGACGGATTGTACCATGGCCAGGGGAAGCACGGGGGGTTCAGTGCACACCTCACATGAGGTGAGTGGCATTTCCTCACCCCGCCTGTGCACACCTGGACTCACTGGCTCCTCTTTAATGAGCATTAGACACCTTTCCCTGAATGGACAGGCCATATTGCAACATATAATAATTGACTTATTGGATTTTATTAATATAAAATAAGAACATAGGCTATCAAGTAAATATATATCACACAGGTTAGCTAAATAAAATGAGGTTTACATTAAATTTGTGAACTTTTAATTGTGTATTTACTTGAATAGATTAGCATCTGCCCATTGAATGAGGTGTCCAATCAACATAATCTTACAATTGTGAATCTGAAGGAATTTACAATTTTAGAATTTATGTAATGTGAGATACTTTTTTTTTTTAATTCAAAAAGAGAAAATATGTATACCGTGACTCCTCCATTTGAATAGCCATGACACTAGGCTGTGACATGTCAGTAACGTCTGAGATGATTGGCCCTCCAGATATTGTGCCACTAGTAGAACAGGAGGCAGCCTCTATGGATGGCTGACAATAAGAGAGAAAGAAAGAGAAAGACTTTGTTTGTCTTGACCCTTATAGAAAAATTTATTATCGGCACCCCCACAATTAATATATGGTGAGGTCTTCCCTGGCGAGAATAACAGCACTGAACCTCTTCCTGTAATGTCTAACAAGGTTTGAGACACTTGTAGAGGGATTTTGAACCACTCCTCCATGCAGAACACTTTAAGCTCTTTTATATTCTTAAGTTTGTCCATGTGGGCTGCCCTCTTTAATTTAGACCATTGCAAAACATTGATTTTGTTTCCACAACCATTTCATCTGATCACAATGCACGATAAACAATTGTAGTTCCAAAGAAGCTTGGTGAAGTTCAGGTGCTGCATTTTGTGAGATGTTCTCAGGAAGAGCTTCCAAACAGCTTGTTGTTATGGAGGTGGTATCTAATTACTGATTTCGAAACTTAACAACCAAAAAGAATCAACAACACTGTGGAATTCTGAAACTGTGTGTGATGGATGCTCATCCTCTTTCTACCAAGATTTTATCTGTTCCAGACTTTAATTGTCATGGATAACAATTTATTGGCGTTTATTTTAAATATCCTTTAGAGCTGTCAAGTTTGCCACATATGTTAAGAGAAAATACTATTGTTACTATTATAAGTTCTTATGATAATAATTTTTATTAGAGGAAAGTAAGTAGTTTGAATTGTTTGAATGGAAAGGATGGATAAGGATCCAATAATCCAATGGAAATGGATTATTTATTTTATATAATCATTTTTGCCCGTTCTCTTGAAGGGTGCCAAATTATTCTGGAGATGCCTTTATTTTTAGTTAACATAGCAGAATAACAAAGACTTTGCTGACTGGCATTAATGAATACATTTCTCAATTTTCTCAAATGATCTTGCGTGTCTTGTGCTTTGTATTACCGATTGGATATAGAAGGCCTCCTGTATGGGGTCAATAGAGTGACTGTGGCTGAATTTGGAGGCAGGAGGAGTAGTGGAGCTATCATCCAACATCAGGGGTCTGAGGGATAGGAGGAAAGTGAGGAACAACACGCAACATGCAAACAATGAGATTTAAGTAATCCTAGGTGTTATTCTCGGCTCTAAAACATAGTCAGTACCTACTGAAAACTTATTTAATGATTTTTTAAGTTTTCCTTGGCATGTCCAAAATAAAGTGTTTCTTAAATTCTGGTTTTATGTTACCATCTGGTGGTTTGCTGGTGAAAATAGAGGATTCTAACAGTCCCTATACATACATACAAGCTAACACAAACCTAAAGCTCTTCAATTGAAAGTATAATCAAGGCAAATTATGGTACAGTTTTGTGTATAAACACATGATAATTTACCCTCAAAGGGTAAACAAAAGTTGCAGCATTGTGCAGTATATTACTGAACCTTGTCCTCCCTCTCACCTGATTCATTTTCACAGGTCAC
Source organism: Olivaichthys viedmensis (assembly GCA_028565825.1). Classification (NCBI taxonomy): domain Eukaryota; kingdom Metazoa; phylum Chordata; class Actinopteri; order Siluriformes; family Diplomystidae; genus Olivaichthys; species Olivaichthys viedmensis. The sequence continues at coordinate 18,984,488 of JAOUQW010000034.1, read as the reverse complement.
CCTAGCTGACAGAGCACTTCTTCATAGAGGGTGGAAGGTCATGTGCTGTGATTCAGTGGTTTGGTGTGTGTGTGTGTGTGTGTGTGTGTGTGCATGTGAGGGCCATAGAGCTCAGTAGATCTGATTCAGCATTTAGCTTCATTCAGGGCTGCCGAGCCAGTGAATTGTGTCAGCTGACCACATCCAGCTGAGTTGGCCATTCGCACAGCTGTGTTTATTAGGCCCGCACACGTTGATTTGAAATTTTCTGGTTGCCTTTTTTTGTGAATATGTGTGAGTGTGATAATCCAAACATAACTGAAATATCCTAGTGTGTGTAGGTGTGAGTCTGGAGTGAGCATGTGTACTTACAATTTTCTCTTCACTCCGACCGTGCTGGGGGGGCTGGCCTGCATCTGGCTGAACAGGAACTGAATCAGCTAATAACAGAGTCAAAAGCCAGTGAGTGATTCAGCATTACTGAACTGCATTAAACACCAAAACTCCCACATGCTTCATATGTGCTGTTTCTTACCTTGTTCATTACTTTCTGCTGTTGGGTGTGGTTCTGTCTCAGTGACACCACCTCCCTCCATAGTACTTCATTCTGCCTACGCACAGAGGGAGACCCTTTTAATGTCTTCAATAAATTCAGGTTGCTTTATCACATTCTATTGTCGCTATTGACACGCAGCAATTTGACATTGCATATTAAAGATGGCTGTCCTGCATCTAGTTCCAGTTTAAAAGGCCTGTTGATCTACCTGAGGGTCCAGTACCTGAACAATGCACATGACCTTCACTGCAACCCCCCAAAAGTCAGGAGTGTTCTATTCAAGCAGCGTGCACAAAGCACAGGCTCAATGAATACGGACCAAAAGTAGGTGAAGAATGAAAGAATAAATGTAGGGAAAGGGTCAAATCCTTTTGGGATGAGAATGCTTGCTGTTTGTTGTTATTAAGGCAAGAGAAACACCTCATACTCCATTTCCATTATATAGTAACTCATTTAACCTATAGAACCCTTCATAACCATATATAAGTTAAATGAGTTACTACAAAAAACTGTCGCTGGATGTAGTTAAGTCCCAAGACACAGCTATACAAAATAATTTTAAGCAAAGAAATTCTGAGCATGTACAATGTGTGTGTGTCATATAGTTGGGCTCTTACTGTTTCATATCTTGCATCTGGCACTCCATGTTGTCTTGTTGGCTGCGAAGCACCTGCATCTCGTACAGGAGCTTGCTCAAGTCCTCCTGCCGGACCTTAGTCTCCTCACTTTTCACTATGGACACCTGAGAGAGAACACATACACATAATCACACTGGTTTTAATGGCATACATAACGTGCTGAAGCTGTTTCATTGTGTAACAGTAAGTCATGTGTGCGCGCATGCATTCGTCATACCTTGCGCTTGATGTGTTCCAACAGATGCTCGTGACCTTGGAGGAAGTAGAGGTGCTGGAACTCTGTGTCATCTCTCTCCGGTTTCACCAGCCCACTCTGTTCAATGTTCACCACCTTCCTGAAGCCATCTGACACAATACAAAACGATACATACATACATACATACATACATACATACAGTACTGTGCAAATGTCTTAGGCACCCTACATTTTTTATATCAGTTTTGTATTGGATGTTTATTTTAGGTCTTGTAATTAAATGTTATACAGAAATTTCTTTAAAAGTCTTTAAAGAAAGTAACATTAAGTAATAGACCACTTTTTAGATAAAAACATAATCAAGGCTTCCTGGGATTTTACCTGCAGAAACAGAAGCAACAACCTACCAGCCGATTTCCTTAAAAAAATGCACGACAGTGTGTCTAAGACAATTGATACAGTTTTAAAGGCAAAGGCTGGTCACACCAATAATTTATAGTATTTTTTATATTCAGGAACTTTAAAAGCATTATTGCTTTGTAGAATTTCTTTACATGTGCCTAAGACCTCTGCACTGTGCTGTAGATGTGTATTTGCACAATACATGCATGGAACTTAACCCATATGAGTAACTATTAGCTTAATTATAGGTTGGAGTAACTTCTGCAGTGTGCTGTAGTTTTTGTAGTCAAAAAGTTACTATAGAGAGCTAAAAAAAAATAAATAAATAAAAAACTATAACTAACTGTACTGAGGTGATGTCATGAAAAACACAAATTATTTACATTTATATTGATATATTTTCTAAGAATCATAGGAGACCTACAAGTGTAGCAGAATCCAATAAGTACAATCCAATTATTAATACAACAATATCTATCTTAATACCTGAGAAGCTCCTGTTTACAACAGAAATGATAGAAGATTTCCTAATTTCTGTCAAATGGGAAGGATGTAACAAGTTCCTTGGCTGTACTTTTCTTTTTAACACTGCATCATATGGTTGTAATTTAACTGTCATAGGTACTAGAAAATTGTATTAATCAAAGAGTATAGCTAAATGTAACTCTGCAGGAATTTGATCTATTAGGTGATCAATAACCTGCGTTTCTGCCATGCTGTGTAAAAATACATACACATGTTGAGTTGGCGCACGAAGCTGGCCATGTTGTTGTGCTTGAAGTATTTGGGCAGAACCTCCTTGGCAAACCTGCCTTGCTCAAACACATGGAAGCTGGCACCAGTCTAGATGGAAGAAACCAAGTCAAAAAGTCTGTGTATTAACAGAATATCAAATCTTGTAGTTAAATGCATGTTATTTTATCATATTTAAAGATTCACAGAGGGAAATGGTGAGGCCTAGTCCAAGATACATCATAGCTTGTTAGCAAAATTAACCATGGAGCAAATAAGTAATGAACAGTAGATGTTCTTCTGAACAAAAGTGGAATATTTAAAAGTGCTCATAAGTGTTGATTAGTATTCAGGTGGTAAACAGCAAGAACTCTCAGAAACATTTAATTCAGCTGTGTGAAAACTTAGATGCATTACAAAGACCCACCACAGTGAAAAATAACAGCTATTGCTCTGAAGTTGGTGACAAGGAGCTTTCTTTGATTTACAGGTCTTGCCTTGTTGACAACTGCTAAGTAAATGTAAGACAGTGTTATTTATACACAAATAACACGTTCAGTATTTCCAAAAAGTTTATTTGAGGAACTGGTTTGGCAACAGTTTTTATGATTAAACGATTAGATTAAAAAAGGATTATGAAAATAAACAAAGGGAATGGCAAAAATAGATCAAATTGACTGTAACAGGAAAAATAACATTAAAAAACAAACTTTTATTTGTTAGAGTCTCTTACAGCCTGGTCCTATCACTCTCCCTTTCTCCCCATTTTCCTTATCATCCCAAGAAAGAGAAAACAACTCAGCAGACTTCTCTGGTGACCTTCAGTCCAGCAAGAAAACAGTCTCTTCTCTCTTATAAATAACCATTTTTATACCTACACATGATTTACAGCTATTGGTAGTCAACTAGTCAACTATTAATCCACAGCTAGGACAATTTTAATTTGCATTGAATCTTTTAATCTATTTGATGTTAATGTCTCCCTTTTTTGTGTCTGGCTATCTGACGCAAGATGGCAAGTTTAGAAGGGCCACAATAACCTTCTTAGATGCTAAAGTTTCTATTGCTGACTACCAGATATATTTTTGAAGAAGAGGCATACAGAACCTCTCTTTAAGACTAGATCTGAATATTTCTCTACATTCTACATATATCACTCATTAGCATATACTGTAAAACACACAAATAATAATAATCAAAATAATGTGTACCTCATTGTTAACATTTCTAAGAATATTGTTCTACTTGGAGTGGGACATTATATCTGTATGGCGCTATGCTGTGATGAGGAAATCATGTTATTCTATAGGCTATCGGTTTAGATAACATCACAAAATATTATTTCTTGTCCCTTAAAATATGCTAAATGTTTCTTAAAATATACTTTTTTAAAAATATGATAGCCTACATTTTAGAGAACAAACATACCAGATGAAAATCAGGAAGCTGTAGGCCTATACCTAAATTGTGAGCACTAAAGCCATTTAAAAAAATATGGAAGCAGTTTCGCTGATAACTTTATGCAAAATTACATACAATACTGTGTTGCTATTTAATGTTGTCCTTTTTAAAAATGTAAAGTTCTAAGCTGATATTGTGATTTACAGAAAAACACGATATTGGGATGTATGGTTATTACACTGGGAATTTTCATAACATTTCACCTCTACTCTGTATATTGTGTCAACATCAGACCTTGCCATGTGTTTTCCTCTAAATTATCATTTGTAAAACCACCGTCCAAGGCCTATCACAGGTGTTCATTCTCCAAATAAAAAGGTAAACCACAGAACGTGTTATGATTCAGAAAGAATGTTAAGTTTTTAGTAATTAGATTTACTCATTAGAAGTAGGTCAATGGGAAGTGTCAGGGTTGACTCACAGTGCTCCAACAAATGAGATGGTTAGTCTCCGGGTCCTCTACCAGCGTCCACAGCTTGGTGAGGAAAGCGGGCACGTTGCTGGCATAACCTCCATCAACACCTATAGAGCCTGGTGACTCCTGCATGGCTGCGCTCGGCACTTGGCTTGGGTTTCCGTAGTTGAGCAGTACGTGTATGTGTACGTTTGCTTCCCAAGACTCCTCAGTCCATCTCCACGTCTCTGCTCTCTGACCTCCCGAGCTCCTGATGCTGTTCCTCTCTCTTTCTCTCTGTATCTTTCTCTCGCTCCCTCTCTCTGGCTCATGGTCATCTGGCCATATCAGGCCGTGTCATTCACGCAGGCTTGAGTCAGCATAAAGAGAGGATGCAGCCTCATCACCGCTACTCCAACAAAAGAGGCCGCAGGAACAATGCATGGCCGTACAAAGCCTAGAATAATACTACACTGTTACACCAAACACAATGCTCCAACACACCCTGTGCATGTGAGTGTTGTGTGAGTTATGTGTGTGTTTGAATTGTTTTTCATGCATTCAAGCTTATTGTTTAGAAATATAATTGCAGTTTTTATAATAAAGTCTTGAAAACTTACAAACTTAGAATTGAATATCAATTTACCCACAAATATATCGTTGTATTTTTGTTTTCATAAATAATTATGAAAATTAAAACTAGAAAATGTTTAAATTACTTTTATACTTGTGTGTATATACACAAACAAGAATAGTATTCATTATAAAAAGCAATATGATTTCCATAATTAATTTAGTAACTAAACTTTTTGTTCTGAAACAGCACAGTACTATTGAAGTTATGTTGGAAATTTCCCCAACATATGGGTGTTGGAAAAAGTACAACTATTGTGTACTTTTCCGAACAGCCATTGAATTTGCTTCTGTATTAAAAATGTCTAGTTGGTCCAGCACATTAACCTCTATCCTTACTGAATGTCTGCTCATGGTCTTTAATTTGGCCCCATATGTAGGCCCCATTGTTCATCACAAACTGCAGTAGATATAAATCAAAATAGCATTTCACATCAGAACCAGCAGATGGAGCTGTCCTCAAGCTTGTCATTATTTTATTCAAAAGTGAAACTGTCAGTAAATATGGCCTGCTCAATATATTTAATCATTATAGAAATACAGGTTTATAAGGAAGTGAAACTGTCAGGTAACTACTTTCCATTTTAGCTCATTCTTTACGTATTCCCTGCTCAATGGTTGCATTGGGATCGCCACTCAGTTGCCAGATTATTAGGTACACCCAACTTATACCTACATTCATTGGCCATTTTATCAGGTAAACCTAACATGTAGGCGCACATTGTAGGTATACAAGTAGTGACTGTATCTCATTTGTTGCTATGCACAATTTGTCAACAGACCAGTCTGAGACAACTCTGTCTAAGGAGTTTCAGAATTTACCATGGACAGACATCATGCTTTAGAGAATTACACCAAGACAAGGATGATCATGATTTATAAGCAGACTATTCAAAAGCATAATGAAAATTTAACCATCCAGTACCAGCCTAAAAGTTTCTCACTTAATACATGACAAGCAGTGTTTCAATTCTGATGCAGGTAGCTACTGGAAACCAGTAGAGGGAATACGGCAATGATGTACAGTAGAAGTATTTGGGGTGGTTAAAAACACGGCATGCAGCTGCATTCTGGAGCCAGGAGCAAGTTGCAGTGGTCCAATCTTGAGATGAAGCGCCTGGGTGGCCTCCATGGACAGAAACGGCCAACTCATCCTGAAACCCACAAGTCAGGTTAGCAACATTCTGAGCAGAGAATGGAAGCCCCCATATGGCCTAGTGATTTCATCTCTCCTTTTACCAGTCTATTCAACATTAAAAAATATATATAGTTTCAGTACATTTATTTGTAGAGTTTGTAGAGCAATGTACCGCATGTCAGGTTTGCAGTTTCTTTTGACAACAAATGGGATGTACTGTAGATGATACTGCATGTATGAGCCAGCCCTCAACTGGTCTGGTGGCTAATTTTACTCCACCACCCTTGTTCTGACAAAATAGCTGACAGAACAGATACGGCTTATGAGATGATAACGTCTATGCTTCTTTGGCTGTTGCATATTAGATTACAACAGCATGAGTTCAACTGTAACTTTTCTGAAAGTGATCCGACTTCATTCTTTTTAATCCTCATAGGTTTTACCATTACTACTATAAATCACGTGTCTTTTGGACACCAACTGCTTACCACGTGATCCTTATTGCTCTGTATCATCATTCAATCAGATTGAATAAAAAGGTTTTCTGAAAGCACTGTCCCATTATTTATTTTGTATATGGTTGCCTACATATGTGGGGTGGCTCATCTTATCCTGTTCTCCCCTACTTTCCCAGTTTATGGAGTAGCTACATCAGGTTGTCACGTATCGGCCGGCGGCTACCAAGGCACACGCACTACAACTCCCAGAATCCCCAGCGCACGATCGATCACCTGACTAACTAGCCATCACAGACACCTGTTCCTCATTACATACACCTCCGTATATATACTCGGACTTTGGACACTGACTTTGCGAAGTCTCGCCTTTAGCGGGCTAGTTGCACGTCTGTCTGTCTGTCTGTCTGTCTGTCTGTCTGTCTGTCTGTCTGTCTGTCTGTCTGTCTGTGAAACCCAGCACGTGCACCCTGAACCCAGCACGTGTGATCCGTGACACTAGTAATGCAGTCTTTTAATATGGACGTTGTTCAACTTCAGACAGCAACGAAGATGGCAGTGAGCCGGCGGACGTGAGGGCGAGGTGAGCAGCTGCCGAATTTCAACATGGAGGACCTTTTTATTCTTCACGTTTCTCGGTTCAAGTCCCCTGACGAATTTTCCTTCCAGCAGATGGCGCCGTTGCTGACTCTAGTATTTGTCCCCCTAAAAACCCAGTTGAAGGTGTGACGAAACGCCGATTTGTGCCAGTGATCTGGCTTACTGGTGACTTGTTCCACCCCCCCTACCATACTGGTGGCTTTTCTACCACATTGGACCGCTTCAGCTTTCTTTAACCTGTGTGTTATAAACAGCATCAGTAGTTCAAAAGCTTCATTAGCTATTAAAATAAGGGCAGGCCTGCATGTAATTGCATACAAAATCAGGAATGGACTTCACTCTTATTCATTTGGTAGACACTTTTACTGAAGGATACTCGCAAGTGAGGTGGAATACGCTTTTAGAAAAGCGGGTTCCTTAAGTGTTCTTTGGGTGGTTAATGGTTCTAGCTCTCGAAAGAGGTTCTGAAAGGAAACCCCTGTTTTAGGGTTCTATATAAAACCTCCAAGAGCCCTTCAGAGTGCTAGATTTAACTCTTATTTTCTGAGAGTGTAATGTTAAAGAAGACAACCGTGATAAAAGTATTAAGCGCTTTCATTCCTGCTATGTGCTATTGCATCAGCCCTCTTGTCTTTTTTTTTTTTTTATTGCTCCACGGTTGGCCAAATCGCTATCTGTACTGTGCAGTATATTGGAGCCAAATACACACCCTGTTCCAAGTGTGTTGGTGCAAATCTTCCTTAAATTACAGTTTAATAACAATATAGTTTATTGTGAATATCCCTATAAGACTGTAGTTACACTAAGACAATATGCTCTAAGGGGACTGTTGCTCTTCACTGCTGGACTGAAGTGTGACATGTGTCTGTCTGTAGCCATAGTCTGTTGGACAGTCTACTATTGGTCAGCATTGTGAGGAGTGAGAGAGAAGGTGGGAAGGCCAAAAGTGCTTGGATAGAGCAGGATGGGTAGATTCAGCTAGTGCTCTCTGTGCCACTGCATCGCCATGCACCTTTCTATCTCTCTCGTTGCTCTCTGCTAGGGAATGAATGGGGTACTACAACCACTTTGCATTTTTCAGGGTATGTATTAGTCAGTTTGATCGTCATCTCATATTATACAGTGTGATGAAATATTGTGCCTCAATAACCATGATGCAAGACAATACAGAGGCTATGTACACAAGACCACATGAGGTGCAAATAATTTCAACAAAATGACAAACATAGCACAATGGAATACAGAACAGTATAGGTTGTTTATACAGAACAATATAGGTAATTTTACAGTACACAAAGACTAAGCATGTACTTGTATTAGTACAGTCGAATGCAAAGCATCCCCCATGGTTTCTGGGTGAAAAAAGGTAACTGTATCTCTATTTTACAAATTATTTACAAAAAAGTAGAATTCTAAAATTCCAAACTTGGGCTGTATCCGGCAACAAGACAACAATCCAAAACTTAAGCAAAATGACCCAGAGGAATATTACAACAGAGATAATCCATAAGCTGTTAATATCCTAACATGCACTATGAAACTTAACACACTAAGGCCCTGATTTACTAAGATCCCAAATAACGAGAGCTAATTTGTGTGTGCAATGGGATAAATTTGCGCACACAAATAGTGGGCATGTTCCGGGTGATTTACAAAGAATACGGGGATGAAACAATATGTAAATGTGTTTTTTGTGTGTGCCAATTGTTCTTGATGGCTGTGGCGAGTTCGGATCTCTGATGGTGCGTTCGGGAGAACCTTGTCAACTCGGAAACTACAGAGTTTACCACAGCCGACAAAGTGGTAAATGCCAGTCGTAAACTTGGGCAACTTCCATGATACGTCACAACTCGTACAAAAGACCCTTAACACCACCAGCCTAGCCAAGAAAGCCCAACAGCTTCTTCACTTCCTGCAGAGGATGAAGTGTGAACCTCCCAACATTCTACACGGGGACAAAAGAGTGTACTGACAAGCTGTCTCACTGTCTGGTATGGAAACTGCAGCGTCTCAGACCGCAAGACCCTACAACGGATTGTGAGAACTGCTGAGATCATCGGAGTCTCTCTACCCACCCTCAACACCATCTACCAGAAGCGCTGCATCCGCAAGGCCACCAGCATTGTGGATGACCCCTCCCACCCCTCTCATGGACCGGAGCATCCGTGCCACCACCACCAGACTCTGCAACAGTTTTTTCCCTGAGGCAGCCAGACTACTCAACACACTG
>JAOUQW010000034.1:18923463-18957151 GCA_028565825.1 Olivaichthys viedmensis | reverse complement strand
AGCTTACCAACATGCTGGGATATGCGAAGAATCAATTTCACTGTACTGTACTTGTATATGTGACAATAAATAGCATTCTATTCTTTCTATTATAATAGTATTTTGTGTCAAACATATGTGGCTCAATTATTGACAACCCTAAGGAATATTTAAAATAAATGCAAACATTGGCATTCTTGAAAAAATTATATTACTTGTAAATTGCTCCTGTTGTTGTCTTTGACCGTTTCCTGTTTTCCTGTAGTTGGCATTCTTTGTAAAAATAAAAAAATAAAAAATGCTGTATGTTAGATATCTTAATTTGGAGGTCAATGATCTGACAAATGTACACATTACAATAGGTAATAATCAAAATTGTATATTGGGGTGTGTAAAAAGTTACAATATGGTATTATAGTAAAAGGTGTGTGTGTGATTTTTATATATATATAATGTATGTATGTTTATTGAAATACAAAATGTTGAACAGAAATACAAAGCAACAGTGTCCAAATCGCAATTCCCAAGTAATGTTCAATGTACATTGTGTATTCATTAACAAATGTTATAAAGCAATGCTCAAGGATAATCTAAAGGCAAAAAAACAGAAACAGTCCAAGGTCCTGGTCACAAAAGGCATGCACAAAAGCACTGGGAAAATAAACTCCGACTCACAAAAGGATCAGCAAAACTTTGCAAAGTGGCTCTAGGAGAGTGGCGTATAAGGAGCCAGACACTTAATGAGTTTGCATTAATCTTGGGAAAATGAAATGTGGGACCTATTTTAGACGATGATGGTTGCAATCAATAAGAAACCTGTGTTATCATAATATCATAAACGGGCCGACATTGCGTAAAGTTACATTTCTTGATTGCAGCTTTAGTCTTTCATTAACAGGCATACAATCTGACCAGCATCTGACTGCGTGCTGTAGTTGAACGTGTGCTGCCTCTCAGGTTTGCATCCAGTTGTTGACGGCTGGCACGTTGGACGTCTTTTTTGACCACAGAAATAGGGGAGGTTAATAGCCTAAGATGCACTGGAATGGGGTAAGCCCCATCAAGGAGTGTGTTGGGGAAGTCTAAGCGTACTTTTCCCAGGTCAGGAAGTGGCTCCACTCCTGTTGTTTGTTGTTACAGTATGAGTGAAAGATTCTTGTGATTTAACTTGACTGTCATATTTTTGTGACCGGGTCAGTCTTGGTGTTCTTTGGGACAGGTCTGTAGATCAGTGTCAGAAATGCGTGACAAGCCCTTAATGCAACGTTGTCATATTTTTAGGACTCAGTTTCCCCATCAGAAGTGAGGTGAGGGGCCACTGAGCTGAACCCAGGAATAAATCGCAGGAGAGCCACTGGCACCAGGGTAGAGGGTAGCAGTATTTCAACATCACAGAATTCGAACCTCTTTAGTCAATGCAGGGATCGAATTCCATCTTTATTTTCTTCATGAAGAGGAAACTAGCTGTACAGATATATGTACTCAAGATCAAGCTCCTCCTTAATATATCCTTCCATGGCTCGCGGTTCCGGAAGTGAAACGGGATGAGCTTTACTGCAACAGGGTGACGCCGTTAGCAAGTTGATGGCACAGTCCCACAACCCTGGGTAGGAAGTTTGGCTGCTTTGGTTTTACTGAACACTTCAATGAGATCTTGATAGGTTGGGGCAAGTTAAACTATCCATTTTAGGGTTTGTTTAACAATACGTCTGCTCTCTCACTGGATTATAGGATATGGGGAAGTGTGGTACTGTAGCGTGCTGATGTGACAGTAGATCCTCCAAATCGCATTCATTTCAGTATTGCAGTATAAAAGATTATATCATTACACAGTATGATATTTATATACATAATATAATTTACACACATGGGTAAGGATACAGTGTTTGTCCAGTGTTTGAATTGAAATGTATATACATACCCACACTAGGCAGATTTATAGTGTTTCCCCATAGGGTCTGTATAGCTAGCTTGTACGCGCTCCTACCTCATGGTATTAACACTCAGTGGCCTGTTTAACATTACTTTCACTCTCGCACAGGATAAGAGGATGAGGGGAAGTGAGAGCAAAAACTAGTGGAGGGGCATCGGTGTATGTAGCCTCCCATGGTACACTTCTTGAACACTCATTCCATTCTTTAATCGGCATCTTAACCCGGACGTTCTGATTTCTACTACATTTGTCATTTCTTTTGATTTTTCAGCAATTCCATTGTAAAATGTATTTCAAATACTCAGTATATCGTATCTATATCTCAATAACAAGAACAATATTTATGGAAACCCCCATTCACATGTTTGGGGATTCTCCTGATGGAACGTGTATATGCAAATAAGAGAAGGAGGAAATGTGACCGGGACTAAAATAACCATTTTTGCTCAATAAGGTCTGTCTTCAGATCGCAGGCTGGAAAAGGTGTGTCTTCAGATAAGAAAAAAGAAGTCATTGGCATTCATACATACACATGTACTTTAACACATTTTGTTCGACAGCAAGCTAACATTAGCAAACCTGATGGGATTTCTGGGATTATTTTTAAGTGATTTAAAAATAATTTAATTTTTTAATTAATTTTAATGATTTTTCATATTCATTAAGAAAATTAACATGGAGTATCATGTTGGTAAATTCATTTTAGTGTTGTTCCACTTATAGCAAAAATTGTAAAACTGCTTATTTTAAGGTTATTAATGTGTTATTTATCGAAATGGAATAAGATATTTATAAATGCAGTTTTTATACACTCGTACTATATTATTTGATATTACGTTTTGTGGGCGCTGAGCTGACCGAGTGCGGGATGTGGAATGTTCTCATAGGCGTTGGGGACGTTGGGAGATGTGGAGGCTCCGATTGAGGCGATTATAAATAGAAGCACTGCCCTTATGTTCTGGCAGAGCAGAAGACAAGATAAGTGGCTGTGTCCTGTGGGAGCGATGACAGGAGCGCCACTCAAACAGGCACTCCGTACAAAGGGGGGTTCTTACCAATGGCACACACCCATTGGAGATACGGGAGTTTGTGTGTAGTTTTATTTTTCTTGTTCTTTTTTTTTAAAACATATAATCTTCTGATGAAAACTGGTTCAGCTTTTTCCCACCAAACAAATCAGTAAAGCATCACTTTTTGGATTATTGCACGTGTCCGCTTTCTAAACTGTGGCTTTCCGAGTTAGTGAGGTCAGTTTTATGTCATTTGAATTAGCCTCATATGAATAATGCTAATGTGCGCCTGAGTAGATTTCTGTGCTGTTTTTTTGTTGCTAGGTGTCCATACGGATATGCTGGCATACACAGATCTGTTGGGTTGAGGTTTGACGGCTTTATCTCGGTGGTGTGTGGGAATGAGGGTATGAGTGACTTTGAAAGTGTGTCTATATGTGCCAGATCAGGCTACATGTCACAGAGTGCTGTGTGTGTGTGTGTGTGTCTAGAATAATTGTCAGCAGGAGATCCCTCTGGTCAGCTTCTCTTTTCCTCGGCGTGCATAGACACACATGCGCGCACACACACGGACAGACAGCTCAGAAGTGAGGAACATGCGTGAACAGAACAGGCTCCCCATATCATCAGAGAGAAATCTCTTGCACGCGCCTCTCCTTTCTTTAAAAACTTGCTCAGTAATAAGCTCCTCTGAACTAGGGGTAGCGGTAATGATGTCTCTCATCCGCCCCCACATGCCGCCATACCGAGGCGCAGCTTCCTCTGCTCTCCTTCCGAAGAGGGAGAAAACGACTGCTCGCCCTACACAAACGCTCCAGATCTCCTGTGGATCTTTGGTGTGAAACTTGTGGGCTGTTGAATGCAGCAGGCTGGCTTTGTCGGCTCTCTGCATGCTCACAATTAATTGTCTGTGAATTGTAATCACGATATTTACCTTCTGAAAATTGATAATACCACTGAATGGATTTCATTTATTAGTACACCCGCTGTGCCATGATCAAACATTTTAAGTTACTTGTAACTGAGTGAATGGGTTTGCAAATCACAGGAATTGCTGCGAGATAAGAATGCACGACTGATCTCATATTTGTTGTGGTAACTTTTTTTGAATGGTAGCAGTCACTATTAACTCGAGTAAATAATATGCACAATCAGTCCAGGCTGGATCTTGGCGTAGGTGGCATTTGGCCTGGGTCAGCTGATCAAGACTACAGTCTCAGCATTCATTGGAGTTTTTTGATAACTTATAAGCTCTGACAATCTCTCAGCCTAAAGTCACTATTATTTTCCAGTGAAATCTTGCAAGCGAAATACACTTAAATGGAATCAGTAGTTTCGCGTCGCAGATTTCCAGAATACACATGTTGAGTTCAACTTTGACACACGAATTTGCATCGTCAATCAATAGCACTACTGCTTTAGCTGGTTGATGGGGGCATTCCTTTGTATTGCACCACAGAAGATCCAAAATGGAGGAAGCTCTAATTTTGGCAGTGTGCAAGCATGTGATTTTACATAATACTTCCTCAACCCACTATAAATTATTCCATAAAAAGGCAGTATGACATGCAGTCCATTGGGAGGCTGGTGTGTTAGGTGGTATAACTAATTAGTACATATGTGTTTTTCACTGTTTTTGGTTGATGACTTAGCTAGCTTGCTAGCAACCAACTCGGGCAGGTTGGCAAGCATGGTAGATTTCCAACAAACTCTCAATGTACAAAATGTTGTTTATACAGACTTGATTCATGGAAATGCATTTATGAAGCTAACGAAACCAGCCACAGCTAAAATGCTAAGTCACAACCAAATTGAGTCTTACATTTGTGGGGTCTGGTGTGTGTCTACCTCTACAAACAGTAACAGTAGTAGTATCTCTTTCTCTCAAAGAGCACACAGCATTTTCACAGAAAAACGTCTCACAGCCAGAAAATTGGAACATTAGGAGGACTATTACCAGATACATTCAACTGTTGCTGAGTTTCATACACAGAAACACAGGCTGAGGAACCTTCGAAATGTAACATGTCCTGAATACAAAAAAATGTCTTAAGGTTTTCAAGCATGAAGATCATTAAAATGTAAAGCAATAGCAACTTAAAGAAAGATGACTTCTGGTATTATCTTGATGTTTTGTCATTGTTCCAATTCAGAACTGATGATGCCCCCTGGGTTAGGGTCTTTTAAGATGACTTTAAATTACTACTAGACCTAAACTGAAATGGCTTAGTGTTACTTTCATGGCATATCATGTTTTCAAAGTTATTCTTCTCAGAAGGCTGATTACATGATCAAGAAACGGGTTAAATAGCCTAAAAAAAAATCACACTAGACTACTTGTAGTGGACATAACTGTAAACTGTAGTGTCCTTCATATCTCTATAAAGTGTTTTGGCCAGCTGTCAGGCCCGGGAACATGCTGGAGGTATCGGGGGCTGAATGTCACCTATAAACGAATGACTATGGTTGTGTTCTCAGGAAATAGGGCTGTAAATATAGAGGAGTGTGTTGTGTCCCTCATAGGGAGGTGTCTCCCCCCCCCACACACAGACAAGTTGCATAGTCATAAAAACGTGCATGCTGTGTCCTCCAACAGTAGCTTAGAGGCTAAACGTGTGTGAGGAGACAAACCTGTCAGTGAAGCTCTTCTTTCAGTCTCGTATTTGAAACAGATCGATTTTTTTTGGGGTATAGGAAACCAGTGGCTCTGGGAACTTTTTTTTATTGTGACTTTACAGAAAATATGTTGAATCTCAGCATTCTTGTGAACAGCCTCATACACATACATTCAGTTGATTTTGGTGAGTTGCAGCATGTCTCAGGAACGGTAGTGGGTTTTTGCAGAGGTTATTTTAAGAGGTCACACGAGAGAATGACACTGTCTGAACCTCACGCTCGCATTTCCGTCTCGCTCACTTTCGTTTTCACTTTCAATTTTGGTCAGACATTCGCTCAATAACAAAGATTTGAGTATGGGAGACCTCTCAACCTTTCCTATAGTGTTTGGATTGCTTCGAACTACACATACTGACACAAACGCACCCAAAGGTTAAGGCATTGGGTCCCATTCCTCACGAAACACTAAAGCTTGTCACGTTAGAAACTCTCTCATTTACAATCTTACTTTCAACTATGCTGTGAAACTCTGGCATACAGCAGGTAATATTATTGCATATCTATGTAGGCAATATTATGCATGTGTGCCATGTCAGGCTCATTTTAATAAAATATATCATATATATTCAGTTAACCGTGGAGCAGCATTCCCAGATATAAGATAAAGGTTTTTATATCCAGAATGAATATAAGAAGCCCAATAGCAATATAGAGAAAGAGTGCCAACATGTGTAGTTAGCCCCACTTTAAATAGTTGAGAATGGGAACCTAATTTTGTTAACTTCCCAATCAGTTAAAGCTAAAAGTAGCACTAACTACAAGATCAAGCAGTCCCTGTACAAGGTGCAGTGTAACTATTAGGGATGCACTGATCTTAATTCTTCTTACTCTTTGATACGATACCAACATTAGCGCTCTGAGTATCTGTCAATACCTGATATTGATTCAATGCAGACGTCCTCTCAGTAACCGAGCCGGTTCTCTGAAAGCTTCTGTTGTCAAGTTTTGCAAAACACCAGGCATGATGACGGTATGCTTTAAGACGGTTTCTGTCCTGTGTTCATATGCAAGATCTGTGTCGTGCCAGTCAACGTAACGTGTTGACTGAATAAAATACGTCAGTGGATCAGATCGGAGAATATGACTAATCCGATCTGATACTGATCCAGAGTTTCAGGCCAGTATCGGATTGGTACAGCCCTAGTAACTACGTACAAGACAGCAAAACAGACACTCCAACATGAACTGATAATGCTGCAATAATATACCAACACCATTTAACCCTCGTCTAATTTAAGATTTAGAAGCGTTTTGAGACGGAAATGTTTGAATCCTGTGATCAGTGGGTTTTTCTTTTTCTTTATGCTAAGGGACCTTTATTGCTTTATTGCAAACCGACAAAGTTGATTTGTATATATTTTCAAAGGGCTGTTAAATTGCACACCAAGCCCATGGTTGTTGCAAAAAGTCTAGATTTGTGATGAGCTAAAATAGTAATTTTCTATATTCATCATCTTTGTATCAATTGGTGCTTGGCTCGCATTAAGAGTAGAACATTTTAAATCACTCTCTTGGTTCACATTACTCGCAACCAGGAAACACGAATACTGGCAAAAGAGATAAGGAGTCAAGAAGCATTGCTATATGTATGTGTCTACTTTCTCTAACGGGGTGTGTGTGTGTGTGTGTGTGTGTGTGTGTGTGTGTGTGTGTGTGTGTGTGTGTGTAGGATTATCCACGAGGATGGCTTCTCTGGAGATGACGTGAAGCAGTATAAGCCCGTGGTGTATAGCAACACCATCCAGTCCTTGGCTGCCATCGTCCGTGCCATGGACACTCTCGGCCTGGAGTATGGGGACAAGGAGCGCAAGGTGAGTGTGCTAAAGTTAATGCTTACACACATACACACACCAAAACATGCACACATGCATACACACAATGCAAGACATTCACAGTGCATAGGGAAGTGGAAAACTGTACAAAAAAACCATTAGAGGTAGCCATTAATGTTATGTGCATTGGTTTGTCAAATCTGCCTCAGATATCAGTCTTTTAAGAAGAACTACTTCATGTTTTATGACCTTGCATAGTAAAGTTTAGGTGACGGAGAAGGATCACGCCCACCTCACCTCAACTGCCTTTAGACCTCAGACCAAAAAGGCGTAATGTAGTTTTTGATCTGAACTAGTAGTGAACCTCATTCTCCGGCGTGAACATTGTTGAATCACTTCTGCAGTAGTTTTAATAGCTATATTTCTATCTCTAAAACAGTAAGTGTTGAGATGACAATGTTCAGATGTATGATTATCCTCCCAGAAGGACTAAAATGCTCCCTTAGTAAGTAGTAAGCAATGTAGTGCATCACGTAGAGTGTAAAGGACATCGTTTGATGCCTTGTAGTGGACTTATAGTGCACAAGGAGTGCAAAGCCATTTGGGATTCAGCCTAAATATAGTCTTCATTAGGACGAAGTTAGCCTACATTAACCTACAGTATGGTACATTACTGTGCTGGCAATGTTCCTCGTCTCTCATAACTAGCTCTAGCCTGCCATGTAGTTTGACGAACTTAACCAGTCAAGTTGGTAATATTGTCTGTTGGCAGTTTTAATAAACATTGACGGCAGGCTTCTTTTGATGAAATTGGCTGCAAGTCCCATAATTTTTAGTCGATTTTTACAAAACCACATACTTTGTGTAACTAATACGCATAACCCGTTGAAATTTCAACAGCTTATTATTTGATGACCAGTTCATTGTTATTTAAACGTGTGACTGCATGAATAAGGGTCTGTCATTAATTAGTACAGAAGATGTCCCAGATAAGCTTTTTTAATACAGCTGACTTTAGCAGGAGAAACCGGCTGTGAACATGCATGGATTTGTTTATGGATGAATCTCGACTTTAAGTCGATAAGTCGCTGTGGACATATCACGGCAACCATAGGCATGCAATGAGGGGGTGTGTAATGAGGTGTCTTAAGGCCAAAACTGGACCGTATAGAGAAATAGCGATACTAATTTATGCAATTTTAGATCCAGCTGAAATAGTCTGCACAATGCTGAATGCCTAGTGAACTTAACATGCACAGAAACAGATGTAGTGCCCGACTGGATAAATATCTAAGGGAATTACTGACTGGATCTGCTTAAGCTATAATTGTCATATGGTGAGGACAGTATGATGAGGCTGACACACAGCATGACACTGCACAATTATCTCGCTGATTACTGAGGCGGAACTGTCACGCCTCATAGGCCCTATCTGCTTACTTCATGCCTTTTGCCCCTTATGAAGTCAAAAGAACAAGGTTCAAAGGTCGTGAACCAATTTGTGGCATATTGCCGCCAACCTTGATTAAACCAGCCCCAGGCAGGACACTTAATCCCATAATTCCTTTCTTGGAGAGCTATCCTGCTATCTGAGTGGAGTGGCGAAGCCCTCTTCTGACCTGTGCAGGAAGCGGCGATTTATTTTAATCGACAGATGTGTGTAAAATATCTTGTGGCTATTGACTGAGAGATATTTTCTCTCAGGAAAGACTAAAAGGAGAGGTTCTTCATTTCCAGATTACATTACCGTATTAGAAGCTGGGCTAGCAGCGTTGATGGACTCCAGAGCTCTGAACCCCACACAGTGAGGTGACAGATAGCAGCGGCATAGTTTGTGTGTGTCACACTGTCCTGTCAGGTAGCGGAATGCATTGGGACGTGTGTGAGTGTGAATTCACGCTGCCATGAGCAGTTGAAAATCTCTTCACACCATTGTTATCAATGAAACTCTACAGGCGTGCGTCACAGAACTGGAGACACATTATTCTTTCTGTGTGACGCTACAGAATCTCGGCGCATTGAACCAAAAATTGACTTTTGGACTTATTTAAAACTTTATGATGGCATATAACTGGCTTGAAACGAACATCCACCGACCTGGATCAAATGGTGACAGAACAGAACGCACCCGAGAAGAGTGTGAAGAAGAAAAGGATGAGGAAAAGTAAAAAAAAAACAAAGCAAAACAAAACAGATGCTACAATAAAAAGTGGCGACTGTTTTGCTAGTTGCTTGGGTACGATCCAGCTAACAAGTTTTGTCAGTACTCTGTGTTATGGAAACGATAAGGTAAAAACACATCATGTGTTGTTACAGGCTGTTATCTGTTTGAAATTAGCACGCTTGTGGTAATTTAACATTCAGTTTAGCAGGATTGAGAAGACGCGCTCATACACACACAATGTCCTAGTAATTAACTGTTGTATTTTTCCAACAACATGGAATGCATTTAATAATTAACAAAATAACTTATTTAACTTGTTTATTTGTTTATCTATTTATTTATGAATTGATTGATTTGTATTTTATACATTTTAGATATAGTATGTATGTATACTAAATGTATTATATACATTTAGTATACGGTTGCATTTGAAAAATGCTGACTGGCTACGAATTTGAAAAACAAACCACAGTGGCTTGTGAGCTAAAAGTTAATTTCAAGCCCTGCATTAATACCTGGCAATATGAGTAATTACAGTAGTTTCAGGAAGATGTTCAAGCCTTCTACAGTACATTTGAGTTGAAGTAGCCATTAATCATGATCTCTCAACCTGTGTGCAGTCGCAATATTTTTAGGGATGAGAAAAATGGTGGAAAATCTGCCCTCCTGCACTCATTAGCCTAGGATTTGAGTAGATTTCCAGCAATTTACTTAAGAGTCATTGTGCCAAAGGACACTGCAGTGTGAACAAGTGAAGCAGCTTGTCGGATGCGTCAAGTGACTCTTCGCTTGTGTTCCTAATGTCGTGTCACACTCGGATGTATGATGCCTGACAAAGCTGCAGACTTGACTGTAAGGTTGCAGAGTCTGTTGACACGGAACACGCACGCACACGCACACACACACTTTGAGGCCAATGGCCTCTGGCTGTGGTGGCCAACCGGCTTACACCTCTTTAATCAGGTGTGAAACTTTCACTGCAGCTTCCACTGCCTCTCCCTATTTCAGCATTCATATGTCTCTCACTCTTTCTATTTTTTTTTCTCCCGTTCCCTCTTTCTTGCTCTTGTTCGTGCGTGCGTGCGTAAACCAGAATGCTCTTCATTGTGGAAACTCTGTGTACGAAAGTGTGCCAGTAAAGGATTCCTCCAGTGAACAATGAAAACTCTGATGTATTGGACTTTTATTGTTGCGTTATTATTTTTATTTTTTGGTGAGGATTTGTCATTGATTTGCACTGGTCAGAAGTAGGAGGGCATAAATGAGTTTGCTGCCTAAAAGTCTTGGCGAAAATCAGTTAAAATCTCAATTTTATTGCAGTTGATTTATGCCAGAAACTTGTGCATTTAGCGCAGAAATGCTATGCTAGCACGCTGTGACTCAAGTGGCTGGAAGTGGACGTACCATGCTGCCGTGGGTGGAGGGCTCCGTGCCCAGCGCCTGGCATGCGGGTGGCTCCAGATGGGTTTTGCCACGCTAGCCCTCGAGTCCTACTGAAACTCGGTGCCAGCGGATGGCTCCAAATTCTCCTCAGCGTCCCATATAACCGGCCTGCTTGCTAACCGAATGCAAATGTGATACAAGTGTCCTAAAATAGAAGAGAAATGATGTTATATGAGAAAATAAACTGCTGTGTGAAGATTGTTATTCAGCTTGTGTGTAAGGGTGGGAGACAAAATCAGTGAGAGAAAGGCAGGTGTGTGAGAAACTCCAAAGCTACATTCTGTGTATGCCCACTTGGCTTCCTCAGACACTGAGGTGGGTCGTAACGACTTGAATACGTTTTTTTTGTACGTTTCACTTCATACTTTTCAGTAGCCTATAGTACATCTCAAAAGAAACATCTCTACTTTCTACTCACTACAACAGATCGGGTACTCTTTAATCAACATAAGGTGATATTCAGACAGCTTCAAGCAGTTGATTAAAATTCCTAACAAATCTGTACTTTAACGTGTGTGACCGCAAGAACAGTGAATGATCCCTTGAGGTATTTCTTTTTACATTTCTACATTTTGCAGCTGTTCGTACGCATGCATGCAAGGGAGAAAAAAACAACAAAAAACAAGCTGTACTTGGATGAGTATTTGCACTTTTATTTCATTAAGGAATTTTTGTACTTCTACCACCTCTGCTCAGCAATCTCAGTGGGTAATTGTCATTGCTTATTCACTTAGGGAGGATAAAGATGTGTTCATGTTCCAGCCTATAAATTGCAATTACAGTTCATACAATACTTTGCAGTATAGTCATACCCAGGCAATTAGCAAATGCTGATATCATATATTCCAGTTTATAGTGCTCTAATTTCAGGATTTAACCAATTTATAATGGCTTTTTTTTCTTTTCTTCCATGAGACCATTACTATTTGTATTTTACCACAAGCATTCTTAAGTGTGTGGGTGGAGCAGCTATGGCATCCAGATCTGTTAAAATGTTTGCATCCCTGCTGAAGAGTGAGCTTTTTAGTTTGTTATTGAGGTGATGGACATGGAAATAGTGCAGCCATGGGTATGGATTTTCTTTATTGCTCTAATACCAGCATGAGCTTTTGGAGTTGGTGTGAAAGCCAACAATGCATTTTTTTTGTGTGTGTGTGTGTGTGTGTGTGTGTGTGTTTATATGCATATGTGGCAGTTGTCCCCTGAGCAGCAGTATGGCATGAGTTGCCATGGTGATCCTTTGTGTTTGGTGCGATTTTATTTATATTTGAACCTTGGTTCTTGGTTGTGTGTGTGTGTGCATTTGTGCGCATGTGTGTAAGCAGAGGGAGAGCAGTTGGGGTATTAAGTAAAGAGTCCCAGTGCCAGAATATTCCCTGCAGTCCTGGCAACGCCCCAACTGCACACCCTCCTTCTGATTTAGAGCGAGGATCCTCCTTCATCCCTAGCTGTTCATCTCTACTCTGTGCAACAACAAAAAAATCAATATTTAAAAAAACAAAACAAATCCACTTTTTGTCGGACTGGAAAAATACCTGGTGGCAAAAAGTACCTGGTAGCTGGTCAATTCTCTTTGCATAATAAAGGTTGTACTTTATTTGGTGTCATTTTTTAAGCTAATGGAAATGACGTGGTCCGACTCTCTCGTACTCTGTTCTGTGCTTCTCACTTATCTGGGTATACATCTGGCGGTGTGGTAAATTCCCCACATGTAAAATAAACACCATGTGATTGTGTGCATGTGTGTGTGGGTGCATGTCAGAAACCTTATGATAATGCACCATTTTTTGAAGGTGTTTTTTAATTTTTTTAAAAACATTTTAGGTTTATTGATTAGGCAGATGCTTTTAACTGTAGTGATCTATACGCGAGTCAGAATCCAATCGAACTATCTAGCTGATTTTCATACAGTCCTGGGATTTGAACCCATAGCCTTCTAGGTACTAGTATAGAATCTTAACTACTGAGCTACCACTGCCCTGTGAGAGCTTCACTGCTCCTTCCTGTTTTATCTCCTTTCTTTCTTTATGGTTGGGTTGCGTTGCATTTAATTAGTCTAAAATTGTGACCGTTCCATGAAAGCTCTCATCAGTTTTATGAATCACCAACCAATAGATTTTTATTACTGGACACATTATCGATTTATTTCTTTATTTAATTCATTTTTATTTTATAGAAAGCCTTCACAAGCAGGTAATCAGGATTGCTGTCATTAGATGAAACTTGAATGATGTATGAAAAGAGGGTTATTATAAACTGCCTCCAAGCAATCACGAGAACTTTCTTGTGAAAAATGGCTTTTAAGAGAATTTAGGCAATAGTGCAGTCACAGAGAAACGACAATCATTTCCCCCTAAATGATTTTATCTTACTAAGACTGACATTTACAAGTCAATTTCTAACAGCTAAAATTATTATTATTATTATATTACTGATGTTATTAATGATCCAG
Source organism: Olivaichthys viedmensis (assembly GCA_028565825.1). Lineage (NCBI taxonomy): Eukaryota > Metazoa > Chordata > Actinopteri > Siluriformes > Diplomystidae > Olivaichthys > Olivaichthys viedmensis. Next base: position 18,943,722 of record JAOUQW010000034.1, on the reverse strand, counting down.
ATAATAAGGATGCTGATTTAAATGCTGTCACGGTCTCCCCGCCGTGATAACCCCTAGGGGGCGGCGCGTGCCGGTAGCCATGGCGACAATCGCTATTAGCCATGTGAGTTTAGTCTTTGTTTGATGTCTCCGCCCTGTCCACGTCATGTTAAGTGTACTCACCTGTGTCTCGTTCGTCTCCCTCATTAGTACTTGTATTCAAAGCCTTCGTGTTCCAGTCCGGATTGTCTCCTGTTGTAAATGTCATGCCTGTATGTGTTTCCTGTTTGTGTTACCTGTTTGAAGTTTATGTTTGAAGTAAAGCTTGTTGTTCAGTGGCTTCGCGTTTGTGTCCGTACCGCGGTCTATGCAACGTGACGAAGACAAACCCTGGTCTTTCTCAAATTTATATCATCCTCAACCAGATGTGATTTTGATTGTACAGAAATGCCAAAGACTCAATTGATGAAACTCTGGTGTACATTTTACGCTCACAGATTTGATTGTTGAGTAGCTTTGGTGCAACTTTGATAAATAAGGGCTATTGTGTTTAGTGTGCTCAAATCAACCTGGACGACAATATCCTGCCTGTATACACCTTTATCAATTTTCTAAATGAACAAGAATGGAGATGGAAAATCCTGCAGAAGTATTAAGAGGCATTTATAACTTAATATCTTTAGCACTGTCTCTCGGCAATAATGACATTTAGGTTCTTTCTCCCTAATCACGTGGTTTTTAATCATCTGCTTGCTGATCCAAAATATAATTAGTTCTGCTATATCTTAATCACACATTAGGTTAATCAATCCTAAATATACAAATATATGTGTGTGTGTGTCTTTAAGTGCTATTAAGTGCTAAAACAGGAGAAAGCATGCAGGGGGAAGGAGGGAGGCAGATTTTCACCTACAATCCTTGGACCGGAGCTCTGCAGGTGTTTGTTAGTAATTCACCTGGATCCATGGATTGGAGCTTTTGTGGGGGTCCAAGGTTAGCAATATTTGAGGTTTTGTGACTGTAAAGGTTACGCATGCCTCGTTAACCTTGAATTGCTGTGGAGATGACAGTTGTACGATGTTTTGGCCTTCATCAGACTCAGAAGCGCAAAAAAAAGCAGTGTGTGTGATGAATGTCAAAGGTGATCATTTTCAGTAGGAGAAGGTTGGAAATCTGTATTAGGCATCTGGAGCCATGAGCATGACAGCAGCTGTGAAATAAGTTTTAAATGCCTAAAACATATTTATGGTCGTCATTTAGGACTATGGTAGGGGGTCATGGTTCAAGAGGTGGAAACACAAAGACCTATTTAAACTTCCATCAGATATTTTATTTGACTGAATGGACACCGCACTAAGAATACACAAATTTTAGTACATTGGCAGAACATCATGTACCTTTTTGTCAGTTTTACATTCAGGGCATAATGGGTTTGAGTTAAGAAACATCTTAAGGAGGCGCATTGGAGTAGGGTAAATTCTATTAAATAAATAAATAAATCACATTCTGCTGCTGAATAATCAGTGTTTGGGGAAAATTTGGGGAATGCAATTGATAGGAAGGAGAGAATCTGAGTTAAGTAAGTTTTACAAATGCAATGAAAAGTCTACAGTCGAATGTCCTTCCAAACCAAAAGTCTATTATATACAACATATTTAGCTTTCAAATTTGTTTTGCAATCGTACTCAGTTTTTAATATTACGTTTATAAAAACATACGAGAAGAAGGAGTGAATGTTAACCTATATGTAATTGTATCTATCTAAATCATATGCTTAATTTGTGCTGCCCAATAATGAAGGTAAAAGTTAGGCCTCCTCATGTTCTTTGGGTTTGGTCAATTCTGGAAAAATTGAAGCAAGGCTTCTTACTGTTCTGTAGGTATTCACTTATATGAGCCTTTAAAAAAAAAAAAGGTTTGGGGAATATAGCAAGGAAGATTCTGGAAAAGATCATTGAACCTAGGTTAAATATAAATTTTTACAACATTGGTTCTACAAAAAAGCTCTTGTAGTTAATGAATTGTTCAGCAGTACATATAACTGACCTATAAATAAATTCAATTTTATACTTGTATTTCTAACCAATAGTTGTGACTGTGTGTGGAGCTATCCAGAATGATTGTGGTTATTGTTGCACTGTTTTTTGGATTTTCTCTTTGTATTTTTTCCCCGTGTGATGGGTCCCTTTCCATCCAGCAAAACAGGCCATTTTGTTAATCAACGTATAATTAACACCCTTCAAATATCATCACTGGACTCCCAAGCCAATCTTCTTCCAACCAATGAGTTAAGTGCAGAGGGAACATAAGAACCTTTTTATAACTCTGCCATAGCTCAAAGAGATCATATTAAAAGTGTTAGCATAGCATCATTTATAAGATAGCACTGTTTTGTAAAACCTAGTCCTGAGCTAAATAGATCTTTTAATCTGGTTCTTGAATTCAATATCCTTGAAAATCGTGGACTAATGAGTATTTTACCGATATGCACTCATTGGCCATTTTATCAGGTAAACCTACCGTAAAAGTGCACTTTGTAGATATACAATTACTGACTGTAGCCCATCTGTTGCTATGCACAATTGGGTAGCCCCCCTCTACCCTGTCCGTCAATGGAAATGGACCAACATGGGACCACCGAGGACCAGATACCACTGTCCAGATGTTGCTGGGGTTTTTAAACACCTCGATGTCACTTCTGGGTTGAGAATAGTCCACCAACCAAAATTATCCAGCCAACAACGGTCCTGTGGTCAGAAACTGACCGCTAATGAAGGGCTGTAGGACGATTAACACACACTGTGCGTGGAAAAAGATAAGCTGTAGTCTCTTAACTGTACACCTACAAGATGGACGAACAAGGCTGGTCCCCTTGTACTGATGAACGGTGTAGTGGGGGGGCTGACAAATTGTGCATAGCAACAGATGTGGTACAGTCAGTAATTGTATATCTACAAATGTAATGATAAAATGGCCAATGAGTGTTGCTACATGGTGTGTGTACCTAATAAAGGAATCACTGGGTGTATAGCCCCATGTTTTATGAAAAGTTATGTTGTGTGTTATGTCTGTCCAGATTCTGTCTCACTCTGTGTGTGGGTTTCTGTGAGTGCAGTATTTTCCTCTAAGCTGTCTTTGTCTCGGTTGTCAGTAATGACCCCTTAGCATCATATGATCTGTTCTATGAAAGGCACAGCCACTGTCAAAAATGAATGTTCTGGCTAAAAACAGGTTCATCACGCCATGTTCCCATCTCATCTCGTTTGTCAGAGCCGATCTCTAGTGGCAGGGTCTAAGCAGACGAACTGGAGTGGTGTGGAAAAAAGAGCAAGGTATTCTGGGTCTGGCTTTAATTGACATATATTGTATGAATGGTCATCATGATATGGTCATTAATGAGGTGTTGGCGCATAGGTGGATGGGTGTTTGACACTGGGTAGAAGATAAGAAAATGCACTGCCATTTACAACAGTGTGACATACGTGGAGAATGATTTCTTGCACTCTTGTTCTGCCGGACTCCTTTGTTCGAACACAGAGAAATGCGTAAATTGTAGGCAACACTGGTGAAATGGTCAGAGGAAAAATGAATACCTGTGTTTCTGACAGAGGGAAGCAGTACAAAGCGAACACTGAACCATTATGCAAACTGTATGAATGCGGATCACATAGACTACGCTTTCTTGTTTTCTTTGTGCTGAATTTAAATTCGACTTGCCTTGTTTGTATATTTAAGGTCTCGTGGCGTATAGTGTTCAAAGAAACATGATGATATGCTAAAGTGTCAACTCCAGATGGCAGATGCTGAGATACACTTTCTGCCATCTTGCTGGGTTTCCATTTCGTCAACTCCCCTCTGATGGCACAGGAGCAGCGGCTGGAGCTAGAGAGGTGAACGATGGAAACGCAGCTCATGACGTTCGCAGATGGCGGTCAGCTCTACTGTTTTGGTAGCCTGTTTCTACGAATAGCAGTGTTTGTGTGTGGGAGTTTTGCCGAATGTGCTTTAACGGAGACTGAGATGGCGTGAACCCTCTCCGCTGCTTACTCACATGAGGTCGGCTGATTCGCCCAATATGTGGAGTAATTTTGAGAGTAAATATCATTAATTGGAGTGACTTTTATTGGATATGTGTATGGGTGGTGCTCATCAAAATGCAAAGAGGAAAATAAGCTTTAAAATGATTAGGAAGGTGAGTGATTTTTTCCAAGGAGACACATCTTTTGATGTGCAATTTCTTCAAGCCTACCAAAGAGGGAGTATTAAAATATAAGCTTCACAGGGCTCACTTGAAGATAAGCAGAGTGTGATTTTATAAACTCAGACAGCCAAATGATGTGCTTGTGCCACTTTCCTCCTTTCCAAGATCAAAGTCTCCGGCATTAGCCTTCACTATCTTCACTTTGTTGCTGGCTAACGTTGGCTCATCCACCAACTCTTCCTTATCCAATGAAGAAGATCTAAAACGACAACAGCTGAACAGAGTGCTGAGTACATCTCTACAAAGATGAATGCCGATCATGAATACAGAATAGAGGCTATGAGGATTTACAGGAGACACTCGAGGAAAAAATGAATGGGAAGTTGGGTGTGACATGCAGGGAAAACAGTTATGGGGGTGCCTAGCTGCTCTGATGCTTTCCGAGAGCTTCTGTTGAAATGGCCGTGTTCTTGCGCTTTTTTTCTTCTTCCTTTCTTGTTTATTTGCTTGTTAGTGAAAAGCTGCCAGGGGTCTCGAGGGATCCCTCTGTGGTGCAGCAGACTGAGGAATCAGGAAGCCATTACTGGAGATTTATTCTCTCCAATGGAGAGCTGAGAACCAGGAAGCAAATGGGGATGCCTTTCTTACTAGAAGTTGGCTGTTGATCTTTACTGTTGCTGGTAATCTCTAAATAATAGGGAAGGTGACGCACAAGTAGCAGTCCATTATTATCTGAGTTTTGGGGGTAAGAAGGCTGATGTAATGGTGGTGAAAATTTTGCAAAATCTGTTGATCAACTAGCTTCCCATAAAGCCCCTTCGGTGGCGTAGTGAGTTGGCATTTCCTTTTGTTTGGGGTGCAAGTAATTTGCTAGCTACACTTGTATCATGCACAAGTCAGTCAACTAGCAGCATCACACAGAGGCAATATGCTGACGGTGAGTGTGTGTGTGTATGTATTTGCTTCCCTTCTGACTCTTACAGATGTGATAAGACTGGAAGGGACTGTGCAGGACCATGTAGTCACAGATACTTATTTGCAGGAACAGACAATGTCCTTTCCAGCTCCTTTGGGGTTACCGAACAGCCTTTCACTCTCCCATTTCTCTTAACACACACTCACAATTGCCGTCGTTGTAGAGATATCCTGCTGTGTGCCTGGTTCACTACTGTGGACATAAGCAGGATCCATCTCTCTCCTCTCTTCTCCCTCCATCAGTGTGTCTCTCTCTCGATCGGAGCCAAAGCTGGCAGGTCAGAGGAAAGCAGTGTGTGCAGTGAACTAGACTAATCCCCCTAGAAAACAGCTGAGGCTCAGCCGCTCTTCTTCACCAGAGCCGACAGGACAAGGGGGTCACAGTGCTCTCTTAATGGAGCTCCATGCCACGCACACACACTGAGACTGCATCACTGCTTCAGAGTGTGGGAGCAAAATGGAAGAGGGTGAGAAAGCAAGGGATAGAGCGAGGTAAGGAGGGGAGAAAGAAATGGGAAGCGAAAGAAGAAGGGGAAAAAAAAAAGAGCGTAATGGATGTGAGGAAAGGCCGTAAAGAGGAGGGAAAAAGTACTGAGGATGGGTAATGCGGCCATAAATGTACTGTTCTATGACTGGACTTTTTGATGTGTACATCTTGACAGACATATACACACAAAGATGAGAAAGTGTGTGTGTGTGTGTGTGTGCTCGTTTGAAGAATATAGCAGCCCGTAGCTAGCTTGCATGTTCTAAATATAAAACCAGCATGTCATAATGAGCCCCAGTCGCAGTCTTAAATTATGAGCCCTAATGATAACTCTCAGCGCCTCTGCGTGTGTCTGTGTATACGCGCGCGTGTGTGTGCGCGCGCCTGCGTTTGGAGAGAAGAGATAACATGCAGTGCTGCAGACATAAAACTATAAAAGAGGTTGAGGAAGAGCTGCACTTCTCTTGCTCCAGGCCTGGCATAGACCGTAGATGAGAGAGCAGTTAGGAGTGGCATCCCTCTCTCCCACCTCAATCTCTCCCTCGGTATGCGTTATATACAGCTGGAGTAGACCAGGAGGGAACAGAGAGAAACCTTTTCATCCCGCCTCTGTGGGCTGCCCTACTTTCAGCTTTGTGACGTTAGTAAAGCGCTTTCTACTTCTCTTCCACGTTTGTTTTCTCCGCCAGAGAAAGACCATTTTGAGTGTAGCTCTGAATAATACAGCAAGTTTGCATTTATAATTAATGTGCAACTGGAATAGGACTGGGCTAAAACATTGCGTAGCGCTGTGCGGTATAAGGGAGTGTTTCGGGTTTTTATGGATGAGAAGGGATCAGCTTACGAAATCTGTCGGGAATCTGGCAACCAGGACACCCAGGTAAAAAGATGGTTAGTGGCTTCATGGCTTTTGAGAGTCAGCCAAATAGGAGTAAAATTTGTGATTCACAGAGGCTAGCATGTGTATAGTGCACATCTGGGACATTTTTGCACAACCATTTACTCTGCAACTTTTATCTACTCTGCCTTGCACAGCAGGCCTTTAGGTGTGTGTGTGTGTGTGTGGTCCCCACAAATTGCAGCGTTTATTTGAAAAACTAAAAGATTCAGAGATGCTCAGAATGCTCTCGTGTAAACCAGGGATGGACTGCTGAGATGACTTTGAATAGGACACCCCTGATTAAGCTACTGCTGACTGGTCCTCATTTGAACCACGAGATTCTCTCTCTCGATCTCAAGGAGACTCAGTCCTTTACAAGGACAAACTTATCATGACAGGTCAGCATAGTCTCAATCGTTTTAGCATCAGCTAACTGTTCTTTCTCCTTCTCGTTTAAAAGGTCACCTTTAGTTTTTTAATTATTGGTTCATCTCACTTTCACCTGGTATGATATGCCTGTTAGAGCCCAAACACGTTCCGTTCCTCTCTGATAGCACTAATCCTGTTCATACACCTGGATCATACCACATCAGTGGGGTTGCTGCTTGCCCTGGCACCATCAGACATTGCATTAAAGGCGGGGTTAGTGATCTCACATTCCGGCAGCTTCAATAAAATATCTGCTCAGAGGAAAATCTCCGGTCTCTGTGATCGTCAATGGGTGGAAAAACAAATGATGTCGACCACCAACATCTAACCAATCAGAACAAGGAGGTGTCTCTATTAGCCTGTCAATCATGTTGCCTATCAATTCAGAAAGCTCCCCCTCTTGCACTAGCATTCAGACATTTTAGCCTAGGTATTGCATGTGTATGGGTTTTGTGGATGTGGCTTTGAAGGAAAACTGAGGGAAGGGTCTGTTTTGGATTTTAAGTTTCAAAAAACTATGCCAAAATCGCTGGGCTATACTATTATTATACTATTAAAAAAAGTTATCCTTTCTTCCTCTGCATTCCTTACTTCTAAACCATTCTAGTCAAAGAATGCCAATAATGTCACCTTCGTTCCTAATTCCAGGAGCAGGGCCATCCCTGAGCAGAATCACAGCAGCGAACCAACACTTGTACAGTACAGCAAAAGCTGTACAGATCAAATGATATTAGCAATGCTAAAGCGGAAACTGATGAGTAGATAATTAGATGATTTTATAATCTGTTGGGATTTTACCAGCCGTTACAGCCACAGCTGTCTGGCCACTGTGGTATTTCAACAAGGCTTCTAAGGAATATGCCTGCAGAATCTGAGAATAAAATACCAGCAGCATGATGACTGTCTTCTGCAAACGTATTTGTTCCAAGCTATAATTATAAGAACTGTAAAAAGTTGGCTAAATCAATAATAATAATAATAATAATAATAATAATAATGTTGTTAGAAAATAGTGACATCTAGAACATTTAACTGCTTTAAACATCAGTATTTCTTTGGTGGAAATTGATTTAATTACCAGCATAGAATTAGCCATTGACATGGTCAATCTTAATACGGATTATCAAAACATACAATCTCGGATGCTGGCAGTTTCATTTCTTTGTTAATGTCAAAAACTTGGTAGCAAACTAAAACTCTATAAAGCTGACAACGTCCCACCAAAATGTCCAAGATCGAATAAACCGCCGTGCACATCTTTCTCCTCCTCTTCAGTTTCCTTCATTTTTCTTTATCATCTGTTAACTTCACATACCATCAAATTAACTGCCAGGTTTTGGCATAATCATTCACAACCAGTAATAAAGGCTGCACCCTAAGAAGTCTCATAAATTTTTTATTTCATTTTATTTTTTCCATTGGCCATGCTGGTGCAATCATTTATCAAATATGTAGCCCATTTCGGACCCCCTGCTGGCTGCGGGTTTTTTTTGCTTAGGCATAGGGTCGGCCCTGGGCAGGAGGTGAGGTCTTTCCTCTGGCAGCAGTAGCACTAAAACCGATCTAGACCCAGCCTCACCAGTCAAAGCCCAACTTTATCCAACATAAGACCATCCACAAAACAGATCTCAGATCAGTGGCACTACCAACACCCACTCCAGCAGGATGGAGAGACTGTGTTCGCAGGTCGGCTTTGCCTTCTTTTCTCTGCTAACATGAATCTAGAATCAATGAGGTGTAACACTGATTTTAGAAGAATCCAAATTAGCTGAAACTTTGTCACCAACATTTAGAAGACTGCCCCTTATATCCTGTAAATGCCAAAAACCCATCTCTCTCTCCCTCCCTCCCTCCATCTCCCCTGAGCTGCAGCCTTTAAACTTCCCCGAGCTAAATTTAGCCCTGACTGCTGTCAGAAGCAAGATAGTTAACAGAATGCAGGAGAATGATTCTGTTATCTTCTTTCATTTAGGCCTTCATTTTTGCTTTTTCACACAAGTTCATTTGTTGATGCTTTTTCATACACTGTGCAATGTGCATCAGGAGTGCATTAGACATAAAAAGTAGACATGAAAGAAGAAACAGGAAGGATGGCCTGTAAACTCGGGTGTCCTTATGGCTGAGGGTGCATTTTTTATTTTTTTTTTGGTTTGTGTGCGTCAGCCTGTGAAATTCATTTGGGGGAAGTTTAGTGGTCCAAGGCCTTTTGCTACAGTCAGTAATAAAAAATCAGAGCCAGTCGTTAGCCGGCGCAAGCTCCTGCGCTTCTTCCTCCATTTTTGGTATGTAGTGAGATATAGTCCAGAACACCTTGTAAATCTTCCAGCCTTGTGCGCAAGCACCTACAAACCTCCAGCACCGGAGTGAGGGCACGGCCTACTGTATCTTAACCGATTAGAATCTGATAGTGAAATAAATTATAGGCTGTATAGTGTTCTATACAGGTGTGTGTGTGAGACATACACACCCAGGTGTTGTAGTCCAATTGGGGTAATCCCCAGCATCTTCAGCTTGCTGATGTATTTTTTTAAAGCTTTATTCTGTCAAAATGAACACCTTGCTCTGGGTGTGTGTGTGTGTGTGTGTGTGTGTGTGTGTGTTTTTGATGTCTTTTAATATTTATGGTTGTGTGTGTGTGTGTCACCCAGGTGTGTGCGGGTGTTCCATCCCTGCTGTCTCTGAGCTGTCCTCACTGTAATTAGCCTGGTGGCTCTTCAATAATGCACGACCTGACGATGAGCTAGCATACACTATATGTGTGTGAGCGTTCGTGTTCTGTGCGTTGCGTTGGCATTTAGCGCTTAATCATTGCCCAGCGCTGCCAGTGGCCTCTAATTGAAGGTTACGAGCTAACGGAAGCACTGGCAGAGCAGCGGGCCATGCCTCTCCCCTCACCGCCTGCTCAGTAATCCGCCTCTGAAATCCATACACACCCAACACTCGCCCAACATCTACCAGCATCAGTGCTTTGGGAATTGGAGCTCAACTAGCGCTGTGTAACGTAAGACAGGGGCATATAAATCATAAAATAGCGCTATCGAGATGTCGTGCAATGCCATGAAAGCGTGCTCTATATACATAAATTATGTGCTGTGAACTCATAAAGTGTTTGCGGTATACAAGCACTTTGAAAAACAATACAAGCAATTTAAACAATACAACAATGCTTTGTCTGCAAAACTGTATACCATCAACCCTAATATTTCTGAGGACCGTAACTTTGTGTCCACTGCTGACTGTGAGAAACGTGCACCTGCATTAGTTTCAGCTAGACTGGAATACCATAACATTTCACTTATCCGGCCAAAACAAGAGCTCACTTACAACTACACCCGTTCACAGTGCTGCTGCCAAAATCCTGACAGACACCACAATGACGGATCACATCATATTAGCAAATCACTTCAGACTCTGGGATTTTACATGAAAGACTTAACATTTCTGTACATTTTTTTATTTTTATCGTTCAGTTAAACATTATTGAGCTCCCTCTTTTGTTAAGTTTTTCTTTATATTATGTTTGTGTAAAGCACCCTGTAAGCTTCGAGAAATATTATATAACATTTTTATTGTAATCTATCTTTATTTATGAATCTAATTATAATAAAATCGTGTGTGTGTGAGTGAGTGTGAATAATGTATTTATTATAATTATGCATGCATACTAATGAAATAGGGTTCTTTGGATCATGAAGGATTCTTAGCTTCCTGAAGGGGTTATACTTGAGAACCCTTTCTGATAGGCTAGAGATATACATGGAACCTTTTAAGAGGGACAAAATATACAACCCATTAGGGTTCTAGATTTAACCTTTTTTTTTCTCTAAAAGTTTTTTTTTTTTTTTTTCTACACTCTGCAGCATCTATAAGAAATATTTGTCACTCGTTACTGGTGATTGTGAATTGGTAAGAATTGTATCTGTCCTAGTATGATCTTCACTTTCTCTTATTTTGAGAGATTTTGTCATGTTCTATATTGTAGGATCTAAACCAAGCCATTTAATTGGTGCTCTTTCCTCTGCATCAGGTTCTGGAATGGTTGCTGTGGCAGTCTTAATAGCTGATCACGTTCTTGATTTCAAATTCGCGTTCATGCCAGCGTACAGCAAACCGAAGATGGATTGAAGGAGCGTAAGGATAAGGGAAAGGGAGAGAAAAAGGAGGAGGGAAAGGGTTGACCTTCAAGGACTTGATTCCACTTTTTGCCCTCCTCCTCACAAAATGAATATTTTAAGTACATTCTTTTGTGTTCTATATCTGTTCTGGAATCATGCTGTAATTCGGATTCCAGGTCAGGGGTAGTTAATGCAAAGTAAATAAAACCAGTCCCGAAGCAAGAGACAATCAGCCAGAATATGATGAACTAGATCAGACTGCCACTCGTACAATACACACTGTGAATGTTCTCTTCATCTGGGGAAAAGCACAACGTGTGCATGTAGTTCAGAGTCTTTGCTGTGTTACTCGAACTCGAAGTCTGCTCTTCTCTTTTTCTTCCTCTCTATCTATAAATCTCTGCTAACAAGGGCAGTTTAATGGAAAATGCCAGTGTTGATGATATGCATGCCATTTGGGCTTTGAGATTTATTCCAGGCCTTGTACCACAAACACTGGGGGCTGGACTGAAATTTATGATGCTAAGATGTGTGTGGTCTTTCTGAGCATCATGGGAAATGCGGTCTTTCGTCACGGCTATCGTGACTGAGCAAGTTTTGTGAAAACTGCTGTTTATGCATGTTTCTGTGTTTGTGTGAATGTGGGCGAGTGAAAGCAGAGAGAGAGTGCCTGAATGATATGTATGTGGGTGTATTGCCCTTGTGTGCACGGTTATGTTTATACACACACATTTGCGCGCGCACACACACACTTGTGTGTACACTCATCATTGTGACTCAACACAAAGCCCGCGAGCGCACTCATTTGAATCAGCACAGTTTGACTAGAAAACACTCTGTACATGAACTATTGTGTCATGCACTGCCATTCTTCTGCATCAGTCTGAGTGGAAGTGTTTCAAATCCAGCATGAGCACACTGCGAGAGTGTGCATGTATATATTGGTAAGTTGGGGAGAGGGCAAGGGGTACAAGTCAAACCCAGATCCCTCTTTCAATTATTTACTCAATAAAAAGCTGCATCTGCCTGTGGATGAATTATTTAGCCATAAATGGGTCTCTTTTGAGGGGGAGGGAGAAAGGAATGAAGCGTTGGTTGTTCCATTGGGATCAGCCCAATATGCATCTGAGCGAGTCCTACGACGGGAGACTGATGTGAAGTGCTGGGTTTCCCTCTTAAAGAAGTACAGAATGTTTTGCATATTCACTGTGGGAGTTATGCGCACAATCGTTTTGCAATCATCTCTCCTGTGTAGGCCATATGTTCTAAAATGGTAGATATTAAATCTGTCTGAATCTTGGTTGAAGGAATGCTAACATTGCAAATAATAAGTGAGGTAGCTTGCAAATGACATGCTAGCAGTCTCTCATTGGCTCCAAATCATTGTTAGAATCCTTTAAGGTCCTCATTGGAACAAAGATTTTGCACTTCCTTCTACAAACATGCTTCGCCCTTGGGGTAAAAACATGGTCACATGGTCATCCCTAACACTGAGTACACTTGAAATGACACTACATTTAAGTCATTCTGTGTTTTTATCTTTGGATGCGTGTTCTTTTCCCGTTGGATTTGGGATGGCGAGGTCGGTGTTTGAATGCGGCAGCAGGCTGTGTGAGATGTAGAGTGCTCTCTTTGCTAGGCCCATTACAGGCCCTAATGAGCAGGCTTCTGCTCACCCCCTAAGTGCTTCTCTATTGATCAGAAAGACGGAAAGTGAGAAGGGAGGGGTAGTGTAAGATGACATAAGTAGACGGCCCCAACGTGTCTGGACTCTTAATGGACTGCTACGCCATAATCTGCTCCTCATTCTCTTGCTTTACTCTCTTGCTCTTTAGATGTCTCAACCTTTCTAAGCTTCTTTTTCTCGCGTCATATCGTCACTCTCTCTCTCCGCATTCTACTGGAATATTTGGTTTGCTTTTTGTTTGCTGTTTCTATGTTTTCTCATTTGAAGCTTTTGCATCTGTTCATCCTCCTTAAACGCTGACCTGTGCCTTATTCTCTAACCCTCTCTTCTGTACTGCTGTAATGACTAATGCATGAGCACAACTGAATGTGTGGGGTGAAAACTCCATGGCCTGTGGAATGACTTATGTAGACACAGAGTTATTTTAGAGTTAAGCAGTGAAAAAAAAAAAAAAAAAACATTTCAGAAGAGCCAAATGGACTTTGACAAATACCTTAGTCGCTCTTAGTGTTGTGCAAAAATGAAGGGTGTTCTCTTGTATTTGGAGAACAGTGGGTATACAACATGCTTGTACAATGATACATTTCAGGTGGCATATGTATGCTTAAATATCTGATGCTGTATGTTCCACTTTTCCAGCACACTGGTTCATCATATTGTGATTGTTCTTATAGACAGACATAAGCTGTTGTCCCAGTCTAGGTCAGGCCATAATGTGCTCTCATGCAAGCAATAATCAGGCTTTTTGCTCAGGTGTGTGTGTGTGTGTGGCTCTGATTGCTTTCTATACAAGGAGCCATTGCGTGTTTGTGCGCATCTGAGACTGAATTGCTGTGTGAGCTTGTGGAGTACGTATTGGACCCTTGCTAGAGGCTGTGGGTTGTCATGCTTTTCTTTCTGTGTCTACCATGCACTGAAAAGAGAGTGCAGGTTTGAATAGCGTGGAACTGAATGCCGGTAATGGGTTGTGGTGGGGGAGGTGAAGTAGGGGATAGTGGAGAAGAAAAAGAGGAGAGAATGAATAAAGGTGAAGAGGGAAGATGTAGTTGGAAAGTTCCGGCTCCATCAGACTACTGGTACAGCGCTGCTTTCAAGCCATTTTCAGCATGTAGAGCTGAGTCTATAGCCGTTTTTCAAAGAGCCCCACCCCCCACCCCAATCTCTCAAACTCCATCTCGTCTCACATTGGTACTTCTATATACAGCATAATATTAATAGACTCTTCCTCACTAGTTTTGGCCAGCTCCATCATCTGTTGATGTCATTATTCCAAATGATCGAACACTCCTCATCCCCAGAAGAACAATTACATGAAGGCATCAGGGAAAACAAGTGAAGCAGTGCCGATTGGTATCACAGCAACCAAAGATCCTCCCAGCATTCACCAGATGCAGCTGAAACGGCCTGTAAACCGGAAAACTGCTCTAATCCTACATTACATAATCCCATTGATTGAATGGACAAGTGCAGCCACGGTACTTAATCTGGACCTACTGTAATCTTGTATAATGGCATGGAATTTATTAAAATAGATTGCTCGGTTTAAACTCGGCAGTGCGAGCTCAGCATGTATACTGATTGCAGACTGGTGTTGCTTCACTGACTCTTTGACTAACGTGTCCGTATTAATGGGAAAATGGAGTGTGCGCACAGTAGACATTTACTAAGTGGCTATGAGTACATATACCACACGCGCACAATATCTAGCTATTGATAAGTTTTTCGTTTCACTGCTCGTTATGTGTCTAGTTTGATTAGCTTGGTTATTTATAGTTGCAGGTCTTGTTTTAACAGTTATCAAACTAACAGTCGGCCTGCCCACTTTAATATTTAGAGCATGCATGCGTGCCTCATCCGTACTCCGTTTGTCTTTCTAAATGTGGAAAGCAACAGATTGTTTTCCTCTGTTGCAAAAAGCTGCAATCATTTTTCCTCTTGTTTTTCTTTTCTTTTCATTCATTTTTCCATAACCTGTGGTCTGCTGCTAGGAAACCATCTGTTGCCACAGAGACACAGCTCATTGGCCACTTGGACAAAAACAGTGTCTCGCTCTGCGCATCCATGCCATTTCTAAAATCATCGCTGAGAATTTCGACTCAGACGCCACCTGTGGCTTTCGAACACATCAGTGTCTGACACTGTTAGCGTACCTAGCACGCATTATTTTAAAAGTTCATTGCCACCGTTTTGGAATCCATTTTACAATTGGGACAGTCCAAGTTTATGATGGCTGGTGTACAAGGGTAATAAACTAGCCCATGCAGCAATTTACCTCATGATGGCCCTTGATGAATGTGATGTTACTGTCATTACTTTATTTTTAATAATCTATCTCACCACTGCCTAAGCGGGTGTGCTCTATGGACAGTTCAGTGGATAGATGCATAAATATAGATATAAATATAGTCCATTATCATTCAAATAATACAGATTTGCGTTGATAATGACCTTCAGCTTCCATATGTCGGGTACATCAAGTTTCACTTGATGTCATGGGCTTAATCGTAGGCTAATTCATGTATTAATGTCTGAACTTTAAAAACTGGTAGTGTTTTCGGTAAATATTGGCAATGCCGATATACTGTAGGTGCCAATATTATCGTCCATTCCTAGTTAAAGAGATGCAGATGGCCTTGATCCCAGCTCAGTTGTGTTGAGGAGAAGCAAGCGCAGCAGTACACATGGAAATAAATGGCAGGCCTCAGCAGACACCACGGAACCCACATACCACACTGGAGAGTTGCTGATTATGGACAGATGCATCTGCTCTCTCAAATACACCTTGTCTGTTTAATTCAACTTCTAGTTGTCAGTAGCACAATGTCAGTAGCACAAAAGCAAAAATAAAATAAAAAGTTAAATAAAGAGAGGGAGAGAAAAAAAGAAAGGATTAGGAGCATTGAACAACAAAATGAGGACCATATTACAGTTGCAATATTTTTCCCCCTTATGGACAACCTGTTCTGACAAAAAGAAAAAAACATAGTAAGTGAAGTAAGTGCATGCTGTGGGTGGTGGCAAAGACCTTACTTTTGTTTGTTTTTGTTTGTTTTGCCCACATATACACATGGTGTGGGATGACTGCATGCTTAGTATAGTTAGGGCATTTTCTTTCTCTCTTTTTGTCTCTTCCCCTTTTTATATATAATTATCAGGTTCCTCGTCATGATGCAGAGAGAGAGAGAGAGAGAGAGAGAGAGAGAGAGAGAATTTGAGCATATAGCGCACCCCCATTTCCATATTTGTGTGTTTTCTCTATTTTTTCCCTTTCCTTCTCAGGGAGCGTCGTGTGCATGTGAGTGTGTGCTTTCAGCCCCAGTTATATCTATTATCCGAAACAGACATTAGTGACCTTAAAATGGACTTCTTGATTTAGGTAAAGTCCATTTTTAATGTCATCTCCTCCATATACATGTACAGTAAGATGAAATGTGCCTCCAGGGCCATGGTGCAACATTCAAGACAATACAAGGCCTCAAGTGTAAGGCAAAAGAATTGTACAGAAAGTTCAGCACACTACAATAAATACAGTAATAGTTAAAGTAGAGGTCTCCAACATCAGCAATGCACCACGTGTCATGGAAATAAATATCATGTTGGTTGCTCGGGGTGGGCGTGGCCCCCTAGTGATAGCCGGGGGGGGGGGTGTGACTGAGGAGGCGACTGAGGGGGCACAGCGGCCTGGTGTACCCTCTGGGTTTTCAGGACCTGCCATTAGACCACAACTGGAGTGCTCAGCAGTCTAGCAGAATAACAGCTAAATATTTCATCAAATCAATAATTCAGCAGCTGCCATGGGAGGCAGAGAGCGAGCCAGAGGAGAAGGTGAGAGTGAAGCAAGTGAGAGGGACACGTGGGGAGATGGAGAGAGAAAAGGAGATGAGGAAATGGAGAGAATGAATGAGGGAAATAGGGAGATTGAGAGAATGTTAGAAGGACGGAGAGTAGAGAAAGGGAAGAGAAAATGAGAGGGAAATAATGTGATGAGAGAAATGGAAAGAAAGAAAGAGTGTGTGAGAGAAAGTGAGAGCATCAAACCCACAATTGCATTCCCCAGGAAAGGCACGGTAACCATAGGAACTGGAGCTGACTGTCACATGATGCGGAGGAGTGGTAAGGGCGCGGGGGAGGGAGGCTAGTTGTGTGAGAGCGAGTGACAAAGTGAAAGAGCGCAAGAGAGAGATGATCATCAAGAAAGGCAAGGACTAGACTCGAGTCAAGCTTTGTGTTTCTTCAATCCCATCTCTTTTGAAAGGATACATAAGGCCTTCCCATTAAACGTCACAGCTGATTCCAGTGCGTGACAGGAAGAAGGCAATGGGGGGGAAAGCGAGAGAAAAGATCAGGACCCAGACGAATGGAGGTCTCAAGAACATGAGCCAGAAGAGTGGCAAGAGATCTGCGCTAATGAGATTTTGTGGAAACAGAGGTCTGGCCTTTTCCTCTGAACATGTGCAGTATTGACTCTGTTGCCCGCTGTACACCATGTACATTGGCCATTAAAAACCCATCTCTTGTTTCAAGAAATGTTATAAATGGCCACAGTGTACAACAATGCACCCCATTGTACTCCGATCGTTCAATTGATCTACAGTCATTTTTCAGCCCTCTGGAATACGGTGCATCCTTTCAAATAAAGCCTCTTGGCTGGTTAAGTCCTTATTAGTAGGATTTTAACAAGGCCTGTGCTTGTATTCTAGACAGATGACTAGCGTACTCCTTGCATAATTTTTGGTCCTGTGTGGGGATTTATTTAACTTATAAACGGGTTCAATTAAGGGGCGCATCCCCACCTTTGGTTTATGTGAACGGCAAGCGGAGCTGAGCTCCAGGACTTTAATTTGTAGGAAATGTAAATCATAGCATGGCATAATGGTGATGGTGATGATGATGATGATATAATACACTGCTTTATAGAGAAATGCTTTCACTTTAAAATGGAAAAAAATGATTCCTTCAGTCAAAGCAGTTGTCAACTGCTGTGTATACACACTTGATCATTAAAGAAAAATATCTTTAAAGGCTTTACTGTATCATGTTTCTTGCCAGAAAACAATCAGAAGATTTTGGTATCATTTTGATGCCAAAACAGA
Organism: Olivaichthys viedmensis; assembly: GCA_028565825.1. Classification (NCBI taxonomy): domain Eukaryota; kingdom Metazoa; phylum Chordata; class Actinopteri; order Siluriformes; family Diplomystidae; genus Olivaichthys; species Olivaichthys viedmensis. The sequence goes on along the minus strand of JAOUQW010000034.1, from coordinate 18,925,876 downwards.
CGAACAAAGAATCCTACCTAGTAGCAGTTAGTTAAATGATGCTCTTAACACAGAAGCTGATGTATTGAAAAATCGAACCGTGTGTTCCCACATTGTTGACACCCATTAAAGAAGTAGGGCTCCCCAACCTCATAAATCCCAAATTAAGCCCTGCCTAGAAGATTGCAGTAGTGACGGATTATATGTGCAATAAGTGCAGGAATAACTGGTAAAACCTGTAGGATAGATGGTATACATAACTGTTCAAACCACAATACGCCATAACGTGTGTGTGTGTGTGTGTGGGGTCCAATAGCTGATTGTGTAGCCCTTCCAAATGTTTTGTGGTGAGGCCATCCCCATCTCCCACCAACACGATAAGTCAGGAGATGGAGGGTCATCAATGAATTGGGTGCCACCCAGCTCCATAATTACAATCTCTGCACATCCATTCTGGCTTTATGCGTGTTTGTGTGGGGTAAAGATACTTCCAGTAATTCTTTACCCGTCCTCCTCAACCAGTCCTCCTCTTTATCCTGATTTCCAGTTCCTTTACAACCACATCAGAAATTGTTTCTGTAGGGAATGGACATATGGCCTTATTCATTTTCCAAGTGCTTGACCTGTATCAGCACCCTTAATTAGCTCATCCCTCATGTGGGACTAGATCTGAGGATCCTCTGTAAAGTCATTGAGAGAGCAGCATCAACTGTGACAGAAGCCTGATTTGGTGATGAGGATTAGACTGAATAGGTGCTGTAATCCTTGTCTGGGGAGTTTGGATTAGCATTTTTGGTTCAATGGTTTGCATTGGACTCATGCACCTTTTGCAAATAATGCACTTTAAGGCTTTGTTATAGATGAAAGTTGCCCCTGTCATCAATGTTAAATCAGTTGTTCCCAATCTCTGGGGCTACTGATGGGCCATCTTGTTATTCCCTGCTGGGTCATGAAAATTGTGCTTGGATCTGTTCATTGTGACCAAATATGAAAACTTGCATTTACTCTAAATGCGTTTGTGGTACTTTCCCCAAAACAAATAAGTTCATTGGGTGGTGTATTTCATGGGGCCATTTTATTACAGCTATCTGATGTTGGAGTGTTGGAACACTCCACTGGCTTGTCGGGGGAACTAACTAGCTCAGAACTGTGATGCATATGAATACAGAAGGGTAATGATAGCTATGAAGAGTAAACGGAAGTCTCTGTTGGCCCGTAAGTGCAGTCAGCATCAGATTAGTTTCCATTCTAGACACTCGCTTCCAGTAAATTGAGGGTGATGTCAGCTGCATATTGCGGCAGTAAGAGTAGTAACTGATTTCAGAACATCAGGGACTTCTCCAGCATATGCATAAGTAGGAAGTGTAACAAAGATAATGGAATAGGTTGTTGTAAAATGAATGCATTTTTCACACACAGCAATTATTGCTTTCACCGTCACAAATTGCAATGTGCTGAAGGCTCAGATAAACAGGGTGGGTTAGCACATTGCAGCTTCTCTCAGGGATCCAAATCCCTGAAACCCTGAAACCTCTCACCCCTTGAATAAACAAATGCTGATAAGCATGGGCCCCATTCTCTCCAGCCTGTGCCTGGCCCTTGATGAAGAGCTCGTTATGTGATTTCTGAGAACCTGATCACAAATTCAATAGGCAATCACGCGCCTGATTCTACTGCTCCTTCAATGGCGTGCTGAAGAATAAAAGGCGTGTCTAGCGTCATGACAGCGGTGGGCCCGGCCCACCTGCAAGCCGGGCGCCCTTCTGTCGAGCCTGCCGCTTATTGCTCTCTCCCTATTCAAATTTGAAAATATGACCAAAAATGGCAGGCTATGTGTCAGTTTCTTTCATTTTAAAATTATTTGAGGACAGCTCCATGTTAATCATTTCATATAATATTTGTGTCTGGTAACAAAAATGTAACATGAAGATTAATTATGTTGTTGAATTTGTTTGTCACTATGAACTGGATGATTTATAGTGGTATTGGCCCAGACCCTGGAGAAAAGGGTACTGGTAACAGGTTTTTATAAGTTTGTAGACAAAAGGTATATTGAGAACACCCATAAGTAGAATAGAAAAATAGTTAGTTGTTCTACAGTAGTACATGTAGTGGTCTGGCGATGGTCAACAGATTAAATAACCTTTAATGATCAAACATTGATGGCCAAGTTTTAATCACTCAGCTACAGCTTCCACATATACTATTTATAGATGTTAAAAGCACCTTTTATAGCACCTTCATGTTTTTGTTAAATTATGTTTGCCGACCCTGTGAGTGTGTTACAGTAATTACAGCTGTACTGTGGCAGCTGTTAGTTAGTTACTGTTAGTCCATATGACGTATGTTGATAAGGCGTGTGTGTGTGTGTGTGTGTGTGTGTGTGTGTGTGTGAGAGAGAGAGAGAGAGAGAGAGAGAGAGAGAGAGAGAGAG
>JAOUQW010000034.1:18894850-18911838 GCA_028565825.1 Olivaichthys viedmensis | reverse complement strand
TCTCAGTGTATACTTAATGCCTGCCATTTTAGGTTTTATTTGTACCAATATTTTAAAGTTCTCTGCTGTAATCATGGATACTACTGCAGTGTTGACAAGTTATAGTTCAGCCAAAAATAATATTTACATCATTTCCCCCCTTACCAAAAAATGTAATCGATCACCCAAGATATGTTTGGTGTCTAAAGTTGGCTTCTTTAGTTTTGCAGTGAAGCTACGCGGCTAATGTAGCTAACTCGTAAGGGACGTTTATAGCTACCAGTTTAGCATCGTGCAAACTGCATGTCTAAATTATCACGCACTCGCCTCAAACCATGTCGTCTTGTTCAGTATTTCGAATAGGCTTGCTTATGCGGTTTTCAACACTTTGACGTCGTAGAGCTAAAAGCAATTGTAGCCGCAATCTTGCGAGCATCAGACTCAGGCAGGAGGTGTGGCCCAAAGTTTTGTAGGCAAAATTGTATGTTAGAAGTGATTTGGATGATATCGTTCCAATTTTATCTGTATATATTTTTTAATACAGGCTTATGATGTATTGTATGAAACTGTTTATGTACAAATCGTATTACTGAGCCAAACAAAGTCTTTTAAGGCGAGTGTTTAGCAATTTAGACATGCAGTTTGATTTAGACTGGCAGCTATAAGCCCCATAGCGCCAGTGCAAAACTAAAGAAGCAAACTAAACATGCACTATATGGCCAAAAGTATGTGGACACCTGACCATCACTACCTATATGAGCTTGTTGGACATCCCATTCCAAATCCATGGGCATTAATATGGAGTTGCCCCCCCTCTTTGCGACTAGAACAGCCTCCACTCTTCTGGAAAGGCTTTCCACAAGATTTTAAGAGTGTGTTTGTGGGAATTTTGTGCCCATTCAGTCAAAAGAACATTTGTGAGGTCAGGCACTGATGGTTGACGAGAAGGCCTGGCTCGCAATCAACGTTCCAATTCATTCCAAAGGTGTTCAATGGGGTTGAGGTCACGGCTCTGTGCAGGCCACTGGAGTTCCTCCACACCAAACTCATCAAACCATGTCTTTATGGAGATGCTTTGTGCACAGTCATGCTGGAACAGGAAAGGGCCTTTCCCAAATTGTTGCCACAAAGTTGGAAGCATATAATGGTCTAAAATGTATTTGTATGCTGTAACATTAACATTACCTTTCACTGGAACTAAGGGGCCTAGCCCAAACCCTGAAAAACAGCCCCAGACCATTAACCCTCCACCAAACTTGATTGTTGGCACTATGCATTCCGGGGTAGGTAGCATTCTCCTGGCATCCTCCAAACCCAGATTTGTCCATCAGACTGCCAGATAGTGAAACGGGATTCATCACTCCAGCCGACGCTTGGCATTGCACATAGTGATCTTAGGCTTGTGTACAGCTGCTTGGCCATGGAAACCCATTTCATGAAGCTCCTGGCACACAGTTCTTGTGCTGATGTTGCTTCCAGAGGCAGTTTGGAACTCTGTAGTGATTGATGCAACAGAGGATGGGCGATTTTTACGCGCTACGCACTTCAGCACTCGGCGGCCGCGCTCTGTGCGTTTGCGTGGTCTACCGCTTCATGGCTGAGCTGTTGTTGCTCCTAGACGCTTCAATTTCACAATAATAGCACTTACAGTTGACTGGGGCAGATCTAGCAGGGCAGAAATGTCCAGAACTGACTTGTGGCAAAAGTGGCATCCTGAGCTCTTCAGTACAACCCATCCTACTGCCAATGTTTGTCTATGGAGATTTCATGGCTATGTGCTTGATTTTTATACATTTGTTAGCAATGGGTGTGGCTGAAACACCTGAACTCAATATTTAGGAGGGGTGTCCACATACTTTTGGAAATATAGTGTATTACTAATGACATCATTCATTATTGCTTAGACCCGAGATGAATATTTGTAAACTATAATGGAAATAAACCGTAAAAGCCAGATTAGTTAAAGTTCAGGGAAGCTAAGAGCCGAGCCGCAGGGCAAATCCTAAATGGCTGTCTATCGGCCGTATAGTGCACTACATATGGTGTGGAAGCAATTATGTTTTGCACTATGTAGTTTACGTATGTAGGGAGCAGGAAGCCATTTGGTATTTGGCCTACTCTCTGGTCTGACGATTACCGTTGCCATAGAAACTGCCGTAAATAAGGTTGGTGTCGTCAAGCCTTTTCTCTGCTCGTCATGAAGAAATGCTTAAAAAATAAGTATTTTTTTGTTTGTTTTTTGTATTATTGTAGCCAAAGACCACACATTATTTACACAATTTTTGTCACATTATAATAGTGAATTCAAATCCGTGTTCGAAACGTTATCTTGTCAATCCATTTCGGGTTTGAGTCACTCCCCATTCAAGGAGCCTGGTCTTGTATGACTGGAAATAACTGCCCGAGAACGTTGCAAAGATGGCCATTGCAATCGACACTCTACATACTATGAAATATGCAAATGTTGTAATTACAATACTTATTAGAGTATACGTCCTGTATTTTGTAAATACTGCAAAAAACAGTGAATATTTGTTAATACTAATTTATTTAAAAAAAAAATCTTATTCTACTCTTCCTAGTTTTTTTTTTTTTCTTGTTACAATTTATCATATGTAAACTATATGTTCAGCACTGTTGTTCCTCTCAAATGATGAAAAAGAGTTGTATATTTTGAGCAATCAGGGTGTATGAAATTTAACAACATTTATTATGTTCCTTTCATTAGTCTCACTGTCTGCTGAAAAGTACCAGCAGTTTGGTGTGTTTCGAGGCCAAACCACTATATCAATTCTGTACTAGTCCCATAAGAGAGCTTGTTTGATGTCTCCTTTTCTGCCCATATTGTTTGTATGTGTGTCTAACTTACTACTGTACTCGGTCATAAACGCAGGATTGGAAAGTACTCTGTGTAACTAACTGCAGGGCTAACGAAGACATGTGCCAACTGGGCCATAACGAATGACTGTTTGCTGTAAATTAATGTTTGAAGGTTGTGTATCATTTGTCCCCAAGTTGACATCATTGTGTCTTTTCGAGTCAGTCAGAATGAATGTCATAATCAGTGCCTTGTAAATTTTTTCACTCTTTTTATTCTGTAGCTTTTAAAACTATTAATAAAACTGACCCTGTGCTCACTATCTCTCTCTCCCTCCCTCCCTCCCTCTGTCTGTTTGTCCTCAGTTACCTAGATAGTTTAGATAGGATTGGCGCTGCAGACTACCAGCCCACAGAGCAGGACATTCTGAGAACCAGAGTGAAGACCACTGGAATCGTTGAGACCCACTTTACCTTCAAGAACCTGCACTTCAGGTGCGCTGCTCCATCCTCTCTCAAAGCTTTTTTAAAATCTAACATCACTGTAACTCCATTACTGCATTGTCTAAATCTCAATGTTGTGGCGTATTAACATTTTAACTTATTAGGTGATGAGGTCAAAATTTGTGTAATAGCATTTTTCTGTGAAGAATATTTCCACAGGAGACTCACTATTTATTTAAACGCTCTTTATTAACATGGGGACTCAAAGCTGGCAGTTGCTACTATATTATATGCAGTTAACTTCAGAATTATGGCTCCATAACACATGTAATGAGTGATATTTTAAGCTCAAACATGCTGTATGGCTTTATTTTAACACCATATGTTTTACTAAGTACTGATTTTTTATTTATTTATTTATTTTTCTCCCCAAATCACTGGTTTCAAAATTATTGGCACCACCACAATTGATATCTGGTGAAGCCTCTTCTAGAGAAAATAACAGCACTGAGCCTCTTTCTGTAATGTCTAAGAAGGTTTGAGAACGCTTGTTGAGGGATTTTGAATCACTCCCAGCCATTCCTATTCTTAGGTGATCTGCCCTCTTCAATTCAGATCCCAGGTTCAAATCCAGAGACTGAGATGACTATTGCCAAACATTGATTTTGTGTTCCTTTATCCATTTCTGTGTTGATTTGAATGTTTGTTTGGGTCATTATCTTGTCGAAAGATCTATCTATGATCCATCTATAAGTTTTAACCTTCTGGCAGAGGCAACCAGGTAGTTAGGGATTCTCAGGAGGATACAGTTAACTTCTTGGAAAAAAATAATCCTGCGTTCTTTTCATATTTGCTATTTCTCTCTGTGTCCATGTATCTTCTGCTCTATCATGCTTTCATAATCAAAATATGCCATAGTGTTGCATTATGTCTCTCTTTTAGTCGGGCATCTACATCAGGTTGGTTATTAATGCATCATAACACGTGTAGGATCTATAAATATCTATAATTTAGCTACAATTAGCTGCCCAGATAACTTTAACCCAATTCGGAAATGTAGTCTAAATTACAGGCTTTGTATTTACCACTAGGATATACCTCATGTCTTGTGTCTACTCATATTTGGCAAAGGCGGCTGCCCACATTTAAATATTAGGACACGCCTCCCACTCCCAACCCAGCTTTTTAATGCAGAAATATGTGGAACTGGCTGACATTCCCCTTTAATTTTAGCTCTTACTTAGTGGTGCAATCACCCAGAATGAGACACGTTTAGGACATGAAGATTATCTGTAATTGATTACATTATTTGTAGCGGTTGGATGTGAATGGGGTTAGACATGAGCATAGCTACATGTGTCTTATCCCTCGCGTTGCTCTCCATGTCTTCAGCTGTTCCTTCACACACTGTTTTTAGCCGTCACTCTGTCTCACCCTGTTAATGCAGCTTTAAAAATGGAGGAGACTAAAATAAATCTGTTAATGTATGCAAAGGCGTTTGCATGCCGCAAAACACTCATTGGAACTCAGAAAAGCTGAAATTCACTCAGCACTGGCCTCAAAATTAGGCTTATTGTACAAAATTGTCTCCATCGAGAGAAATCGGATGTATTAGTGCATTAGTTATTCATCAGTTTTGTATTGATAATGTTGATGATGAAATTCTGGTATTGGAGTATAAACTCAGTTTGACGTCTCAAATCAATGTTTTTAGTTTGCCGTGTTAAACAGTGTCCTACTGTTAGTATAGATCAAATTTCATAATTCCTTTCCTAATATGCTGGTTGAAACTTTGTTAGGAGGCTAGTTCCATATAAATTTACAGTAATGATTCTGGTGTGATTAAATCATGTAATTATCAAGCCCTTTCAGAACTGAGTTATATGTATGAGGGGAAAAAACAAAATATCCCCAAGACTTTGAATGATTACCACTGGTTTGAAACTTGTTCCTGGTCTAACACACTGAATGTTGATCTTTTTATAGAAATCAGTAGATGTTGAAGGTACAGTGTACAGTAGTGCATGAGTCCTGTTGTGGGTGAATGAGATCATGCTGCGTCGTATCCTCACAGGCTGTTTGATGTGGGAGGTCAAAGGTCAGAAAGAAAGAAGTGGATCCACTGCTTTGAGGATGTGACCGCCATCATCTTCTGCGTGGCTTTGAGTGGATATGACCAGGTGCTGCATGAAGATGAGACCACGGTGAGATATAGTACCTACACACTCCAAGCACTTTCCACTAAGATGAGACCACGGTGAGATATAGTACCTACACACACGCAAACACTCCAAGCACTTTCCACTAAGATGAGACCACGGTGAGATATAGTACCTACACGCGCACACACTCCAAGCACTTTCCACCAAATACACACTACTGTTCATGTAATACATTATCGTGGTAAAAATGATGCTTTTCCTTTAAAATCAGATGGTGTTTTTACATGTAATAAGGGTTTACCCTATAGAAATATACATGTTTCTAACCAAACATGCCTGATTATTTTGGGTTATTATGCTTTTGCAATCAACCATTAATTTATTCATAAAAAATAATTTATGTTAAAAAATAATACTGAAAACAACATTACTGATCATAATCTGTTTCAGCCACTGTATACAGAAGCACAAATCAGCCATAAGTACAACAGATTCTGTGTGGGTTACATGCAACAATGTACAGTTGAGTGCAAAGGTTTGCACCCCCTCATGATTTTTAAAGGGGGGGAAAAGGAAAATAAAAATAGTATTTAAATTATATTCAGAAAGGGAACTGATAACTGATATTTTATTTTTTCACTATTAATATCACTACTTGACTGTTTTTGTTACACTTGTGATAATGAAGAACATCTGTAAAACCTAACACACAAAATGTCTTGTTGCTATAAATTAAAATTCTCCTTTATTTTGTTCTAAGGGTGTGCAAACTTTTGCACTTGACTATATCTCTTCATACAGAGCCGTAGAACTGTTAGATTAGCTGATCTGTGAGGTCTTTTGGAGGGCAAACCCTAAATTAGACACTGCTTTAGTCGAATGCTTATAGGCCAGACTTTAGATCAAGAAAATGAATAACCAAAGTCCCTGAAAACAGGTTTTGATAAAATAATTTAGTAGGAAAATGAAAATCAAAATGAAATAAAAAATCTGTCACATTGCTTGCTTATTCCTCATTTCATAGCTTTTACTTTTCAACAGTGGCATGTGGTCAGGCCCTTCTAACCCTTCAGAGAAGGGGTAACACGAAGGTGGACCGAAAAGACTGTATAAACATATAATTAATTAATAAAGTAAAATCAAAAACATCAACCAATTCAAATAGGCTACTTTTCATATTCTTGGTTACTATAGGATGCATGTCTGTCTGTCCGAGAGTGGAAATAACCAATAATAAGTATATATATTAAATATAAGTAACTTGCCCCTTCTGATGGTATTTTGAAGGGTTCTGTAATGCAAGTCTATTATCAAAAGGACAGGACATCCGACTAATTAAATGTATGATTTTCACTCCGGGGGTGGGCCTATAGGTGACTGCCCCTTCTCAACGTTCTGAAGAAGGGGCTACGCATTGTATGTAAAAACATCACTGTCTCTGCACATGCTAGATTTTAAGCCGGGCTTCAGTCTGAAAATGTTGACAAGCAGTTTGCGCAGTTTTATGCGCTGAAAACTTTAAAAGATTATGGACACGAAGGACGCTGTTTCCACTGTTCCGTGGCCTCCGACAGCTCGATTGAGCGCATTAATCGGGCATCGTTTACCCCCTCACGCTGTGCGATTCACACGCGATTTAGCCGCAATCCAAAGATTTGTCGGCGACGGCAATATCGTGTCTAAATCGCACAGTGAATAGTGGTATCATTGGAATTTAACCTTCTACCGTCGCGCAGTGCGAGCGCCTGCATCGCGAGGTATCGTGCAGTGTGAGCGCCTGCATCGCGAGGTATCGTGCAGTGTGAGCGCCTGCATCGCGAGGTATCGTACAGTGTGAGCACCTGCATCGCGAGATATTGTACAGTGTGAGCACCTGCATCGTGAGGCATCGTGCAGTGTTATCGTACAGTGTGAGCACCTCTGTGATGCGATTTTCACTGTCGCGTCGAGAGACTGAATCGTGCACTGTGAGCAGTGGTCCGATTACTCGTTGCACAGTGTAAGCCCGGCTTAGGACGAACTATGAGAAGTATGTCTGGCTTACAGAAGGGGTACCTGCTTTATGCACTGCACGCCACTGCTTTAAGTACACATAGAGGTCAATCTACAGTCAGTTTTCTTGCAGCCTGGTTTATATTTATTGCATCACTCTCAGGAAGAAAACTGACTGTTTTTATCAAAGCTACACAAGCTACGAACTTATCCAGGCACACATTTTGATGACAGAACATCATAATATTTGAATGACTTCTGCTGTTTAAGAAAAATACAACTGAATTTACGGCATAATGGATCGTATCAGAACAGCAAGGATCTGTAAAAACGAGCATACTTGTGTGCTCCATGCTCTTTCTTATAGGCTCACATTCTGTCCCTCCCTTTTATTTCATCGGCTCTGAATATTTGGTCCCTGACTATTACCACAGTCTTGTGTTCCTTTTCTGTGTTTTCTCTTTACAACTCTCTTTCTCACTCTCAAACGCACACACTCTCTCAGATACACAGCTCCTCACACTAACAGTAACACTAACACACTAACTGTATCCTCTAGTGTATATGATCTGCATGAGACTGTGTGTGACTTTTGCGTTGTTTCTCTCTGGAACTGTGCTGTTCCTCACACTTTGGTGACTGGATGTGCTCAGACTGTTCCTCAGACCGTGCGGAGTGTGTGTATGACTGTGAGTGTATTTCTGTGCGGGTGGTCTGTTGTGTAGTGACGCCTGTTTGGTCGTGCTGGCCTTCCACAGTAGCCTCACGCCACCTCCTCTGCGCGTGCGTGTCTCCCTTCGACCGTCTCGGCTCTTCTCCTGCCGTCTCTCGCTGCGCAGTTCTGCTCTCTAACCAATCACCAAACGCTAAAAAGCAAAACTGCCTCCACAGATGTCCCATCCACCAGAGCATATCTGCAGGTATGAACCCCACCCCCACTGCCACCAGCAAAGCCCAATGAAATAATTGAAAGCAGCGCTGTGTTGGTACAATCTGTTACTTTCAGTTCCCTGTAAAAATATCATTAATGTTTTAACTCTGTAGATGATTGACTAATGCTGCTGCTCTAAATCAAATGTTAACTGGATATGAACTCATTATGCCACTACTACTGAAATTATGATCAGGAGTGACTGTTTCCCGCCATCACTGATTTGATAAATTGTCCTACCTAGAAACATGTACTTAACATAGGCATATACTCTGTAGAAATAATTACTGTAAATGTCCCCACTTTGTCCTCATTATGCTGTTATAGCTAAGATTATAATGCATCAACTTGCCTGGGGATGGGACTTTCTGATTAATTAATTTACTTACAAACTGTAACATTTTACAATTTTTCTGATTTCTTTCCTTTCCTGTCACTGCTCATACTGTCATACAGTATTCTAATTATACTAAGTGTGTGTGTGTGTGTGAGAGAGAGAGAGATTCCAAGCAGACAACCTGACGCCTCCTTTTTTGATCCCACAGAACCGCATGCATGAGTCCTTGAAGCTGTTTGACAGCATCTGCAACAACAAATGGTTCACAAACACCTCCATCATTCTTTTCCTTAACAAGAAGGACATATTTGAGGAGAAAATAAAGAAATCACCCTTAACTATCTGCTTCCCTGAGTACACAGGTAAAATTTTCACCTAGCCAACATGCTATTCCTTCAGTCCAGTGAGAATGAGACTCCTTATGGAAGAAAAGCACCGAAAATAGGTGAAAGAGAAGTAATACGAGTGATTTCCAGGAAAGAAATATTTTTTTACTTTTTTGGATGAGTACTCATCCTTTAGCTGGAAAGTCTCCATTTTTTCAGATCTCAGTTTATAGAGGAATGCTGCCAAGTCCCCCACCCTTTCCCCCGTATCCATTTTCATTCTATACAAGCTCCTACCCACTTATCCTGCCACAGCATTAGTGTACTACCACATTTCATCAGACAGGCACAATATCAGGCCTTTAGCCTATTACATGATACATCATTGTGTGCCCTACATTTTTACAGCCTGAGTTTTCATTACATCCTTTTGCTTCCCCCCACACTGCTTTTATGCTACTGCTTTATATTTCCAATCTTCTGCTTCTTTGCTTTCCACTATTGTTCCCCATCAATCCATTCTGTGCTCCTCCACTCTTCCTTTGCCCCTCTTTATGCCTTGCGCTGCGCTTCAGGGCCGGACACTTTCCTGGAGGCAGTGGCCTACATCCAGTCGCAGTACCAAAGCAAGAACAAGTCCTTCAAAAAGGAGGTGTACGCGCACATTACCTGCGCCACTGACACCAACAACATCCAGTTTGTCTTTGACGCCGTCACCGACGTCATCATCGCCAACAACCTGCGCTTCTGCGGCCTTTACTGAGCCCAGGCCTGTTCTTGGATCTGTTTTTACAGCCTTGTTTTATTATCTATGTCTAGGTTCCCAGTGGTGGTAGACAACAAACAGAGTGAAAGCCAACCAAAGCGCTTCCTCTACAGTCATCAACTATTGATTCAGGCACAATGTCGCAAGTGTAATATGTATATGAATTCTCGAAAATCAAGATAAATTCTTGCATTAGAATATGTTTATGAAAATTTTAGATGAGCTGACATAGGGGAGAAATAGCCTGGTATTTCTATAAATTCCTTTTCTGACCCCATAATTATGTCATCCTCAAATTATTTCTATCATCATTCAAAAGCCAAAATAATGTAGTCAAACATATCAATCAAATCATCAGTGAAATCTTCCTGTTAGTGGTGGGAATTATTTTTTTTTCTGTACTAAGTATGAAACACATGAAGCACCTTGTAGCATTGTTTGCCTTAAATGGGCGTTGTTGCTGTACCATTATTGATGTATATTATAGTCCTTTAAGAAAATGTCATATTTACAGTGCCATAGATAAGATTTTATTTTATGTATTGTCAAGACTTGAATGTTGATAAAACACTCTGGGTGACATTTAAATTAGAGATGGTCATTTCCGGCAAAATTATTATTCAAGCATTATTTGAATAATAATCAACCTGCCGCTCACATAGCCAGAAAAAATGTCATGTATGGCACAAAACATTAATCCTTTATCCGCTGCAGTGTAAAGCCTTTATCCACGGCGGTATAAAGTACACTGAGTGACACTTTAAACTCGCTACAACATTCCACATTTAAACCTAATTTAATTTCTCAACACGTTTGCGAGTCGGTGAGTTAACTTGCGTCATGTTTAACTAGCTAAGAGAGAGCGTGGTCCCACTTTGCGTTGTGCGCCTTGCAGCCGTAATTAAAGTTTTATCAAACTTACATTTTATCCAATTTGCCGCTTACCTTTCAAAGCTCAACCAATGAGACAAACTGCTGCATGAGATTATTTACACATTTACCTCGACACTGGGCTAAAAATACGGCACGTCGACGTGAGACACGTAGCCATGTTACGCTACCGTGGGTGGTCCTACTCATTTATGTCTGAAATTGAGCTACATTTTCCTAAAACTGCATCTGGAAAAATGAACGCAAATGTCTGTTGAATAGCTTTCAGACTTGCAGCTAATCTACAGTGAGCGTGTCTTGCACCAACCATGTGAGCAAAACACTCATAACCAGCAGGCGGCCACACACCTCGCCGTTGGTACATGCTTTCCCTCAACCGTGCTAGGCACACAACTCATTTGATTACTATTAATACACAGAAACGCCTAATTTACTGTTCACATTTTTTAGACTCTCTTGAATATTTGAAAATATGGACTCATCCCTAATTAAAATGGCATTAAAGTTACACTCAATGGCTAATGCCGCGAGACACTCAACTGCTAAAATGAGTGCTGTCTCAACATGAAAAAAAGATCTTCGCGTATGCTACTCAATCAGATTATACACTATACCAGTATTTAGCTACAACTTTCAACATTGTGCTGGTTGATTTTTATTATTAATATAATTTTTTTAAATGAGCATAGTAAATGGAACACTCATATTGTTAATAATTTTTTATACATTTTGATAATAATAATAATAATAAATTTGATCAACTCAATGCAAAAAGTACAAGGTTTTATCTGTACCTTGGGACATGTGATATTGGTGGTACAATAGGGATATGTACAAATTTTTACAAATGTTTTGAACAATTAATTTTTTTCCTGATAAGTTCTTCATGGTGTATATAGTCGAAACAGTTATTTCCCTTTTATTTATTTAGCAGATAGGAGATGTTAACTGAAAGTAAACATGAATTGGGAATGGCACCTTTGGTGATTTCATAAACTGTCTGGTGTTGATCTGCACTGGAGCTTGAAATATTTGTCTGAACCCGACGAGACCCAACTTTCCCAAATGCGTGTCAGGCTCGTGTCTGCTTCGGATTTTACGTTTGGGTTCTCTCAGCCCACCTCCCACTTTTAACAGATTTTACCCTGCTTCTCCCCTGCTTTAGTTTTTTTCTGTACTTTATTTTTCCTCCCTGCTTTCATCACCTTAAAACAGTTTTTAATCAGGCATCCTGGAGTCACCCAATCGTTTTGTTGACAGAATTTAGCACCAAGGTCTGCGGGAAATACAGTTTAGTGCAACCAAAAGGTTGACGATCAGAATTTAAACTTAATTTTGGATAGCTGATTATTTTTATTATATCATTATTATTATTATTATTATTATTTTATTTTTTTATTATTATTATTTTTATTCCTATCCTTTCATGTTTAATTCGTCACTTTGGCTGTCATGATGGGTCAGTTTTGGACAGAATTTTGATGGGCTCTGGTCAGTTTTTGACTGAAAACGTGATGTGGTTCGGGTCGGGTTTGGACTCAAAACTTGGTGCTATGGTTCAGGACGGACTCGGACAGAAAGTTCTCGGGCTGTATTCGGGTTCGGACCAAAATTTCAGGCGCGATTAAAGCTCTAATCTGCACTAGGCTCGTCCATCCTAAACGGTCTACGAGCACTGCCCGTCTGTCATTCTGTACAGTTTAATCATAGTGGCAGAATGGCTCAGCTGGTGCGCCTCAGGTTGCTTGCTGTTTATTTTGGCCGTAGCCTGTAATTTAGCCTAGTGAAAGCCTCCAATCAATCTCGCTTTTTGTCCCCCCGAATCTTGCTGATTGCTTGTTACAAAAAGTGTGCTGATAGCCTTACTTAACTCTTATCATATGTCCGAGAGAAAGAGAATTTAGCTGGGAGACAGGAAGTACTTCTAAGATGGGTCAAGATGGTGGAATGGAGCAGGAAGAGCAGGCGGTGATTTGTAATGGTGAAAAGGCGTTACAAAAGTGGTATTGCTGGGGTATCTGTGGATTAATCAGTAATAAAACAGCTGTTGTAGCTACAGATCAACATATATGCAGGGGAATAAGAAGCATTGCAATATTCTTTCTGGCTTTTGCCTAGTAAGGACTCCTTTAGATAAGCAGCACAGGAATACTAAAGCAGTAGACACTCAGCACATAGTCCTGGACTTCTCTACCTATTATCTGTAGGTATGTGTGTATGAAAGTGTGTCAAGCAAGGTGGCTGTTCCAGTAATGGTTGTTCTCAGTGCTATATCTGCCATGGATGTTCGGTGTCCTAATTTTCACATTACCCCTTGATTGTACAGCACCATTGGGAGTATCATCGCTGTGTCACCTTATGGAACTTAATTGTATCTTTTGTCAGCCATTAGTAGCCATTTGTTGCTTATGCAGGAAACTTGTACTGAGGCCCACTGCAGCAGCATGTCAGGGTAGTTGCACTGCAGTGTTTCTAATTAACTATATTTAGTACATCAAGTACTGTAATAGGTTGAGGTTGTGCTTATTAACTGTTAAGGCTATAACCAGAGCCAGTTATTTTTCCCCTGGAGAAAAGAACAGTCTTTAGGCTGAGTTGAAGTTCCACGATAGAAGGTTCTGCTGACGATGACACAAGCTTCTCCTGCTGCCGTACAAGTAATGAGTGTGTTTGTGCTTTTTTTAGTTTCTCTCTGTCAATGTTTTCTAAGATGTTTAATGAGCATGACCTTAAAGCTAGCCTCCCCACCAGAGTAATGGTCCATAAGGTTTGTGCTCCTGGCTGGGTGAAGGATGGGCATTGGCTTGTATGGCCAAGGTGAAAAGGAAATGATGGGGCGCTGGTCCAGAGACTTATGGGAAATGAAGTTTTTGACCACGTAAAAAAGATTTGTGGGTAATTGAGTCAGTGCACATTGAGTGACTAATGGCTGATTGTTCCTGTGGTTTTATCTGGGTTACAACAGCTGGTGCTGTGGCCAGACTGCTGTTACCATGGGCTCTGATGTATGATTGGATTGAAATAATCCATTTGACATCATATTACCTGCTGGAATGATTTTTAGGGCCAGTGAAAAATGCTTCTTTTTTTTTTCTTTTTTTTTTTGCGGAATGACTGAAAGGGGACTGTAAAAAATCGGTCCTGCGTTCTGTTTTCATAGTTGCAAAGGGTGTTCATATAGCTTTCAGATAAAAATAATCTTGATACAGCCATTCCTTTAGAGCTACCCAGTTCACTGCAAGTAGCATTAACACCACCATTTTTGGACTTTTAGCCAACACAAGATTAGTTATAAAACAAGACACAGCACAGTTGGATAGTGGTTTTAAATAATGCCATCCGTGATTAAAAGAATCTGGATTAGAGAAATAATTAATGTAGGTGTAAGTGCCAAGTGCAGGGTGCTGTATTGTAATGCCGTCTGTTTAATTCCAAAGTCTCTCATTCCAGCACCTAGATCTAGACTCAGCCAGAAGAACGCTGTGTGTATTCCTAGATCTGATCAGTGTCTGTGTGTGTATCTGTCAGTTTTATGTTTATCTGCTGTAGTTACCGTGTGTCTTTCACTGCTCTTTATTATTTATTGAACAATGGATGTTTATTTGTGTGTATGTATTTATATGAAATAAATGAATAAAGTGCCACTTGAAATTCAATGTGTGGGCCTGACTGTGCCTTGTGTCTCTCTTTCCACGTGTACCCACAGAAAAGCAGAAACCAATTTGGTTTCCAAATTCCTACTGAACCACCCTTATAGCCTCACACAGTAAGAGTTTTAGCGCGAGGTCCACTCAAGAATCTGACTTGAATCTAAACAGGGCAGGGACATCTGCATCCGTTCTCCTACTTGCTCCTCTTTATATTGTGGGCCAAAGCTCGCCTCCTACCTTGGCCTTAATCACTTTTCCTATTTTTCTCAGGCTAACCTTATCTGCATTCTTTCTCTCTCTCTTCATTCTGTTCTTTCCTTGCAGAATCGCATGCACGAGTCTCTTATGCTGTTTGACTCCATCTGCAACAACAAATTCTTCATTGACACTTCCATCATTCTCTTCCTCAACAAGAAAGACCTGTTTGCTGAAAAGATCAAGAAATCTGCCTTGAGTATCTGTTTCCCGGAGTACACGGGTAAGAACGCACCCAGATGCCGTCACATCACCGTTTTTGTTAGGAATATTGCAGATCACATTCACAACAAAAAACCCACCAATGGTTGAATGGACGTAACTGAAAATCTAAGTTGGCATGTTATTGAATTCTGTCTGAGCTCGGAGTTCTGTAATGAGAATCGTGTTTCTGATGGGTCTTCATTTGAGGCTTGAAATTAACTAGCTAACTTTTTAACTGCTAAATGCTGTAAATGTAAATGTGAAATGGTTAAGGCTTGACATTCTATATAACTGGATAAAATCTCTTGGTTATAAAGGTGTGATGCCTGCTCGCATTCATACATTAAGGACCAGTAGTTAGCAATGCTTCTTTTGATTCAGACTGTGGGTTTGTAATTGGGAGTTATCTATACAGAGAGCTTTTCAAGGTCCTGATGGCATTTCTGTAGAAGGACGAGCCTGAGTCACTCTCCGGAAGAGCTTCTTGTAAACAGTCTACTTTTTCTTTCTCTCTCTCTCTCTCTTCAATATGTTTACCATCTGGTCTTTCA
Organism: Olivaichthys viedmensis; assembly: GCA_028565825.1. Lineage (NCBI taxonomy): Eukaryota > Metazoa > Chordata > Actinopteri > Siluriformes > Diplomystidae > Olivaichthys > Olivaichthys viedmensis. The sequence continues at coordinate 18,896,533 of JAOUQW010000034.1, read as the reverse complement.
GGCACTTCTTTTGCCCCCCCCCTTTATTTTCATGACACTTTCCTGCAGGGCACAACATTATTTTAATTCATGTGAAATAATGAAATGATATTTGTCAGTTTCAAAGATGTGAACTTCTTTCACGTTCGTGTCATTTCTGTTCCTACCTCTCTCTGTCTATCTCTCTCTCTCTCTCTCTGACTCCTTCTCTCTCTCCTCTCTCCCACTTTACCACTACCTTACCGTTCCCTCCGCAGGCCCCAACACTTACGATGATGCAGCTGCTTACATTCAAGCACAGTTTGAGAGCAAGAACCGCTCGCCCAATAAGGAGATCTACTGTCACATGACCTGTGCCACGGACACAGGGAACATCCAGGTGGTGTTCGACGCCGTCACCGACATCATCATCGCCAACAATCTGCGAGGCTGCGGCTTGTACTGAGGCCCCCTCTCACCCTCTCGAGCCAAGTCCTTTGGAAATGATTATTATCGAAAATGCAAGTTGGTAAATAATAATGATGATAATTTTAAAATAGGCATATACATATATATATAAATACTATACATAAAATGTTTTTAGTTTGTCAAAGAGCTGCCAACAGAACTGATTTCTTATAGAAACCCAGCCTTTATGGTTTTAGAACAAAGTTGGGACCTTTTTTGTTTTTTTTGGTTTCTTCTTTGCTGTTTAATGTTTTTGTTTTTCCCTTATTTTCCACTGTGTCCTTTTTGTTGTTTTAACTCGACCCTTATTTTTGTTCTCAAAAATACCTTTCTTTTACTATATTTGTATGTTTTTGTTTATTGTCTGTATATTTATTACGTGTATATCAGTCAGGTGGGGGCTGAGCGGTACACATTTTGCCTGAGTATACAACGTTACGCTAATGATGATGTAATTATTATGTATGCTAATGACGATGTAATGGGGTGGGGGAAAAAAAATCTGCATCAATGGCTTGGGTGGTTAGTCGTCAGTACCAGGGATAAAGTCAGGCAAAGCCAAGCTGCGGTTGTAGCGTGTTCCTGTTGTTTGGGTTTTAATCAGACTGGGTTTTCATGGCGACTCCATTCGTTCTGTTAGCTGGTCAATGTTGTAGAGAAAGTGAACCCCTAGGACTGCACCCTACATGCTTTCTTTTCTCATTTTGTTGAGTGTTGTTCACTCCATGTGTTCCTGTCACTGGCGTGTGCCAGCTTAATTCGCCGTGTGTGTCCAGGGCCATGCCGAGTATGATTTTGAGCCCCTCAACTGCTTCCTGATGATCGAAATTGTCATATCAGTGCCAACCTTGTGAGAACAATGGGTCTCGAAAACTAGCAACACTAGGTAAACTTATAATGAGAAGCTTATTAACACTGTCGTGTAAGGAACTTCTACTTTTTTATTGTTTATTAATTTATTAATTTATTTATTGATCACCTGTCCTGCACACCTCCTTCCCATTGTCCCACCTTCCCCGTTCCTCTCCTCCTAGACTTCCTGTTTTAGTTTGTCTTTCAGGCTGGGTAACAGAGTCAGTCCCCTCTCACAGATCCTCACACACATAGCATGACCCTTTGGCCTTTGTATAAAGAAACAGCTACCTGCTTCACTTAGATAATGTCAAAGAAAAAAACAATAATAAAAATCTGTAAAATGGCAGCCCATTAAATGGTGTAAATTAGCAGAACTAAACAGCAGCAACAACAAAAACAGTA
>JAOUQW010000034.1:18822696-18836687 GCA_028565825.1 Olivaichthys viedmensis | reverse complement strand
ACCCATATATTTTTTATGTATTTAAATGCTTGAGTGTAAAATTTGAATTATTGTATGCAAGTTTTATAAAAAGGTGCCAATAATTCTGGAGGGCACTGTAACTATACAACTAGCCATCACCTTGCATTTAAATACATAAAAAATATATGGGTTTCCCCCAATAGTGTCGTAGAACTTGGCTCATGGTAGAGCAGGCACTAACACAAACACTTATGCATCTTTGTTACTCTGAATAATGGAGGATTCTGACGAGCTAGCTGTGCATCAGCCATGGTATATTGAGAGGAGACAAAAAAAAAAAAAAGACTATAACTGATAGTTTTCTACACTCGGCACAGCCTCCTCTAGAAGTGTAGTGGAGTTCCCTGAAAAATATTTGGCCTATATCAAGTATTTATATCAAATAAGTAATAAATTGTGTTTTCCACGCAGGCTGTGGCGGTTCATGCATGTCTCATTTATCTCCGATCTGGGGAGGAAATGCTGAAATTACAGTGTGATAAGCATAAGCAATGATATGCAGTGTGATGTGTACAATTTCATCACGCAACACCATCTTGCAATTTTACTTTTCTATAGTCTCACCTCCAGATCACCCCTCAATCAGACTGCATTGGCTAATCTACGTGGACAGCTGTTGGTTATTGTTACTGGCTAATCCAACTCTTGGTTACTGCTTGGACAGTCTAACCATCAATGACTGCTACTCGTTAATCTTTTCCAACTGGCTAGTCTCATTGCCAGTGTAACTACCAGTCAAATATTAATATAAAATACCATATATTTCGGTCTTAACTCATCACATCTCATATTGTCATCGCATTTTTGTCCATATCGTGCAGCCCTAGTTCCTAACTAATGCCACATAATCAGCCTTTTTACATCCAAAGTACTTTCTCCCACACTGAAGACAGTTTCTGTGGTAAAACTAACTCTCTGCTGCTTTAAACCTTGTGTTAGCATCGGACATGGAACACAGAGTGCTGAGGAAACGAATTCAATTTTACAGGGTCGTTCCAATCGAAATTTGTTACGATTGTGTCAGGCTTCCTCAAAATAATAACAAATCAAATCATAAATAGAATTTTAGAGAAAATTAAAAACACTTTTCTGAAGAAGTAAATTGTCCAGTTCATATCCACAGAATGCTATTGTTCATTTGTTCAACACAGATGTTATGTTTAAAACTTCCCTTTTACTCAGTGAACATATTAACTGTTAAAAACATATACCAGTTTTACTGAATCCCTTCATTTCACACGAACGCCGTTACCCTTATGTAAAACCCACTGCAGAATAACGAAACATTTCACAACTAACATGATTCACACAAAGTTGCATCATCTCTCCATCAGGAGGACAACACTTCATGGACAAGCAAGTCTCTCTCATTTCTAATGTACTAGTTGTAACGTTTTCTTATGTTTCACCAGGAAGGATACAAGGTCAAGCCTGTAAACTCTAAATTAATGCAGAAATTGTTGCAATTATTTATTATTGACAATTTTATCAGAAAACTGTCAAATGTTTAATGCCTATCATGTGTCCCTGTAACCGTCATTAGATAGCTAGCGATTAAGAGATTAGTGAAGGTGCAAACTGTGACCATTCAAAGCAAGATGGATGAAAGTGGTGCAGAGAAATGCCCAAAGCAGTCTGAAACGTTTGTGTCACGCATTCCTGTCCAGAAACCAGGAAACCAAGAAACCAGGAAACTAAGAGGGGGAGAACCATCAGGCAGGCGGATATGCAGATCCTGCTGAAGCCAGAAACACACACGGCTGAACTGGGTGTGACAACATGCCGCTGCCCACACACACACATATACACACACACATGCATACACATATACACATAAACACACACACACACACACATATACACACACACATACACATATACACACACACATGCATACACATATACACACATACACACATATACACATATACACACATACATACACATAAACACACACACACACATACACATATACACACACACACACAAACACACATATACACATAAACACACACACACACATATACACATAAACACACACACACACACACACATGCATACACATATACACATAAACACACACACACACACACACACACACACACATACATACATACACATATACACATAAACACACACACACACATACACATATACACACACACACACAAACACACATATACACATATACACACACACATACACACATACACATATACACACACACACACACACACACACACACACACACAAACACACACACACATACACATACACACACACACATATACACACACACACACACATACACAAATACACACATACACAAATACACACACACATACATACACATAAACACACACATACACACACACATACATACATACACATAAACACACATACACACAAACACATACACGTCTTGACAGGTTGAATTTGAGTCCACTTCCCTCTTTGTGTTGGAATAGAATCGTGGTATACGCCTATAAGGGTAAAACCTCTCAGCTTTACACAATGGCCAAGACATTTCATACGCTATTACCACACAGCACCAGCCTGTCAGCTTTAGGAGCTTAAACTAAATACGAATATGTTTCAGTTTATCTCCCGGCCTTGGACAGTCTCAGACGTGTTCAAGCTCAGACGTGTTCATATCACTATAGCATTCGATGACAAATGACCGAAATCATGATTGTTTGAATGGTTAAAAAGTGACCAGCAAACACAAAGCAACATACAAACGAAGCTGAAAGTTTAGCAAAAAAAAGGAAGTTCCACTGGACGAAGGTCCACTGTGAGAACAGGACAAGTTCTTTAAAGGAATGGTTCCGCGAAAACCATTTACACAATTTCTCCTCTTACCTCAAATTAGGTCGATTAGTCAAGACATGTTTGGTGTCAGACTTTTGTTTCTTTAGTTTTGCACTGGAGCCATGAGGCTAATGTAGCTAACAAGTAATAGAAGTCTATCTAACCCATATTCTTTTAAAATTTATAAGGTATGTTACCTCATTTCTAATTGATCAATTAAAAATAAAAATAGCAGGATGAGCCTCATAGTGGAACTATATTATCATCCGCATCACTTCCAGCGTTCCGCTATAATTCCACCTTCAAACTTTGGGAGGCGGGGCCTAGAGGGCGGAGTGATGGCAAATTAGTAGAAAAAGTACTTCTACTTAGTAGTTCTGGTTGTCCAGGATACAACATTCCAGCGTTCAGCTACACGGTGAGGTTTAGTTCGTGAGTATAGATGACAGTAGGTCTCACTGTGTCATAAACCCCATCAGCACGTCTATGAGACATCACTGAGGAACTGGATGTGGTCTGAGGCGGAGATTTACACAGATTTTTGGGTGAGATAGACTTCCATTATCAGATCAAAATTAGAGAAGCAAACGTCAGACACCACACACAAAACTTGGCTGATCGAGTACATTTTGGGTAATCAGAAACATTCGATTTTTTTTGCTGAAAACAATAAAGGAATAGTGACCCTAGGTCACTTGTTGAGTCACTAACACTAACTAATAACATAACTAACTAATTACCCACAATTCCTCACAGCTGATGTGTAAACACAAAAAACACAGATCTAGAACCAGGTCACCCAACCCAAATCCTAATTCTTTATCATAACAAGAAAACATCAGAGCAGTGTAAAAAAAAAAAAAAAAAACTCTAGGTTCTTCAATTGTCCCTTTGGGGGAAACCCTTAAAGGTTCTATGTAGAATCCTCCAACCGAGTGTTTCCCTATCAGAAATAGGTTCAAACTAGAACCATTTTAGGAAGCTAGGAACCCTTAACTATACAAAAAAACCCTTAAAGAACCCTTTTTTCCTCCGAGCGTAATTTGCTTGGGCAGGGATAATGTTGACACAATAAACCAAGCTCTAACGTCTAATATCCCTCAGCTGCTCCTCATGTGCTCCGGGCACAGCGTCATGTGACTGGCGATTTGGGCGAAGCCGAAAGCTCACGGCTGAAAGTTCAGGCTTCAGACTCACAATTCTGAACATGCGGAGTAGACCAATTCCCAGTTAAAGGCATCAAGCACATATGGAATATGTACACTTGCATCCACTTTATTAAAAGCTTCCCAACACACCCACAGATTCACACAATATCCAAGAAGGACCAAGCTGAGAATTATCCTTATGGATAATCATGAAGTGAAAGTTTTAGACCTGAGATGAAGGACATGGTGGGCATCAGGAGTTAAGGCCGTGAAGACGACGAGTGATTCATAGGAAGATCAGGAGCACAGTAGGTTCTAGTAAGGGTAACGTAGTATAACCAGAGACAGTATAAAGAGTAGAGACAGTTCACTGGTTGAAATATGAATGGGATAGCGCGTAACGCTCAACATGGCGGCTGCATTACGCAAGTCCCGCCCTTCGATACGAAGAGCCAATCGCCTTGTTGGTAAAGGCGTAATGAGAAAAAAGCCAGGCCTATCAGATTCTTACACCGACGCATGAGCAGATATGGGGCACTGCCGTCTCTGCGACAGTCCTGAATGGTTTATAATCAATGTTACGAAAGTCCTCATAACAGACACATCATACTTCAGTTTTCATTCCACCGACCAAACTTTATAACGAACCTGTTGACTCGATGTGATAAAGATTAGCTACATAGCATATAGCTAGTCTATTTAAAGGCAGCAAGCTGGCTAATACATTAGCAAATAACATCTTTCGTGCCAGCTTAGACCCCGACGAGATGAATATTTGTGAACTATAATGGAAACAAACCGTAAAAGCCAGATTAGCGAAACTTCAGGGGAGCTAGCTACCGAGCCGAGCCGCAGGGTCAATCCTAAACGGTTTCCTATCGGCCATATAGCGCACTACATGTTTTGCCCTACGTAGTGCACCCATCTCTGGTCTGACGATTACCGTTACTATAGAAACGGCTGTAAAGAAAGTCGGTGTCATCAAGCCTTTGCCCAGCTCGTTATAGAGAAAGTAGCCAGAGCAACCTGCGGAAAAACGTTTGTTTTGTGTTATTTGAGCCACACGTTAGACTATTTACACTGTGACTTCAAATCTGTGTTTGAAATATCATCTCGGCGATCCGTTTTTTGAGTTTATGACTCTCTCCTCATTCAAGTAGATAGGAGCCTGGAAACAACTGCCCGAGAGCATCGCCAAGATGGCCGCAGAGTGGACGGACTCTACTATAACTCAGTTTCAGCCCAGAGTAACACTGGAAACTTTCTAGCCAACAGAAACGCAAGCGCTTCACTGGTGACTTGCTTCATTTGCAGGCCATAAACCGCTTAAACATATGATTATGCCAAGTAGCGCGCAACAGAGATACTAGTCAAATTTCATCTTTTACCTCCTGACACTTTTCCCACAAAGCAGTGAGAAAGCAAAACGGTGTGGCAGGCTGACAAACCACAGGTCGTCACATATCCTTAAGAGAGAAATCAGTCGACAGCCCCGGCTTCGGCATGTGGACTATTAAGCAGCAAAGTAAGAAAATATAGGCTCTAACTTCCCCCAGAAAAGAAGTTTCCAGCACCTCCACACCCTTTAGCTAATGGAGGAAGATGGCTAATACAGATTAAGCACTTTCCCACCCAACTGGGCTATTTTAATCACATTGGACTGGAAAAATAGCCTCGGGATGGCAGGTATAATTCAGTTCCGCTATAATTCAGTTAGTTTGGGCTGATTTATAGATGGTTGGGTGGGTTTTTAGTCGTGTTTGCACTGAAAAACAAGTCAAATCAATTCGACAGCTGTACCAGCCGACTAGTGACACCAATGCTAACACTAATGCTAACACTAATGCTAACTACTGCTCTTCCTTCAGTTTCTGACAGCTCACCAAAGCAACTAATTTAGCTTTCTGTTGTGTAGTAAAACGGTTCGATATACTTCTAATCAGAAATGTTTCTCTTTGTGTGCTTTGTATTAAACCGTGTTCTAGGAAACCAGCTAATCAGGAAACTGAGGCGAAACATTTTTTTGTTTGTTTTGTTCAATCAGCAACAGCATTTACTCTGGAGTGCCGGCAGAAAAGCTACGCTTATGACAAGCAGGAGTGACTGAGTGTGTTTACATGTGCAAAATAATCTGATAAAAAAAAACTCCGAGGTAATAAATAATCTGATTTCTTTTCGGAGCATGTCTACATGTAGCGAATTACGTTTTCCAGTAGCAAGCTAAAGCGGCGGCCCTTTTTAAATTAAGTACATTAAGCGGCTATACTAATTTATCGACCGAGTAACGCTGATCAACACGACGTCATTTAATAACGATCTATGTTTTTAATCCATTATGTTGCATGTCTTGTTTGGAAGCACAGTTGACTCGAGGTTACTCGTTGCTAGCGCAACAAGTCGCTCTCGAGTCGCTTCTACTGCTAATTATTTATTTAGTTTATAGAGTTTTTTAAAAATGTTGCTAATTGCACATAACGCTGTTGTTCTTCAAACTGTTTTAATTTTGATCCAAAAACTGAGACATTTTCTTTTCTCCCGCCGGTTGTTTGTGCACATCCAAACGTAGTTGTAGCACAATGGTACGTTCTGACAGCTTGTCAATAAGCCACGCCCCTAGTTCATGGTGATGTCACGGCACATGACTCGAGTCTAACATCGACAAAATTTTATTTTTTTAGAATATACACTGGTAAAAAGAACCTGATTTTCGTCTTTCGACTCAGATACGATCGAAATAAGAGGAGAAAGTTTCAGAACGTGTGCGTGTCACATTTTTCAATCATTTCACTGGTGTTGCTCTTTAAAGACAACGAGAAATGACATTTCGAACGCGTTTTCTTTTTTTCGCAACGCGGCGTATTTCCAAGTGAAATGGCATATTTGGGCGGGCGGGACTTTGGTTTTATCCATCGGTATTTGATGGCTTGTGAAAAGTTAATGGGTATCGCTGCGAGTGCAAGCTAACTCAGGGAGGGGCAATGACACATGACATAAAATGATTGGTTATTATGTATTTTTTTGTCCCGCCCACAATTCTACCGTGATGTAATAAAATTTAAAAAATCGGCCGTTTAGAGGCGGGAAAAAGTCGCTGCACTTTAGTGAAAGATTACAGACAGAAGAAGAATTTAGTGTTTTTTGGACGATATACTAGTAAAACAACAGTATTTTTGTCTTTTGTCTGGACTCAAAATAAGAGATAATAAAGTTTCAGAATGGATTTTTGTGACATTTTCCAAAACCCAGGTGTCGCGCTTTAAATTGAGCACACAGCTTATGACATCTGAATTTACTTTTTCGAACAAAACTATGCATATTTAGTAAAAAGCAATCAAAATCCCAACAGTCTGAAAGCGATATATTTAATGAAAAATCCTTATTTCCTTGAATAAACTTTAAATAATAAGTGGGTGCACACGTCACACGCTGAATCGTGGTATTAACTGCTTTAACTGGATATAGATTGACACAAAGTGTTGACAGCAGGCACTAACTGTGTGTAAAAAACCTATTCATCAAGGTACCATACGGTAAGGAAAGAGACTGGAGGATAAAGCCACGTGTCTGCTGCTGCTGATGATGATGATGATAAAGCCTTACCACCATCATCATCCCTGAAATCACCGAGTGAAATCACCAAGAGTCATCTCTGAAATCACCAAGAGTGAAATCACCAAGAGTCATCCCTGAAATCACCAAGAGTCATCTCTGAAATCACCAAGAGTGAAATCACCAAGAGTCATCCCTGAAATCACCAAGAGTGAAATCACCAAGAGTGAAATCACCAAGAGTGAAATCACCAAGAGTCATCCCTGAAATCACCAAGAGTGAAATCACCAAGAGTCATCTCTGAAATCACCAAGAGTGAAATCACCAAGAGTCAGCCCTGTCACCTTTAATTACACCACTCATTTGTGAGGAATGTTCTTTACTCCCATCATTAAAACTATTACACGCGCAAAGATCCGGAACAAACAGTGCCCAGGCGGTGTGCGTGTGTGTGTGTGTGTATATGTGTGTGTGTGTGTGTGTGTGTGTATATGTGTGTGTGTGTGTGTGTGTGTATGTGTGTGTGTGTGTGTATATGTGAGTGTATATGTGTGTGTGTATGTGCGTGTATATGTGCGTGTGTGCGCGCGTGTGTGTGTATATGTGTGTGTGTGCGTGTGTGTGTGTGTGTGTATATGAGTGTGTGTGTGTGTATATGAGTGTGTATATGTGTGTGTGTATATGAGTGTGTATATATGTATATGTACATGTGTGTGTGTGTGTGTGCGCGTGTATATGTGTGTGTGTGTGTGTGTGCGTGTGTATATGTGTGTGTGTGTGTGTATGTGTGTGTGTGTGTGTGTGTGTGAGAATAGGTCCGACACCGCGGACACGCGCAGCTGGATGTTGATGAGCGTGCAGCAGATGAAGTGAGTGTGTATATGTGTATATGTGTGTGTGTGTGTGTGTTGATGAGCGTGCAGCAGATGAAGTGAGTGTGTATATGTATATATGTGTGTGTGTGTGTGTGTGTGTATGTGTGTGTGTGTGTGTGTGTGTATATGTGTATATGAGTGTGTGTGTGTGTTGAGCGTGCAGCAGATGAAGTGAGTGTATATATATGTGTGTGTGTGTGTAATGAATTGTTTGGTGAAAACTAATACTGCTCTTTTTGCGTCTCAGTGCCTGGACAGATGCTATATGTGCGTCTGTTCCAGCGGAAGCTGAAATGGCTGCAGGTGAGCAAACTGGATTATGCTGAGATTAGTTCAGATCTCAGCGCTGTTGTGCAAGAACTTGTCTACAGTGGCTTCCTCCAGACAGGTTGGTGTGCAAGAGTGGGATTTCATTGGCTTTCTAAAGCTTGGGTGTATAAAGTATTTCTGGTGGAAAAATCTTTGATTTGAAAGATTTGAACTCTTTCCAACTTGCCAATTTTTGACTTAGAGTCTGAATTCAATGAGCTCCAAGATGTTCTCGGTCTTCTACCTGCTCCGGAGCTCCGAAGTCTGGCCAAGACTTTCCACCTAGGAGGGCCAGGGCACAGCAGCCAGAAACAGCAGCTGGTGGAAGGGCTTCTCCATTTGTCCAAACAGCGCTCTCTCTTTGCTCTTGCCCCTGGTCAAAACAACACCGGTGCAGTCATTCTCAAGAGGTGTGATCTCAGAGGCTGGTTCAATGGGCATTGATACCAGACTCACGGTTTATAGCCATTAATTTATTGATGGAGTCTTGGTGTCATACTAAATTTCCAAATCGCTTTGAGCCTTAATGGCCTTTTAGCTTACAATACATTTTCATCTTAGTACTTTCACATCTCCTTCAGGGCGAAACATCTAGCAGGCTCCTGTGTGCATCTGTGTCGGGATCCTCGCGCCGTGTTCTCACGTGTACTTCTCCTATTCTCCCTTACCGACACTCTGGAGGAGGAGGAAATGGCATCAGGGGGTCAAGGCCAGCTCTACACTATTCTGCTGGTCAACTCAGGACGTCTGGCTTTTCCAGCTTACACAGTCCAGCGCTCTGCCCAAGTGTTTCGGGACAGGGATGATCTAATCAGGTAACACAGCCTTTTTTGTATTTGCATTTTTACTAACCAGCTTTTGGCTGGTTACATTTCAAAGGCAATGAGAAACTGCCATTAGGTTAAGATGAGCAGGGTTATTGAATGACATATTCTTCTATTCAGATACGAGGCTGCCATGCGAATCCTTCAAGAGGTGATTACAGCAATGCAGACTGGCTGCTGGGAGGACGCTCTAGTCCTCTACACCTCTGCAAAGTCTAACTGGCAAAACCTTAAGCAAACTTGCGACTTAAGGTTGGAGCTACAAAATTGCCTTCTGTTTTCAGCCATTTGCTTGGTGGCTTGATGGAGGAGGTTCATGAGTCTGTATTTGTGTGCAGTTGGCAGGAGGAGTTACCCGTGTTCCTGCGCTGCTTCACAGTGGGCTGGGCGTATACGCGAATATCGTCTCGTGGAGTTGAGATACTACAGAGGTTGCGTCGTTATGAGGTGGGTATATAAACACACACACACACACATGATGTGAAGAAGCATATAAAGTTGTAATATAAGAAAGCTGGCTCATGTAATGCTTCGGAGTTGGTCAGTGTTAATGAAGTCTTGATGATATTCGAGATATTCTCAAAAAGTGTATAGTGACATAATTTATCAGTATATAAGATATCAGTATCATATCGTCATATTGCCCAGCCCAACCGTACATGTTTTTCCTTTGTTGCCGATATAGGATGCCGTGGAGGAGCTGCAGTCTCTTCTGTCTCAGTCAGTGTTCTGTCCAGACAGCAGAGGGCGCTGGTGGGACAGACTGGCTCTCAATCTCCAGCAGCACCTAAAGCGCCATGAACAGGTAACATGATCCAGATCTTGTAAGTGAAAACACATCTGGATGAGCCTTAACTCAAATAGTGTTAGAACAGACTTATCTCGCAGATAAAAGTCTTGCTTTGTTATTATGCACTCTTAATCGACCATTAGTAAATATATTGATTTTTAAACTATCAACTGCAGCTGTTCATCATCTATTGGTTACAGGAAGGAAGTAGCTAAATCATCAGATGATAAACTAATACACATCATTCTCAGTTAAGAGCCCTAATCCCTATTCACACAGGATTACAGTTACTGCAGTATTCACTGATTATTACTGGCTTGCAGAGTAGTTAGTTATTTGTGAATCAATTTTACCTTTATAAACACTAATGAGCTTTTACGCTCTAAATGTTGTTAGAAATCAGGCTTTTACATTCTCAAATATCATTTCAACCTTCTCTTTAAACAGAGATAGTCATTTGTATAAAACATTATCCGGATCAGTAATAATTACAAATTTTGAACCCCCCGAATAAAGGCTGACTGCGATACCCAGTGTAGTTATTGCGTTCAGTCACCAGTATGAAGTTTATAACTGCCATGGCGGTTTCTACTTTAAAGGCCATTAACGCCATCAGGGATGGACTGAACGATCCACTGGTCCGGACAGGTCACCACTTGTCACTGCACCAGAGAGCCACCAGAATGAAGGAGTCAGCGAGTTTTAAGAAGTACCGCCTGCTGCTCCGAGACCTTCCTTCTATCCAAGTGCACAATGTTACTCACGTGAGCCAACCATTTATTTTAGAACGAAGCTTTAGCAACAGAAACTAATGTTATAAGTAGATATTGTGCTTCATAAAACTAGTATTCTGGTAGTCAAAGCGACTGGACTTGTGGTATAATTTTAAAAACATTTACCCAAGGAGCTTTATTGGTTCTTTTTTTTTGGTTTTTAAGGGTAGAACTGATGAAGACCCTCTAGTCCAATCGTGCTGACTTACTACTACTACTCATTTCAGAATGAGCTGGATGACTGAAAACCTTCATAGACGTCATAAACTTTCTTTCTATGTCTCTTAATAGGTGACAATTCGAGGCCAGCTCTTTCCCCATGAGGGAGGTATGGGCAAATCTGTGTTCCTCAGACCTGCTGCTGGGCACGAGGGCTCTGGGGAAGGAGGTGATGCCATGGTCATATGCTCTGTAGAGGAGCTGGCTTTGGCCTACTATAGAGAACTTGGCTTCGATCAAGGTTTTTAAACTCACACGTCCTAATGCAATAAATTAACTAAAGTTTTCATTTAACCCCTAAACCAATCTCTGATCTTGTATGTTAGAGTTGAGTGTGTAGAAATGCGTTGCTGATCGATTCATCTGCTGCAGGCATTCATGGTGAAGGCTCTACATTTTCCACATTGTTTGGCCTGCTGATGTGGGGCATTGTCTTCATGGAGGAGATACCTGATGTCTTCAGAAACCCCTATCAGGTATAAAATGTAACATATTATTCAAATTTAGTCTCAAATATTGCATATAACATAACGGTTGGGAAACGTAGTCCAGAAACACTTTCTCACAGTTGATGTTTCTCAAGAAACTTTATGCACTGTGCTGGAATGTTTTCTAACATCTAAATGTATTACTACAGTACAGTGTAGTTATTCCCTGAATTATGCATATAAGGTTATATTTTATACCTTTGCAGACATGTCCTTTGGACTTGTACACCGACTCTTTCTACGAGAATCGGAAGGAGGCTATCGAGGCTCGGGCTGAGCTGTTGCGCGAGGCGTCCACAGAGACGCTGCAGGAGCTGCTGGCTGAAGTGTGGAATTCGCAGGAGGGGAGAGTTTGTGCACTTGTCAACTGGGAGCGATTCTCTGGTCTTCAGCAAGCCCAGGTTACTGTAGTTAGGAAAATCCCCATCACCAAACGCATTTATTATTCTGCTTAAGGAGAGAATGAGTAAAACTGATGAAGCTCTTTGGATGAGTGAAAAATCAGCTTGTACAATATTATACCAATTCCAGTTGCCTTCACTTACTAGACATTTCAAAATGACCTGAAAGTTCATAGACATGGGGACAGGTTGGTTCCATCCATCTTGTGCCATGCTGACTTGCCATGTAGGCTCCAAAACTGTGTACGCTTTCTTCATGTGAATGCAGGTGGCTGTATAGATGTATGTTGATAAGAAGGAAATCAAATTAAGGTAATAGTTAAATCTCTTTTATGTGTTGCAGAGCTTAGTGGCATGTCTGCAAGGGCATTTTTTAAGCGGAGTGGTCCTTAGAATGGCAAAGGACTACAGACATAGCAGAGGAGGACTTCCTGACCTGGTTGTGTGGAACACCTCAAACAACAGCTATAAGGTGAGCTTTGGAGACAGCCTCGATATGCTCACTGGAGATACTTCAGGAATTTCAATGAGCACGTTTACTCATTTTACTGCACTGTAAGATGGAAAATGAGTAAGTTATGGAACAAATAAAGCCCTATAGTTTGGAGAAGAATGCACACATTTTTTTGGTTGTGATCTGAGCTTTCATGTCATCAGACGATGCTTCATTTCATTTCATCATTCCCTGCGTTCACACTGGCAGCCACACAACGCAACAGTCACCAAAAGTCATTCATTTTCGATGAGAGTTGGCGATGTACGTTGACAGGAAGCACAGCAGTCATTGGAGAACCAAAGTGGGTGGGCCAGGCGATGTGATAAAAGTTTAGCAGAGTTTAAGTTTATGCAAGTCAGTGTGTGTTAGGACCGTGAGACCCGGCCTGATTCATTATTTCCACTGTAAACCATTATGCCTCTTTCTTTAGTTCCTAGCAGATATTTGTTCAAGATGGAGGAGAAATCGATTTTTGTTACACATGAAGTATTACAGTGAAATTTAATACATGTTTTTACTTACCACCTTGTTGAAAAAATTATCCAATTCTGATTTTGCTTTGTTCGTTCCTTCTTAATACTTCGAACCAGTCAGGCATTTCAGTGTATTTTAGTAGAAAGTCTTGGTACTCGCCATCTTATTACACAAAAAGCATTTAACCAGTTTTTTTGGTGTGTGTGTGTGTCGCACACTTACCTGCTTAATAGAACATGTCTGTCATTTCAGTGTATTTTAGTTGAAATGTCTGGGTACTTCCAAAATAATTACCCAGTATTTTGGAGTTTGTACCACACCCTTAGCCGGTTAACACCTAGCGGATTAGCCAGTTAGTACCTACAGTACATTTGGCACTGTAAAGAAAGGGTTACCAAAAATATATCAGAATGTAAACAAAAAAAAAAGGTGCCTGGAGAAATGCTTCTGAAATTGTAGGGATCCTGGGTGAAATGAATTATTAGTTAAGCAATCAACATACAGTACAATGAAATACCTTTATGACAAAATGAAAATAACAAATTTAGACATGTAGTATGTTAGGTTTCACTTGCTTATATCAAGTAACTAAAATAGTCAAATAGTGTATGTTAAGATTATCAGTTCAAAAGATTGCATCTCCCTTTCTGAATGTGATCAAACTAAATAGCTTAGCCAATCTTAGTTCTTCTTGACATATCTGTTAATAACTCATAACAATTCCTTCTTCAAATCAGGTCTGGAAGAACTAAGATTGGCTAAGCTATTTACCTCAGCGTGTAGCTCGATGCTCAGAGTTTACCTCAGCGTGTA
>JAOUQW010000034.1:18791319-18807974 GCA_028565825.1 Olivaichthys viedmensis | reverse complement strand
TGTGTTGTCTCCTGTTGTTTGTGTGTCAGCACACCTGTCGCGGTGTGCTTTAGTTTAGTTTGTGTATAGCTTGGTTTGAACTTTAAATAAAGATGTTATTTCGTGAGAGTGGCTTCGTGCTTGTGTCCGCACCCGCGCACCTGCAGCACCTCGTGACAACTGCGTGTTTCTGTGCATTTTAACTTTATTTATTAACTATATTTAAAACAGCCAATCAAATTAATATCAATTTGTATGAATACTACAACCAATCTTTGCACAAGGACTACCTATTACTCTCCCTTCCTCATCATATATTAAAGTTACTTTAATGAAAAAAAAAGAACCTGATCTCATGAAAGATTCATATGAATTCAAATGAACACCAAGATGATGCAGTTGGATTTTAAGTTGTAAGAAAAGGTACAAACACTAAGCTTGCCCCTAACCTTAACCCTAACCCTAACCGTTGTAACATTTCAGACGAATTGAGTCGTGCGAATTGTTACAAATTTGCAAGGATGAGATTCCACCCCTGGAAATAGGGTATATATTGTATGAATGTGTCTCCTCTATGCACATGTGGTACGCAGACTGCTTCCATTTCATCAATATTAGCTAGACTTTGCCTAACCCTTGATTAGAATTTAGGCTAAAAAATAGTTTTATATGTTTGTCCTTCAGTATTATGAATGACAAGTGGAACATTATAGAAATGGTTTTATTTTTTTCATTACACATATATGCACTGTAGAGCACAGTACGCCATCATAGAAAAATGAAGTGCCTCCCGTTTGTCACATGTCTGCCAGACTAACTGTCTGCATGGGGTTCTCTGACCTTTGAGGCTCCTCTGCCGTGTTGCTGGAGGTTGGCAGGGGTCGTGTGATGCAGGGGTATCAATAATGGAAGAAAGAAACCCCCTCCCCCCACCGCAAGGCTGCTATATGGGTCAGCCGAGTCTCTCTGTGGACACAGAGAGATTGATGAGGATCGCCAGGGAGAGTGCCTGAGCTGCTGCCCCAGCACTGTGAGCTCACAGTCGGGATCCCCACGCTCGCTTTCCCCTGGCTCCCCTCCAGCACTGCACAGCCTGGTGCTCTTTAAACGACCTTCATGTTCTCCTTGTTTTTTGTAAAAAAAAAACCCCTCCAAAAGTAAAAAAAATACCTACAGTGCCCTTCCTGAAAAGATGATTGTGCTCGATCTCACTGGCTCATGCCCATGTGCCTTCTTCATTTGGTATTTGTTAGATTGTGTTCATTGTTTTGTACAGTCATATGTTATAAGTATGTGATATGTTGTACTGTATGTGTGTATACATTGTATGTTGCATATTCTTGCACATTAGTTATATATTTTTGTGCTGATGTTTCAAGTCAAATTCCTGTGTAACCTGTACATTTGCCAAATAGAGTTTCTGTTTCTGTTTCTTTTCCCTGGTCTATCTGTGGATTGTGGGTGCACGGTTGGGAATCAGGAGGAGGAGAAGTGAGGAGAGGTCGTGATGATTAGATAACTCTTTCAGAAGGGCCTGACCGGGAGTCGTCTCAATTCTAACTGCACTTCATTCAGATCAGAGCACTGCATCAGAATATGGTGACTGGGGGTGTGAAGACTGGCAATAAGCGGGATTGGTAACAGTTAATCCTGCCTCATCACACTTCTGTGGTTGTTTCATTTGCAAGAAGAAAATGAGAGACTTGTGCTTGAGATATATTTCCCTTCACCAAAAGTGGGCTGATGCAACACATCCAGTTGATACTGTGGCCAAAAATCAAAGCTAGACTGTGATATCCTACTCGCCATTAATGTATCTGTATCTCATATTACCACTCTTTTAATAAAATTCATATGTGGGATCAGGAGACCATCATGTTTGTGTTCAGTTTCACAATGTTAAGTCAGTAAGTTGCTTACTGCCAACCGACTAATAACTCAAGGTTGACCTTTTGACCATCACCTCGTGTTAGCTATCAGATTAGGAGAATATCCTCGACAAGATGATACTGTAAATTCTGAGCAAAGTTTCACAGCCTGATATCTATAAGGTATCCATTCTGTCCATGTTAATATGCAGACAGCAGGCTGTGTTTGTCTGCTACATAACCCTTGTATGAAGCAACAGTCTGTGTACACCACCGTGACTCATGTCAATATTTGCTCTGACCATGTCAGTCCCATCACATCTGCTGTTCTAATACACCTCAGATAACCAAAATGTCTAGGAATTCATTTCTATTGGGTTTAAACCTAGTTCAGTTTGGCACCCAGACTTCTTATAATGTTTATACTGATCCCATTACTTATTGATACTGATTTGTACTGAACTCCTATGTATATAAGGCTTGTTAAGGGTTGTCATATTAGATTCTTAAACAAGATATCTTCATGTATAGTGAAAGAAATATTGTCACATTACGTGTCACATTAAATTTCTGTGTCTATGCTTGAGCACATCTCACAACTTCAGGATGAATAAATGTGTGTGAAACTGGTGAGAAAAATGACGCTCCTCACCTACTGTTAGTATGAACAAAGGCCCTGTGGAACGTAAATGATCCCTGTTTCTTCACAGGGGTTTTGATAAGACAGTTGTTTTTCTTTCCCAGCTAAATATTGTGTCAGAGGCCTGTTGGAGAGAGGGATTAGGATCAAAACGTCCTCTCCAGGTTCCTCTGCTAGATGAAGCCATGCCAGACCTTTGGGGCCGATACTTCAGCTATCAAAACTGAAAAGTCATTGAGTGAGAGAAGGCGTGTGTGAGTGTGTGTTAAGTGGGAAATCAAGCTGGTGGGAAATTTGTAAGTCATTACATTAGCGACAAAGCGAGAAGATCAGTGTGAAAATTGGTGTAAGCATGAGCAGAGCCAACCTGAGATGTTGTAGCAGAGAGAAACTGGCCTTGTCTTTACAGAAGGGCAATCCTGACCGATTGGGGTGGTTATAAAGGCTCTTTATCATTTAAATGAAAAATAATGGATGAGCAAACAAGAAAAAAGATGTTGATGTAGATTAGTAAGAAGGTTTCTTAAAATAAAACCCATAAGCTTGAAAGATGGTATCAAAATAATCTCTTGATGTAGGTATTTACCCAAATTGTTGTCATCTGAACTTTGCTGGTTACTGTTGTTATATTGAATTTTTGTGCTGCCTCAGTGAGGTACAAATGTATGCAGCTTACTTCATATTCAAAACATCTATGTGACGCTTCTTCATGGTAATCCATATCTATGAGTAACATCTGGTTCTAGTACAACCGCAGGGCTCCTAACCTGAGAGGATCTTATCATAAACCAAGCAGAGCAACTGATGCTAGCACATGTGACATCAGCCCCCGTAGTTTGAACCTCTGCTGGGTCGCGTTCAGAGCTTGACTCCTTACACCTCCAGCTCCACACAAAGTGCTAACTGTTCTCTTCCAAGATCTTCATCTCCATAGTTCTTGTAAAGACCTATTGATTCAGATGGAACCCTATTGATTTGGATCATGGTTTCTCACTTTAAACACCCACATTCTCTCCACCACTGAAATGCATTAATGTTATGGCGATCCTGTGGAAACATTAGCATTTACAGTTAGAAAGCTTAAGCTTATTGACGTTGTTTCACCTTCTTTCAGGTTTGTGTTTAATTTTACAAACAATTTTGGACTGACGTAAGCCTGCTCCTTTTTTTGGTGGGGGCTTCTGCAAACCATTAGTCCATGTTAGGATGTAGCAAGTTTTGGAGGAAAGGGAAAAAAAGAGTGCTGTGTTGTTTTTGAAGATAATTAGCATGTGTACTCCTGATACACACACATAGCCATGTATATACACCCATTCACACAATTAATCACAAGAACCTATTCAGACAAATCCTCAAGTACAAAAATTGGCACACTTCTGACCATTCATCTTCTCTGCATGTCTTTTCTGCCTTTGTAGGGTTGGCTTTTACCGGTCCTGAGGAGGACTGTTTTTCTTTCTCTTCCTTTCTCCCAGGGGAACTAGGCGGACTTGCTTGTTTAATAGATGGTTCCACGTCAAATCGGCCCTCTCCCCCTTTGAACACGCTTCTAACAATAGTGAAGGTCGACTACAGTGTGTGTTTTGTTCATTGCCAGCCATGTGGATGGCACATGCTAATGGTATGAAGAAGAGGAGTTAACATTGATGGTTTCTTTCAAGAATGGACTCAGTAGCTATTGGTCATTTCCCAGACATTTAGAAGGGTGGGAGGGGGCTTTGATCTGGAAGCGAGGGCTGTGTATGCAGTGTGAGGAAAAAGGACAGGATGGAAATGTTTCAGATGTGGACAATGTAGCCACATGAAAAGGGTCTTTGTGGCTTCTCGCTTAGTTCTCTGCAGATGGACAGCTCTTCAAAATAAACATAAAAAGCCTTCTCTTGTCCAGATGTGGTAATTCAGAAGTGTCTTGTAAATTAAAGAGTATATAGGAACCTGTACTTTAATGTGCATATCTAGCTATAGTATTTATATGAAATGCAATATGGCTTGTGTGCTAGTTTAATGACACTGGAATAAGTTTTTCTTTGAGTCAAAGTTTTTTACAGTTTCTAATTCTACTTCTTAATAAGCCATGCCTGTTGTTTTTGTGCTGAGATTTTATACTGTATGTCTGGTCAAATATTAATTTTTTTTGTTATGCTCAATGCAGAATGCTCACTAGGTGTTTTTTTCCGTGCTGTTATTTTTTTACCACAACATTGCCTAGAAATGGGCCCAGAGGCAATACCACTAGCAGTTTGTATGTTGTGTGTTAGCATTACGAATTTCTAGTTGATTTAGCTTGCAATGGTGATGCATGGGGAGCTGGAGTAGAAGAGGAT
Organism: Olivaichthys viedmensis; assembly: GCA_028565825.1. NCBI lineage: Eukaryota > Metazoa > Chordata > Actinopteri > Siluriformes > Diplomystidae > Olivaichthys > Olivaichthys viedmensis. The sequence goes on along the minus strand of JAOUQW010000034.1, from coordinate 18,803,163 downwards.
AATGCTGCCATGGCAGAGACTAAAGCTGACAGCTTAATAATAATATCCTGAATGTCCCCCATTATGGCACTACATTCTCTGGTCTTTATATAATACTAGAAGCAATGGAGCATCTCATTGCCTCGCCTTCTCCTTATGAAAAATCGCCTGGCTTAAACACTTCCCCCTCCCCTCTCATTGCACAACCAATAAAGCGTATCATTATCTGGGCCTTGTATGAGTTTTGCCTGCGTGAGGCGGCATAATTGACTGTATGTCTTTTCCTTTTAATGGAAAACAAAAGAGATAGTTAACCAAGTGAAGCTGCATAAACTCTGCTTTTGCCAGGGTTGTCTCACTCCATGACTCCCAAAGTGGGAAAGAAGAACAAGAGAATGACTAGAAATGAGATAGAGATGGGTAAAAGGTAATACCATTGTCTACCACACGTAATACCACAGATACCAAGGTAATACCATAGGTAATATCACAGATGTCATTGTCTTTTTAGTGGAATACTAATGAGCTTGGTATGCTAATGCTAGGTGAAGTTTTCCTCAGTGATTTCCTTTATCGTTTCACTCCTATCTGCTGTCCTTATCACCACTCCAGGACCGTCCCTGTTGCCTTGCACTTCAAAAGCGTCTTTTCATGAGTTTCCCCTCAAGTTTACATTTGCATTAGCTGCCACAAATACAAGCCCTCGATGCTTCCCCAATGTGCTACGACATCTGAGGAGTGCCTGGAGAGTCAGCAGTTTACTGTTTGACATTTAGTGGTGGATTAGTGAATTCCATGCTGTCTGTCCTCTCGCTCATAATTAGCACGGTAAGATATTGCGCTTCAGCACAGAGGCGTGCATGTAGCATCATTACCGAACACCTGGAGATGAACAGCTTGTGCCTGCTGCTTGGTGTGACCCTGAGTAGGGCAACTCGCTGAGCCCAGAGTGGGTGAATGATGGTGGAGGGGGATTTGTCAGATCTGGGGCATTCCCAGAAGCTGCAGTTTGTCTCTGTTGACAACCTGTGCTCAGGTTACTCATCTAGTGCTTGCGCTAATGCGAATGCTGTATGGCAGTCAATGCCCTCTACCTTATCTTCTCCGGTGTCCTTTGTAGATCCTCCTTGTTACGGGTTTTAAATATGTACACTGTTGGAGATCCTCCCTCCCATGTTTCTTCTTCTCTTCGTTGTTTTTATCTATATTGTTCTCTCATCTCCTGATGGAACTTACATATCGTCACTGTCCAAAGAAAAACATGTATCTCCACTTTTTGCGTTTTTTACTTTTTATCATATATGGAATGTGGGCAAAAATCACTACCTACCCCACAGGAGTTAACATCTAAATGACCAATGCAAAGCTGACAAATTACTAAATACAAAGATTTATTGTGTATAATTAATGATAAGAAAAAGTGTTTTTTTGTGTTCCTGAAAAATTGGAATTTTGGAGATACACGTTTTTCATTGGACAGCGATGATATGCTGTTTGAATTCAGAACAATTGTTTTGGATGCCTAATTGCTCAAATGTATAATGATGACACTAAACAAGCACAGGAATGCTATTACTTATCAGACTAAAGAGCTGCACTCTTGCCTCATGTCTTTAATATAAATCCATAAAAGGACAATTTTCCCACCTTGTCCTGGTAGATCCTGCCAATTAAACCTGGGTGCTATATGAGCCCTTTGTAATTGCAAGGGAACAAAATTAAAAAGAGATATCAATGATATCAATGGCAGATGGATCCAACATTACATTACACTATATGTAGGGGATGACTTGAGAATGGTGAGATTTTGGCCAAGGCCAACATCCTCTGGAAAGATCTGTGGTCTGTGTCCTTCTCAACTCACAACAATGGAGTGACTTAATCTGCTAAGCAGAGTACTATGCCAAATTCTCTGCTCTCTGTTCATTATTATTTCTCCATCGAAAGTTCTCCATCACCCTGTTGCACTATTCTATCCATAAAGTAGCACATCATTTTTATTTAACCCCTTAAACTTTAAGCTTATCATTTAGTTATTTATATTATAAAGCATATTATTCGGTAACTGCTTTGAATTATTCAGTAACTACAGTGAAACTGATATGAAAGGTATATAGTTATGAGAGTGAGGAATGTAAGTCTCTACCCGCTGACAGGTCCTGGTAGTTTAAGGAGTTAAATCACACAAATGTGGGTGGGAATCCTCATACTGTTGGTGTAGCAAAAACATAACTTAAGTGCTTAGTACAACTCTACAGATAATGTAAATTATGTAGTGAATATTCCTCATATTGTAATGTTTGCCACCCCTGTATGGATCTGTCTCAGCCCAGGATTGAATGGCATGAAGTAAAAAACTCCACTGCGTGCTTTTTTTGACCACATGTTGCCTCAATATGGTTTTTGCAGGTGACAGAAAGTGAAGCGTTGGCCAAAGCGCTTGTACAATTGGCCTCTGTAGTGCAGCCAACCACAAGGAGCTCATTGTGGAGGGGCATCTCAGGCTCTGGTTCTGGAGTCAAGTGAGATGAAAACTAATAGCAGCAGACTGCATGCAAAGGTTCCTGTTTTTTTGTGCTGTCTGGCTTTGTCCAGACCACTTGGCAGCATTTAGTCAAACACGGTGTAGAACTGGGAAGGGAAGAACTGACTGTTTAGGATTGGAGGCTGAAATAAGCACTCTGTATAATGGATTATGCTAAGATCCTGGCTAAATTTGTACAGAGCTTGATCAAATGACTAATTTCTCTCGCTCATTCTTTTTCTCTTGCACTCTCTCAAACGTTACATGAATACTTTTCATAGACACTATTATGCTCAAGTAAGGCTACTTGCCTTCAATTCTATGAGCATTAGTGTTATGTCAGTAAGAAAACATGCTCTGGAAGAATCAGTAACAAACTGAGTGTCCATTTCCTTCATCACATAACTGCTGGAGCTTGTGCTGGGTGTCTGCCGGGACTGTGTCCCTCTTGTGGTGGCCATGTTTACCAGTTTCTACCTCAGGCTCTTGCCCACAGAGAGGTGCATGTAAGCAGGGGTGCAGCATGACGAATCCCCCCTGATTCCAGAGCTAGCTGTAAACAACCTGCGGGCCACTTCTCTTCTCCCTCCCTGGGCATACTCTGGCTCCTTTTCATGCTCCCCTAAAGTATAGCGCCAGGCTAATTCTACCAGTAGGTTTCATCTTTATTTAAACTGTACCAGCTTTGTATTCATGATCAGGATGTTGAATTCAGTGGAAACCTGAATTTGCCACCAGTATAAAATAATGTAAATTTGCTAGTTATGTAATTCTGAATTTCTGAAGTCCTATTATCTATTACAGAGTAAAAGTGATTCAGTTATCTAGGCAATTACATGCCTCATTGCTGCCGTTTTTCATCATTTGCCCAATCAGCTACGGTATCCGTGGAGCCGTGTTACGTTTACCATGTTGCAGCTCCAGCTGGTGTACTGATGCTCATCACCTGATCCTGATTGCTGCTCCTTTGCCAAGCATGGACTGCCTCTGGTGCCTGTCTGGGCAAGATGAGGGCTAATTGAAAGCGAAGGCTGCCTGCGCGCTGATCCGGACGAACAGTGCTACGTAGCCAAAGGAGGAATGAATAGCCCATGCTGGGAGTTAGCACAGTGCAAGAGAAAGTATGACACAAAGTATGACACAAGGCTGTGGTGAGATTACCTGGGCTGCCAGCCAAACACAGTGAGATTAGAAAAAGTCTGAGATACCTGTTTTTATCTTCACCAGCTAGTGATGGAGAGGACTGTTTTTTGATTTTGTGTAGTATGCTGAGAAGCACTGACCCCCATCATTTTGAGATTAGAGGTCAAGGCAATAGCTGAGTCATGGGGTCTACAGATTAAACACATAGTGAGACAATAGATTCAAATACCCAACAATGGCGTGCTTTTGATCTCTCAAGTAACGAGCTTTGATTTTGTAATCACGTACCCTGCAGATAAATTACTCATTTTTATTAACAGCGACACTTCCTGGCCCCTCAATTGTGTCAATCGAGCGCTATGGAAGTATGAGTCAATGCATGGAGACAAACAGGGACCCCCAGCTGAGCCTTACCACTGACAATAATTTATGGGACTGGCTGATTGAAAACATGAGAGGTGGTGAGGGGCAGCCAGGCACCACCTTAAGATACAAAGTTGGAGCCGCAGCTGCTGCTGAGTGAAAGACTGCTGCCAAGCGCAACATGTCTACCTGCCCTAAAAGCAGAGTTTGTGTTTCCTTATTCCCCATCTCAATTAAATTTAATTAAATGAGTATTTATATATCGCTTTTATCAATAGACATTGTCACAAACCAGCTTCACAGAAATCTGGATGTAGATCTAGATCCTTAATGAGCAAGCCAGAGGCGACTGTGGCAAGGAAAATCGACATGAGCAAGAAACCTTGAGCCAGAAAGGGAACCCATCCTCTTCTGGATTACACCCGATAGTCGGATTATAAATCATTACAGTAGACAATCCTATAGAGAAAAGGCAAACAGCACTATATGTGTCGAAAGGATAATGTTTGATATGATCACATTGTGAATAAAAGTCCTGGGATGATCATAGGACAGTTTTCTGATTACAGCAGCAGTTCAGAAGTGCAAGCCTACGGAATCCAGGTGAGATTATCCACTGAAGCAGGAAGGTAACTCTTAGGCATAAGATGTTTTTGTAAAGTGCAAAGCTTTAGGGTATCCAGGTAAGATTATCCGCAGCAGCCGTAATGTTGTCATAATGCAGAAAGTCGAAGAAGCAGGAGGAGCAGAGCAGGAGTAGAGCATCAGGATCAATCAGGCAGGTACGGAGGGCGAAAGGAGCCACAGCAGGAGAAGTGTGTCAGGATCTGGTGCCGGCATCCCATCGGGCAGCAGGAGTGCACGTACAGCTCGACAGACAGAAAGAACAGATTATTAGGTATGATAAGAGTGGCTTAAAAGGGTGTATATTGTGATCAGAGTGCAAGCGGGGACTCCGGCAGGTCTAGCTATGACAGCATGACTAAAAGGGAGAGCCAGAAGGTAACACAGGCACGAGGGCACCCTGAGACATCAGTGTCCCGCCAGTCCACCGCCAACAAACCTGAGTGATTGTGTGAGAATGGGGGTGTGTGACAGCATCAAAACTACTCAGTCAGACTACTCAACACACTGCTGGCCTCCAACACCCATCTGGACTGATTAACACCCACCCTAGAACAGTCTCACACACCTCTGACTGTCACTGCACACCTGCACTTTATGGGAGTTTTTTTCGTGGACAGTATTATGCCCTCGGAGATAATGCTATCATGCTTCTAATGGATATTTTCCCCATCCTGCTGCTACTGGGACACTTTTTCCAGTCAAATATAGTTTACAGACAATTACTTGCACTGGTATCTTGTTGTATACTACCTTGGCTATACACCCCATCCAGTGTTGTTCCATCCTCTTGTCCTGTCTAGTCAGCATGCATTGTCCTGTGTATTTATTGTCCTGTGTATTTACTGTATAGTGTACTGTATATTTGCACTCATCCTCACTGTCGTGTATTTGCACTTTATGTAGTCCTGTATACCGTGCTGCTGTATTGTTGAGTGCTGCACCATGGTCCTGAATGTCACGGTGTGTAGCGGCAGAGGCAGGACACAGGTGCAAGCCGTTTCAAAATAACAAACATTTATTTTGAACAGTCATACACTCAGCAAACAACATGACAAGTAACATTCAAGGACAAACTGGACAAAAACAGGAGGGCTTCTTAAACACTTACTAATTACACAGACAACGACACACAGGTGGGGTGAATCACATCACGGGACAGGGAATCACAGACAAACAGAGTGCATGGCGCTTGTCGCCATGGCGATCACACGCGCAGTCGCCTGCACTGCAGCGCAAAGTGGCATGCGCGTGACACTGAAGAAACAACGTTTTGTTCCAATGTATACAAGCTATATGGAGGAATGACAATAAAAGCCCACTTGACTTGACTTGAAGTAATGATTGAAGTAGTTCACTATTGACTAAGCAGGAACTACAGAGTATTGCATTTCTCCTGCAGAACTACTAGCTAACTATGACTCATATTATAACTACTGCTTAATTACTGATCACATTAAAATTAATTCCCAATTGTTGAGTCTTACCTTCCTCCTGGAGATCTACTAACCGATGTAGCGTGGCCTATTCCAGCATGTCAGTGTCTAAAATGTAAATGGGGGTAAATTCCTTCAATTGTTGTGGGTTGCAGATCAGTCAGCGTTGTTAAAAAGTTTGGGAACCCCTGCTTTAAAGTATTTAATGGTGCAGTAGTAGTAGTTTTGCCAATTTAAGGGAAGTATTTAGCAACCAAGGCCTAATCTGCTATCAAAGATTTTAGTTTGCATTGCTGCACTCTAGTCTTATTTTATTTGTACAGGAGTAAAATATGAGGAAGATGCTTAAGTTATAGACTTCTGTTTTTGTCAGTGTAATATGGGCCAGTTGGCTAGTGATTGACTCTGTCCTACATATGATCATCTAGAATCAGAGATGTCTAAAAATATATTTGAATGCCTTTTCTTTTTTATAAAACGGGAATGCCAACATTAGCATTCCCGTTCTATGACACAGGTTCATATAAAAACATATTTGAAAACAAAACATTGTGGTGTGTGTGTGGCAAGGTTGGGTGGAAAGTAGGCCTGTGGGCAGCTCTTCACGAGGATGGAACCTCCAACAGATTGTCAACCGAGGTCCCCATTTCAAGGAGGCAGGTGAGCACTAATTTTACTTATTTCATGCTGCCCATGAGGAAACCTACCATTATGTGAAACTCTAGGAAATATCAAAATGAATACCATTAATACTTTATCATTACGTAGGGACACACCCGTGTTTTGTACAATAATGTATAATAATTGACCACATTACTTTTTTCTTCAATCAGGAGCCATCTTACATATAGGACTGGGTCTGTTGAACTTCTGCCTCATCAACCCATACCATTATTTCCATGACATTTATGTGTAAAAAAAATCAGGGAATCCACCAACTGGTGATAGTGTGACTAATTTGGACATCAGAACAGTGGTTATCATTGCTATTCGGCAGGATTTTGTGAAGACAAATGGCGAGTAAGTGGGTTTTTCACAAGGGGATATCCACAAGCTGCAGTTACAGGATGAGAGATGGCACGCTTTAATCCCACTTTACAGTGCAACTCTGTTGTGGCCTGGAGCAATATTGCCCACTTCCTTCAATTTTGCACACAAAAGAGATAAAAAGCTCACTGTCTGACACCTGAGGAGGCAGAGAACAACACAGCAGTACAATCCCTTTACCACTGTGGATTATAGGGGCTATAAGCAAACTATATACAGTCAACACCAGAATTATAAGCATCCTTCATGAAAATGGGCAAAAATATTAAACGAATAACACATGCAATTAGTGATATTTTGAGCTTAGACATATGGGGATGCTGTATAGTTTTATTTTAACATAATATTTTTCAAACCTAAAAATGTTCTTAATTAATGCAATTAATTAATTTGTTTCAAAATTATCAGCACCCCCACAATGAATATTTGGTGATGTCTTACCTGAAAAGAATAACAGCTATGTAATGTCTAACAAGATTAGAGAACACTTGTAGATGCATCTTGAACCACTCCTCCATGCAGAACATTTGAAACTCTGTTATAATATTAGGTTTGCGCATGTGGACTGGCCTCTTTACAGGTTCAAATCTGCAAACAAAGATGACCATTGCAAAACATTGATTTTCTGTTCCCGCTGCCATTTTTTGTATTGATTTGAATGCATTTTTAGGGCCATTATCTTCTTATTGAAAGATCTATCTTAACCTCGTCTTTAACCGCCAAGTCTTAACCATCTGGCAGAGGCGACCAGGTTTTGGGTTTAAATATCCTAGTGCCAAATTCTCATCACATTCTAAGGTCTGCCTAATTAGGAAGCTCCACTCTGCTGATCCTGTCTTGGGTAATATATATTTCTTGTGGAGCCAAAAAAGGGCCCTGTAGTTTCTTGTCTTGAATACCTGCAGGGTTTCCTTCTCTTAATCTCCAATGATTAGCCTTTGCCACTAGGTCCAGGTCATTAATCCCATTCCCCCTTTCAGTGAGTGACAATAATCTCTGCTCACTGGGCATGGCAACCCAGCTCCATTCGTCACTCTGTCACCCAGTGGCTTTCGCAAAGGGTGAGGACAAGGACCATTTATCTAGTGAATGTGCTGGAGAAACTGCAGAACTGGCAAAAAAAACCCCAACTCAGGTACAAAAGAGGATGTGGCTGATATAGTTTGGCCTGGTTTGCTTTTGTTTTTGGTTGTAAATAAAGGTGATTAATTGTAAGGTTTGAACTGTTTGTTAGCTTTTGTATTAAATCAGATCTTCTATCCTCATATCATCAGTTCCTGTTCACCCTGTTGTGGTCAGCAAGGCATTGATCAATTCATCTTAACCTTATACTGATGCTCAGGTGCTCCTCTGCACACTCAGTTTGTGCATTAAATCTTGTGATGCTACCTAAAATACTCTATTAACTCAGAGAGATGGGAGAAGCGGCACAATCAAGGCATCTGATCTCAATTCCTCAGTTTCTTTCTATTTTCCTCTCCATGTGCCACCTGCAGCCACGGAGCCACAGCAGCTTTTCTGATGAATAAATTTGTATATTTTACGGCACACCTCTCAATGGCACGCGGATCCTCCAGGGGCCTCTTTCTCATCCCAAGCTATGTCTCCCAAGTTCGCCTTGCACCCTGCGGAGTCATTAGTCTTCTAGCCGTATTGAATCTTTAATCATCTGCATGCATGGGAGATAAAACATGGGGAATGTGACACTATGAAAAGCTAAGTTCAGCCGCTCCTCACTTTGGCTATGCTTTGAAGCACACGCACTGCTGTTAAGGTCGAACAACATATTCTGCCTGGTTTGAATCCAGGTGAGAGAGTTGGAGTCCAGCCCTCAGCCTGCACATTGTTCAGAGTGGTACGTTCCCAAAGGTGAGTCGCTGGCTTGTATAGGCTTACAGGTCTTTTTTTCTCCTGCTGCTCTCCTGGTGATGATGATTTGTCCACAAGACAGACATCAGCAATGGCTCACCAAAAGGGGCTCTGGCACAAGCCTATGCTCTCCTCTGCCTGGATACAGGATATTGTAGGCACTTCTAACATTCATTGCTTGGAAAAGTGGAAAGTTTAGAGTACAGCTGGTCAGAGAACAGCTGCCAATCTCATTAAATGTAGCAGCCCCAGGAACAATCACGCACATGTACTTAAAAATGTAGGATCTGATGCAACAGCTCAGGCTATGGGGATCAGCCCCAGCAGATGCTGAAGCCTTATTCCAGACAAAAGTAGCAGGGAGCACTATTACTGTAAGAGGGCATGGATGACCTCTCTGTCCCTCTCATATATCAGCATGCATAGCTCACTCACACATAAATACATACAGTAGCAAAGCAAGGGTAATTTCACCAGAAAGCATGATGTGTGTTTTTTAGCATCTATTAACATATTTTGAGCCTGTGAGTTTCTGTTTATGATATACTGTGATTACTCATGCTATGGATATTTTGGGCCCATTTTTTGAGAAACTCATCCCTGTGTCACTTGCAGTAAACTTTCTGAGGTTGATTCTAATTGAAAATCAACAAAGATTTCATTTGTTCCATTTAGTTGCCGTTGTTTTACAAATTTTGCTAAAACCTCAATGTGTGTGACTGTAAAGTAATATCACTGTCAACGCAAGGTACACAAGTTACACCTGGTCATAGAAGCTATAGCTATTTAGAGAAAATCCACAAAGAACTCAGGAACTGAGCACTTTAGCCATTAAGTCCAGTTGCCGCAAAGGTAGCTGGCTGACTATTATTGATGCTTAAGAAGGCATTTACTATCATAAGCAAATGTTAAGATCCTATGTACAGTATTTAGCAGAGTGGTTATACCATATTAGAAGCCTATTGTTGTTCTTTTACAATGTACAATATGCAGTGTCAGTGGCAAGTCTTTATCATGAAAGCAGACAGCAAAACTGAAACTTGGACTATGTCCCTAACTGCATACTATTGTTGGAAATAGTACGCTACTTATATAAAGTAACTGTTGGTGGTGCACTTGTATGCAAATGCTTCTTGATAAGCTTTGACCTACAGCATTAAAGAAAACATTTTGTAGAGGAAAAAAAAAAAAAAGTATGTATGCTTTGCTATGGAATTCAAAGCTGTATTTTTAGTAAATATAACTTAGTATGTTCAGCTCAATATCCATTCTTTTGTAATGTATAATTGAATCACATCAAGGCGTGACATTTCCTGTAGCTGGAGGTTATTGTATTTACTGCTGTGGAGACCCGGCCCATGTCTTTTCCTGGTCTGTGTGTCAATCTTTTTCAGTGTATTCAATCCCTCTTTGCTTACATACAGAGAGAGTATTAGATGACATCTCAATTCTTCCAATACTCAGTAATCTACAGCCATGGAATTCCTGTATTTAACTAGAAATTTAAGTCCTATCCTGACACACTTGCACATTCACACTGATCCCAAATCTGTTTAGGGATGCCTGGAGTCAGGCAGGGGAAATGGTTTATTAAGAGCTGGAGTGTAATGCAGGCTGCATGTATATATTAAACAGGGGTGCTGGTGGTTTTGTTAAGACCCTATTTGCCCTCTCTGATAGGCCTAATTTAGCTACTGAGTTCGATATAGCGCTACAAATATTTACTTGCACACACATGAAATGTGTTTTCTTGGGACATTTCGGCAAACAAACCGCAACGGTATATTAAATGCAATATATGTCCAACAGCGCCTGCAATTATACACTTTACATAAGCTATCCTCTGCAGTGAATGAACGCCTTTGTGTTCCTGAGTCTCGTTTGCACAGGCTGTTATTCTTCCGTCCGCGCTGCTCTGATCATTTTATATTCAAGCTATTCATATATGCAGCTAACTCATAGGGAGGAAGTACCTGCATTTTCTGGAAAAGGTGGTTCAGATTTATGGATCCACTAGAAACCTAATCAGCTGCAGTGCTTGCTGAAGGGTTGTTTTGTGCTGACGTGGAGCCAGGCTGAGCTTTCACCTGTGTAGATAATGAGCTTCCTGCTATTGTGGGACACTTCCTCTTTGCCTGCATTCAACTTTGCCTATCATCCTGCTCGCCCTCCATATCCATCTGTTTATGACCCCAACCCTCAGCCTTCTCCCTCCACAGCCTGTCATTGCACAGTTACCGTTATGTTGCCCCTATTGTTCCATCTATAACCATCTAAATAGGACGAACAAAAGCAAGTGGGCACAATAAACCAGAGATTGGATGACCATGGCAGTTTTAAGGTTTTCAGGTTATTTTAGACAGAACTCAGAAATTTGGGCTCTTTGTAAAGGAGCAGTAGCATGCCTTTACACATAAAGATTGTCATCAAATATTGTCCTTCTCAATTCAGACTACATAGAGGGCTAAAAACTCTGACCAGACCTGTCTACCTCATCTATCAGATATTTAGTACTTCTCATGCACTAGAGGAGTGTTTTTGTCTTAATGCTTACATTTTATAGAAAGAAAAACTCAATGCAAATATTACAATATTATAATATATATTGCCTGCCGATACAGGCTGAACTGGTAGACTGGAACACCAACATGGTTAGGACAACAAAAACATGTAAAATGCTTCCAAACTAAGCCTTTATCGTAGGAATGACATAATACAACACAAGAAATGTGAGGAAACTGTGAGAAATAAGCACTTATAAATGAACAGAAACAAAGCAACAAAAATAATAATAATAATAATGTCACCTTTATTGTCACATATACATATACAAGTACAGTACAGTGAAATTGATTCTTC
>JAOUQW010000034.1:18777240-18788903 GCA_028565825.1 Olivaichthys viedmensis | reverse complement strand
GGGCCTTGCTCAAGGGCCCAACAGTGGCAGCTTGGTGGAGCTGAGGCTTGAACCCACGACCTTCTGATCAGTAGCCCTAACCACTGAGCCACCACTGCACTAAATGATAAGAGCACTACATTTCTTGTGTTTGTTTCAGTGTTTAACTTCCACTAACTTCCAAGTTTCTTGTGCCAAAGATCAAACCCTGCAAATAAAGCAACACAAGCAATCAGTCAAAGTATCGTTGAGTCATTGTCGAGATGCAACTTTAATAGTATAGCTCACGTCAACACACTGCATTGTGGCAAATACTGCAGTCAATTAGCTGAAAGCGATCGTGTCTAGAAAGGTTAAAAACATATTAAACTCTGACTAAAAATGTTAGCAAAGTTAGCTAGCAACCTAGGTGATTAGTTACTAGGAGCTAGTTACTTAACCTTAAACAACAATTGGTGATAACATGCGCTTACCCACACTCACCCATCACTCATTAAATAATGCATTAGTTTTCGTTTTTGTACGTTTAAAAGAGAATAACGCTATGAATATGTAGTATAAAAAATTAAGCAGCAACATCTCTGAGGTCATTTTGCTGTAGCCTTCAATACTTCAATACAATCCTGCCCTGTTCTTCACCCTCACGAGAAGCGTGCCTTCAGGGTGCAACCGCACATTTGCATTAACTGTGTTTCTCCTGGAGTTATGCCTCAGTTATGCCTCAATCAACGGTTACTTAAAGCAGTCAGGTTGAATTACTTTTCTCACCTAAAAACGGGTATAACTAAGTTTAACTGAGTAAACAAACTTTGCCAAGATTAGGCCTAGTTAACTTGATTGTCTTTTTAAAGTAAGGTAATCAATTACTTTTTACAGTATACAGATTACAAAATATATTACAACACACTATAAAAAGGAGCTGAAAAATTAACTAAAAGCTTTTTTTTAAGATCCAAAACTTTAAAAACTTTTTTAGTTCAGCGATTAGAATCATTTTAAGTGATCAATCTTCACTACAATAATCTAAATATTTGCATATATTGCCATATTTTAAGATAAATTTTGTTGAAGTTTTTGTTCAAAATGCAGTTGTGAAATAAGTCATGTTTACTAGTGCATTTCCAGAAAAGTGTTACACCAACGAGCTTCCAGTGTAAGTCAGTAATAAGCATTAATTTCTATTTATTTTCCCTATATGTAATGGAAAATACAATTTCCCCTTTCAAGGCAATGCACATCATTCATGGCTGAGCTCATATCAAAGTCAAACAGTAGCATGCCTCCTTTGTGCTATGCACAATGTCAACTCCAAGGACATTTCTGCTACAGCACCGGAGGTAATCTTGGGACAGCCTTAACCCGAGAATACTCGGAGGCCTGAAAATACAAAACACACCCACATGGGCCCTGAATACCAGCCCAGGGCCACTGCAGTTGGTCAGACTGAGCCATCTGTTTGGTTTTAAGGGTGAGTGAATTATTTTAATCCTGTGACCATTTGCTGAAGAAGGAATGGGCTTGGGAGGGGCCTGCAATGCACGTGAAAGCGTTCCCTGTGCTGTTGGCTCACCTGAAATATGAATTAAAATGTCCGCATTGATCGAACCTGAATCATGGCTGATTAACTTGTCAGGCTTAATTTACTCTCACATCCATTTCCGAGCAGTGACAAAAATTGGCACACCTTAAGTCAGACGCCGGTCTTCCACAAGGCTACAGGAAGCCCTACAGGAAAGAGCAGAGAGGTAGTAACCCCCCACCAACACCCCCGGGTTTCTCTGTAATCTGTCATTCCCTTTTCCATACCTATGAGGTGGGAGCCTAACTACAGTGTGTGACTTAGGGGAGCAGGGGAAAGGCTCCTGGCTGTCCATAGAGAGCAAGTATAGATGAAAATGTCTTCAGGGAACACTTTCTCTACAGTTTCAGGGCCATTAATATTGAGTACTGGTTTTAGTATATACTGTATATGTATGAATTCTGGAATTCTCTCTCTTAAGTAGGCACCTAATAAGGTGGAAAATGATTGTTTTTTTAAAAACTTTTTGGCAGTAGTGTTTCTCTCCTTCCTATCAGCACAATCCATTATGCTTTCATGGTTACGATTTAGGTGTTCTGTGATCATTTAGCTAATATTATTTAGCCAAACACTTCTTGATAAGCCTTAGCATACATTATTAAAAGAAGCAGAGGTAGGAAGGCCAGGGGAGTCTTACACTCTCATGGAGCAGGAGCCTCTGCGTGATTAATGGCAGAGGTATGTGTTACGGCAGGACTCCACCAAGCAGCTACAGATCAGTCATCATGTAGTACAAACATGACACCTGCCCCACCTTTTCTTTCCTTCTTTCCCCTCCTCTCCTGTGTCCCTCCTTCTCTCTTATTACCATTACCAAAAACCTCAGCTTGTCGCTGCCAAGTGCATCACGCCGCCATCGCCCTCATAAATCATTCGCCAAACAAAACATACTTAATCTGTGACGTGCAGGCCCGACACACAAATTTATTACCTGTGCTAGAGTCACAATTGCACACCTCTGAGAGCCACTGTTTACCAGGAGAGAGGCAGCGAGAGTTAAAAAAAGCAGGAATAAAGAACTTAAACAGCTTGTATACTTGAATAACTCTTATCCACATGCGGTGTGGATGGCTGCTCCTGTTGGTTCTGTGTGAGAAACAAAAGCATTTACAAGGCTGATTAATCTGAATGGCTAAAAATGTGCTTGTTTCTGCACCATTGCGTTGGTAAAGAGTGTTCGGGATTTTCTTGCTCAGGCTCACATAAATACCAATGTCTTGTTCATGGATTAAGCTGGCAGAGAGAGCTATCAGTCTATAGTGGCAATAGATTGCTAGGTTGCAACTGGATTGCCAATAGCACCTCAGAACAAAAGCTTACTTTACCATAATCCTAGAACAAGGAAACAAACAAAAAAATATATAAACTAGCTTTATGTGGTTGTATAAGTCAGATTTTTTTGATGCCTCTGCTGCCCATTCTGTGCCAATCATATTTCTATGTCACATGGAGAAACAAGGTAATTCAAAGAAACATGAATTTTTTATTCATTTATTTTTTAGTAAATTTCACATTTTTGGTTTGCTTAATCTTCATATTAAAAAACCCCCCTCAACATTTACATGATATGCTATGTTGTGCCTATTTAAATGTGAGCTTTGGAGATAAAAGAGGCTCTCAGGGGTATTGTTATTTTTAATATGAGCGCACACTCCTAAAGTCTCTGGGCCCAACATCTGAAGTAGACAAACAATACCAAGGCTGTCCCATTGCTCTCTTTAAGGCTTCTGGCAGACAAAATCAGACTGATTACAGCAAGGGTGTGATAGCCAAAGCAAACCGCAATAGGATTCCTCCCTGTGGAATTGGGCTTTGTTCATTTCATATAGTAAACATGCTCATTGTGAAGAGTCAGTTCCAGCTCCAGTCTTTGTAGACCTGAAAACGAACCTAAACCTTAGTGAATGAGCTTATGCAAGGTGAGAGGGCAAAACCTCTGCTACAGACTTTATTTAGGCTGATTACTGCAACCCTATAGCTGGTTGGTGGCTCTTGGGTGTCTTACATTAAAAACAAAAGTTAAATCAGATATCAATAAAATGTTACTGGATGACAAAACAAAATAGCTCACACATTCTTTGTGTCTTGCCAGGCTGACCACATGCATTTGCTGCTACCTGCCATTTATTTGCTCTCACAACCATGAGAATGCAACATGACAGCACCTGTTGGATCACTATAGTAAAAGCATGTCAGCTGAAGGAGATACAGTGTAGGGCAATTATGAGCCATGACTGTTTTTAGAAGCAATGCTCCAAGCAAAACATGTGCCAAAGGAACACCCAGATGTAAGTCTGGAGTTTTTGGTGGATCAACTGTGACACATGACTCCCATTGGAAGATATTGTGGGGCCTCATTTGTTCCTGACAAACCTTTTGACGAGCTCATGGGCATCTCTCTGGTTGAAGAGAATGGAAGCAGATCTATTTTTTTCAGATTTATGTCAGATTGTAAAAAAAGAAAGAAAGAAGAAAGGACGACAATGTGTTAATACTTAATCTCTTATCATAAATGATCTACAAATCACGTGAGAACAGATGTAATCAAAGGCTTTCATGCTTACACTCACAGGCTAAAACTGTTGAACCCTGTCTTCATGGGACGAGCGCATTAATTACAAGCCCATTGACCTTTATTTTGTGATAGCATGCATATTTTTCATGCTTGCTTTTTTAATACTCTGACTATCCTTAATTGAGAAAGGTCTTTGTCATCCATCACCTTTTGTCAATGAATCTCAGTGATCTTTAAAGTATTTTAGCCCATTCAGTGCACTTTCATAAACATACAAAATCCCCCTCCCCCCTTCCATTTGAGGAAAAAACTGGAATCCAAAGATATTTTTTATTGTTTCTATTATTATTATTATTATTGGATGCTGTAAACACAAAAAAGTCCATAAACATGAACTTATTCACATAAGATTCTGCATTTCTCCAAAATAAGCATTTTGTGAGGGTACTTTATATGGCATCTTTGAGTTTAAGTGTTCTCTTATGTACCTGCCTATATTTTGAGTTAATGAGATGGAAAGCTGTGATTCACTGCATATTTTAATTTACATCAGAGTGTTTTTCAGACTCATGTTTAAAAAATGAGGTCCTGTGCAAATTCTGTAGGAATACATTTACCAATAGCACCTGATCATACAATAATGTATGGCAGGAATTTAGCATCAACCATATTATGTTGCGGATCAGTGATAAGAAAAATAACAAAATCATTTTGTTTATTTGTTGATACAGCCTCAAACTGCAGGATTGATTCCACACAGTGAGAAGTGATCAGATTTTTCTGTTCTTCTTTCAGACCCACAAAGTATAGGAGAATTGTGTGTATTTTTTGCAAATAATTCTACCCTTGAAATGTCAGGTAAAACATGAAATGTTGAAGAACATGAGTGTGTGTCATTTAAGTTGAACCAGAATTGCATTCATGCCAAAGTTAATATCAGTATTACAAATGAGTTACAGTAGAGAATAGCTGACATCCATACAAAGAAGTCAAACATCACTTGTTTTGGTTTTAGAGTTTCCAAAACGGTGAACTGACTATGATTTAGGTCTGTTGCTATCTGTCATTTCAGTCTTTGTTTATGAAGTGTATTTCTGCTAATGCTACCTGACAACAGCATGTCAGGGTGAATTATTCTACTGCCATATTGCTAAATGAATGACATTAGGTAAAAAATAGAAAATGGAAAAGAGGAGTTTCATTTCTGACCTTGCTAAATTTTTAATGAATTCGATACAGTTCAAGCAGAATGGCTGGCTCATTTTTATAAATGGCATTATACAGTAGCTTCACCAAATGGTGGGATAATTACAGAGCCCCTATCATTTTTGGAAGCGACTCTAGGCAGGCACAAATACAATAGACATTTAGGACTCTCAGAATATGGAGACTGCACTAATCCATGTTCATGAGAGTTAAGAATAGAGCATAACATGGAAATGTTTCAAAGCCCAAGCACTAGGTATTATTATCTCAGGGGATTTCTCCTCATTAGCATCTAGTGGTTTATTATATATTTCTGATTGTGAACTACTGCCAATACTTAAAACAATAGGACAGTTTTTCTTAATAAGTTAATATGATATATGGAGAAAAAAAAAAGCATATTGGTACCAAACTAATGGAAGGTCAGTCAGTCCTTCAGTAACTAGAAAATATCTAGCTGATGCTTGACTCTGATGTAGAGGGGAAAAAAAGTTGATTCCCTATATTTTCACATGAGTATGTGACAGTTGTGTGGTGTGCTGTGCAAGAAGTTGGCATTGCATGCTCAGTGTTAATTACAGGCAGTAATGAGAGAGCTGAACCAGACTGCAAGACACAGGGTATTTTTAGAGCTCCTACATAGTTATCTAATGCACAGCCAGCATCTGCACTGACACAGAGTGCCATGCCTTAACACCAGATCTAGTTTTCGCTCGGTTTCATATCCTTACCTGTGGTTACATTGGCATGCCGGGTGTGGTGAAATGATAATTCCTTCACAAATTGCTTAAGAACTGTCTGCTTATTCACAGTTGGCTAATTCCTCAGTTCATCTGTCCATGGTGTTTAATAGATTAGTGCGCTGTAAAAGATCAAATCATTATTTTCTAGATTGAGATTCAAACCGTTTTTTATTTATTGCCAGTAAATAACACATATATGAATTCTGTTCAGGTTCAACATTTGTCCGAATTTTCATTTGATGGCCAAGTTTTTTTGTGAAACAAGACAGCTCAACGCTAAGACAGATTGAGACCATGGTGGCCCATGAAAGACATTTTGGGATTTGGAGCTGGTTCTTCGAATTATGAAAAGGATAATGATGCATGATGCAAGACTTTGCAGCTAAAACCATGAACTTCAATTTGTGTGTGACTGTTAGGGACTCTGTCATTCAAAAATGGAAGGATAATATGACCTGCTCTTTTAGAGTTTGTACAGTGGATCTACCTGACTTTTGGAGTTTGTTGTGTAAGGGCTATCTCTTTTTAATTGGTGGAATAGTAGCTCTGTAGTCTGGAGCTATTTGTGGTGTGATACGATCTTGTAAATGTCAGCTGTCTCCTATCAGAACATGCTGTATAAAATTTGTGCAGTTTTCTGGATCTCTTTCCCCCATCAAAACTGTAATTTAATTTATTCATTAATTATATAATTAATTGGGGTTTGTTCAAGTCTATATTTGATATGCATCGTATATGTACAACTGCAGCTGAAATGATGTGATTGTAAATAAAACATTATACTGAACACAGTAAAAAAGGAACTTGTTGAATTTGAATTACACAATCATGGAGGTGAACTTTCTTAGTGATAAATAGATGTTACTGAATCAAGAATTTGTCCTTCTCATGTTTGGAGTCATATGATGTTCCCCCCTAATCAGGTTAATTTCTCACTTATATTAATAATCAAAACAACAACGCACCCAACACCCTTTGTGTGTGTGAGTGACAGCTGCGGCTGGTCGCAAGCACTCCCCAGAGCCAAGCCGTCACACACACACACACACACGCACACACACATACACTCATGTCCAGAGTGTGTGTGTGTGTGTGTGTCCATCTGGGATCCTAGCCTTCAAACTGCTGTCGCTGAGCTCCCTCCTGGCAGAAAGACCAGGGGACGAGAAGAGGCAGAGTGTGTGAAGGAAAGCCTCACAGGGGTGAGGAGGAAGCTGTCCAAAGCCAGCTGGCCTGGCTTTGAGAAAAGCAAGAGGAAGAGAGAAAGACTGATAGAGAAAGACAACATAGAAAAGAGAAAGAAAGTATTAAGGTTAAATAAATTTTCTGGGTGTTAAAGGGAAGTGTGGCCCAGCTGAAGTGAAGAGAGACACATGTGGAGAAGGCCTCTACAGCAGGTTCTGTGAAGGCAGCAGCAGCACATCAGATACAGGTGAGATATAACATGGGGTTTAGGTACAGTCAGATGTTGATTAATGCCATGACCCATGCAATGATGCAAGCTATGTAATATGCAATTACATGCTAATTTGAAGTGTGAAAATTAAAGGGTGTATTTCAAATGTTTGAGAGAAGAGTCCATATTAGAATTAATTCTAACAAGTAATGGTTGTTAAAACTTAAAAATACATGTCATTTAGTAAAGTGTACGTAGATGCTGCATCATTAAGAAGGGTGTTAGAAAAAAAGAATGTCTTACCTTTGTGCTATTGTAGCCTATTGTACAGTAGCTGGCTAATTACAGTATATCCTTCTAGCTAATTGCCTGTTTGTAAAAGACTGATAGAGTGCATGATGCTAAACAATATTACCTGTAGTGATATGTTTCAGATACCTTAGCAAACATTAACCTTTATATCATTACGCAATCATTTTAATATACAATCATTTGAATCTTACAAAAACCAAGACTGACATATGCTTGCAGTGCATTATGGGAAACCACACGCTCCCTGGATCACCTGGAGTTTACCAGTGAACCACTGAAAATAACGATCTATCAAATAATCTTGTTACAAAGGATTCTATGCATTCTAGTGTTTGGGATGTTTCTTAAAATTTTGGACGTTCTTGTATAAACACAAACTAGCTTCTAGCATTTGGGACAGAGCCATAGGCCTTGCTGCCCACTGCTAAAGCATCATTACTGTGTTTCTGATTCTAAACTTAACAAAATTATTATGAGTTTTAGTTTTCAAAGTGCTTTTTTAAATGTATCTGGACCAATTTTAGGGTAGTGAAGGTCACTGCATGCATGTCATTCATTTCATACCCAAATTCTAATAACAAATATTTGCTGGCAATTATTGCATTGAATATAAATCTGTTTGCATTCAAAATAATCACGTAATAATAATATAATCTAATGAAGGCTTTTGTGGACCTCAAGTAATCAGTAAGCTCTGGCATTGTAAAACAAGTGGGGCGAGGGCACACAAAAATATTTCCTGCTTGGATCCCACTAATTTCAGGAGCACAGGTGGTTGGGGTTTAGCGCGGGTGGCAAAGTCTCTGGTGCCAACGAGTGTGGTGTATATTTGCCCAGCCCTTGATAGCATTACTTTTACAGGCAGCACCAGCTTTAAGAGGGCTGAAAGAGGGAACTCACAAAAATTCATAGACATACAATGTGTACAAGGAAAAATGTTGCCTGTATTTGCTGCAGTAGAGTAACCCTGGGGATTCTCTGCACAGACATTCAACTACTATATGTTGAATTGTTGTATTTGATTTTTATGTTAAATCCACTCTAAAGGTTGAAGGGGTGTATTTTGTTATGGTGCCGTAGTGGAAGTTGAATTTGAGATTTTTTTTTGTGGGTATTACAAACAATGATAATGATAACATAAGCACACCTATTACTGCCAAGTCTTTAAAATACAGCTTAGTCAGCACAGGAAACATTACAGAAAAAGTGGCCCATGCCCATTTAACTAATCTGACTAAGCGATATGTTAAAGACTTGACAGTGATAGGTGTGCTTATGTTATCGTTATGTTATCAATTTCTACTTTTCTACTTTATTAATGTGGGCAACAAATAAACCATCACATACAGTCTCATAATCTTTACTCTAAAGGTTAATGCACTCAATAAAGGAACAGCTGAATCAGCTACAACAGCTCTTTAGTTTGACACCAAAACGTTTACAATGGAAATCAGTTTACATTTGCTTCATATTTACAATGATTTTTGGAATCATTTATTGCTTATTTTCGACATATAACGGACCACTCATTATATGGCAGTTCCTTGTTTATTGACAAACCATTAGTGCATTGTATTGATCATGAATAAAATAGTTAATACCAGTCACAACTCCAACGTTAAACCCCAAATCGGACTTTTCTGGACTAACCTAAATCTACCCAACTTGATTACACTTATTTGTCAAATATTTATCTTAGTTATACTTAGCAATAAAAAAAAATAAACAATTAGAGAACTGGTCAAAGAAACAAGCCTAACCCTCTTGTAAATTACTCGCACTGTGTTTTACAGGAGCTACAATGCATCATGCAAAATTCCTTTCATATTTACTGCTGTATGATCGAAACTGTGCAGAATGCAACGTGACAAAACAAAACCCAAAAACCAGACATCAGTTCCAAGAAACAAAGACTAACAAAAAAGAGGTGATCGATTCAGCTGACTTGATCTGTGCACGACAACCTGGCCATGAGGACCTTGTTCCTTTAAATCCCGGTCAAAACAACTCGTCGTTGTTCGGCACCACACCTCTTCCTCAAATCCTGCAGCCGTACACGTGACAGTGCCACACGCGACGCAAATGTAGCCCGCCCCATTTCTCTGATTGGTCACTGTCAAAAGCAACGAGGACTCCTATTGGTCGAGAAGACTGTCACGTTAAAACGGCTCGGTCCTATTGTTGCTGTAGTGTTCTAGAAATGACGTCAATCGTATCTAAGGCTGCGCAGCGTTCAACTGCGATAAACATTGAGGTACTCTACACTAGTTTGCCTTTATTAGGCTGTACATAAATACTTTTTCTTCTGTCACCCTGGCCCCCGCGGCTTGCGTTTTAGCACGAGCACTCCTTTGCTGATGTTTTTGTAGCGGCCCAGGCTTTTTTTTCTTTTTTTTCAAGCGTGCTTCCTGTACTTTGAGCTTTTTCCACCATGGTGATGTCACATGTTACGCAAGTTTCCTGTTTTTAAGTGACTTATTTCGTGCACCGCTGGCTTGCTTTTGCCGTCTGAAACAGGCCGACGCGGTCTCAAACAAACGCTTGTCGAGCCCGAAGGCTTTTTTTTTTTTTTTTTTTTTGTCTCGCCGGTGTTCAAGCGGCCGAATACGCGCGCCACAAGTTTCCGTATCGAGTTGTTGATTGAGACACGAGCTGGAAGAAGAAGGAGGGGCTTGACTGACGTCGCACGTCGGGGGGGGCGGGGCTTCGGTTTGACAAGAGCCTGCTTCTTCGGAGTTTGTTCGCGTCCCGAAAATAGAAAAGCAGCCGCGCGTGTCAATGCGACTGAAAATACATTTGTGTCGCTCCGCGTCCCCGCGACTCGCTGATACATCGTATCTATATCCAGCCAGGGAGTGCGGAGAAGAAACGGGTGAGTAGCAAAAAATAGCAACAATGTTCCAGGGTGAGCGTTAGTGTGTGTGTGTGAGAGAGAGAGAGAGGGAGAGAGAAGTGGAGTCCAGTCCAGTTCACAAACATTTCGACACGCACATTTTCGCTCTGTCAGTAGTGAAAAGATGAGCGGCCTGGTTTTCTGGTGTTTTTGCTGTGCGCTCCTAAACTTTATCCCGTCCGCGTACACGGTTGTAATGTGGCGGAGAGGACGCGCGCGCGCGCTCCCGCGCCCCCGCGCGCGCGCCCGCTCAGCTTGTCGCTCGTGGTCGTGGCTCTTCTCTTTGGATTTTTTTGGCTTTTTTGGGGGGATTTTGTTTTTGTGTGTGTGTGTGTGTGTGTGTGTGTGTGTGTGTGTGTGTGTGTGCTTCACATCAAAAATACGGAGCCGTGCCTCCGCGAACTGTGCGACGGAGTTGTTTTTATTGAATCTGTCTCGCGTTCGCAACATGTGTAACGGACGGAAAATGACGTATGCAACGTGATTTTCAATCAAGCGCGTTCGTCTTCGTTATGGGATATTTTTTTTATATTTATTTTTATTTATTTATTCAAATAAAAACAAAGACTGTTTTCAAGCCTGTGGTGAGAACGTAGTGAGATTTATAGTTTTTTAGTTGTTGTTGCGCGATGGGAGCAGTGCGCGGTCCTCCGTTTGGGAAGACAAGTTCAACTCCACGAGCCGTTTCCGCTGTCTGAAGTTGGACGCCGGGCCATTCCGGCCGCTGGAAACGGATGTCTTTCTGTATCCTGTCGGATTCAGCGCACAAAACAGGGCACACGTTTAATGTGTGACGTCTGTTAGGCGTGTATATGGCCATGAACAGTCATCCATATATGTATATATATATATCTCTTTTTTTACTTTGTCCTACTGACAGCAGACATGCCTTTATTCCCATTCATAATGATGCCCTTCAACTAAACTTGATCCGAATTGAACTCGTGGCTCAGTGGTTAGTGTACTGGGCTACTGATCAGAAGGTCGTGGGTTCAAGCCTCAGCTCCGCCAAGCTGCCACTGTTGGGCCCTTGAGCGAGG
>JAOUQW010000034.1:18759112-18771247 GCA_028565825.1 Olivaichthys viedmensis | reverse complement strand
CACAAATCTGGGCTTGTTACAGTCTGTAAATAGGCTTCCCTGACACGTGCCAAATAAAACCATCTATTAGGGTCCTTGGCTCCACAGTTTTAACTTTATTAGGCAGGTCTCTAATATGTAGCGGTGAAGACTTCCAAACCCACTGGCCTTAGGATTAGTGAGCAGCTTTGGCATGGGCCTCCGTGCCACGTGCTTTAAAAATACTACACGCTTCCTGAAATGTGGATAAAGTGAATGTTTATCACATCGTATTTAAACACTTGCATCCAACTGTTCTTACGTTTTCTTGTGGGGAATAAGGGCGGCGCAAAGTTATAATTAAACAAGAACATGTGAGAGGGGCTTTCAGCGGCAAATTATCTGGCTAGACACATGTCAGCTGAATATATTTTTGTTGGTCCATTTTTTTAATACCTGGAAAAGCCTTTTGGATAGTCACGCATTAACGGTCATCTGCCTTGTTAAGAACTGAATTTAGAAATGCATGTTGGAACAAGTAAAGAGTGATGGGTTCATCAACAGACAAACCCAAATGCTTATAATTAGGGGTGACTTTTGTGGACCCAATAAATAAAATGTTAGGCTAAATTTGTTGCCATGTTATGTTTATATGTCAAGAAGAATGTCCTGAAGAATTAGTGATATGTGAACTTTTTGTGGGCTAAAAGCATTTTACTTCATTTAACATTAATAAATGCTGGAGGGTTGATACAGTTTTATAAAACCCATGTAGTCACACAATGCCAGAGACCCACTGTATCAAATTTCCAATTAAAGAGATGACTCATGTTCAAGAAAAGGAGATTTGTATTATGGTTTTTATATGGGAAAGACAACAAAGTTTCCACAGAATTAAAGAACCCGTGTCTGTACTGTAGATCACATTTACAACATTTTTTGTTCATTACATTTAATTTGTACATTTAAACGGATTTAACAGATTCTGGACAAACCTACTTTCTGCCAGACTGGCTGAAATTCTCATTTCCATGACTTACTTGATCCGTTCTACACCTCCATGCTGAGCCAATTTGCCCTGTGAAACACCACGGCTTCGTCACACGCACTGAAAAGAATGGACACAAATCCCTGTGTAACAGCATCCACAGGAGCGGCTAACGTTTACAAACTCTGCTAAGTTAGCAGAGCGTGGGTGGTGTACTTAGCCGAAAGAATCAGTCTCCCCTGACCTTTCGACTGCCCTTGCTCTTGACCTGTGCTGGTAAGCCATCTCATACGGCTCAATCAGCACATGCACCGCTGAGCGGAGTAGAGCAGCTTAGGGATCAATGTGCGCTCTCCTTTCCCTTTTGCCCTTCCTGCAGGCGCGCTAGGAAGTGTCCTCACTGGGTATGTGCTGATAAGCGGCTGTAGAATATACTGCGCTAATTATTGTGGACACTTCAAAATATTGCACTTACCCCTCTATTGCGTTCGTTACGTTACCTCCTAGGTACACAGCAATTGAGGGCAACATTTACACTCCTCAAGATTGCCCCATTTGGGTGGCAACATAAGGACAGCTATGTTTTAAGGATCCTAATTTGGGACAAATTCGGGAATGCGGTGATACCCTTAATTCTGTGAATCTGTTATGTGAGAATTTGAAAAATGAAAAGCAGGAAAGCAAACTGTTGTTCTGATGACCAATGTTTAATGTATATATTTGTTCAATATATTTATTGGAGAACGCACTTGGAGGAAAGCGCTAACTGCCCTCTTCTGTACACATGAGCTCACAGACGCTCACGATTGGCTAGTGTCACTTTGATTGACAGGGGAGAGAGTAAAGCCACCCCTCCCACTCAAAGAGCCATGCATGTTTATTAAAAAAAACAAAAAACATCTCAATAATGTTGTAAACTGTCATTGAAGGTGATTATCGTGATATGAAAATCCAATATCGGCGCATGTCTAGTCCTCACCCTTTAGCTCACGCCGGGTCTGGCTGTTCCGTACACGGGCGTCAAAGTGTGTGTGTGTGCAAGGTGTGCAAAGTGTGTGTTTAACCTCGGAGCCGGAGCAGCGGTCCAAATCTGCAGCTAATCCTTTTTCCACACTACACCGATCCTCCTCTCTGCCTCCTTGTGCTACTGCTCACTCTGGGTTGAGAGAGCGGGCTTTGCTCACTGCCCCACCAAAAAAAACGAAAACACGGAGGAGCTAATTGACCTAGTCCACCACTGAGTGACTCACCATAGATTACATCATTTTTCCCACTCTACCACTTGGCTTTGGCCTGATCTGGGCAATTGATGCTGCCTTCGCTGCTGTAAGCACTTTTAGCTGAGTTTTTGTTAACATAAGCATTAATGTTAATGTTAGTAGACTTTTGTGTGTTAACATGGGCTGTGATCAGTTCTGTTTAATAAAAACAGGACTGCTGTTTCGTCTCTTTTTTTCCTGTGTTTGGAATTTCTGATGGGGACCAGGTTTGATATTTCGGTCAGAAAACTAATCACCAGTCAAATGTACACTGCAAAAAATGATGAAAGCGAAAAATATCTTGAATATCGGTAAATCTATCAAATATTTATTATTAGGATATTGTTGGAAAACAAATATAAGATTCAAGCGTGTATTTCTAGAAAGAAGGGAAAAAAAGGTATCTGGCAATAGAATAAGACAATTTCAAGCTTGAAATGAGTTAAAATGTCTAGAAATAGACTGAATAATCTTATACTTGTTACATAATAATCTCATAATGAGAAATGTTAGATAAGTTGGCCTTTGTTCAAGATATTTTTATTTGCTAATAGCTAAAGGGGCAATGGCTAAAAGGCTATTTCACAATAAAAAATACTAACTGGGCTAATGTGTGTAACTATCATTCGTAATCTGGAGAAGTTAGATACATTTCGAGGGGGTTGAATACTTTTGCAAGCCACTGTATGTTCTTAGAATGTCTTACAAAGTGAAAAGAGCCCTACTACTCTGGGGTCATATCTTACAATCAATCACAATAGCTGCATGGCAGGAAATGGGGCTTCTGAGGTGCTCCCAGGAGAGCTTCTGACACACACACAGGGGGCTGATGGCTCTGCACGATGCAGCCTGCACCTGTGTTCTGCACCCCCATCTCTCATTACCCTGCGCTGTGGGCTACGGTAGCTTCAAACCGCAGCTGTGTTTTGCGCTGCATGTCATGTTGCATGTTCAGAATATCTCAGCTGGATTGTGTTCTGTCAAGTGTGCACTTCATGAGTGACATATTCCTCAAGCCCACTGCACAGTTGCATTGCCACTTGTTTGAAATAAATAGTTTAGCTTCTCTTACCAGCATGTCGGCTCCACTTTTTGCGTTTAAAAAAACAACCTTTTTATCATATATGGAATGTGAGCAAAAACCTCCATCTACACCACAGCAGTCAACATGATGACCAATGAAAAGCCGACAAATCACACCGTGAATTTCGAATTTATTGTGTATGATTAATGATAAGAAAAAGCGTTTTTTCGTGTTCCTGAAAAATTGGAATTTTGGAGATCCATGTTTTTCATTGGACAGCGACGATATGCAACTTAACAAACCCTTAGCGTTGTGGCGGGTGAGAATTTTTATCAGGTCTTGGTAGTTCTCACCCTGAGCACGTCACTGAGTTCTCAGACATTCCTCAATTGCAGGCTGACGTCACCCAAAGCTGAAAGCATGTTTGGCACTTCAGGAACAAAGGCCAAGCCATTCACGGCTCCTGGGTGTGCCTCTTTTGTTTAACATCATATTCTACCAGAGGCACGCTCCTCTTGTTCAACTTCAAACCTGTCGCTGAACTTCAGCAGCAAGACTTTTAGAAAGTTTTATTTGACGGCATCACCTTTACTTAAAGTGAGACATGAAATCTTACGTTTTTTTACTTCGGTCTGCAAATGAACTTGGAGATGGTTTATTTCTTAAATATTCATGCTGAAAAGACATGCAGTAATATTTTACTTAGATAACTAGGCTTTAGTTCAATTGTTACTGTAAAAAGGGGCAGCACAGAGGAATAGCATATTCTTTTTCATGTTTTAAATAATAATTTACACATTGAATAGTTTGGGGCCTCTACAGTACAGTAGGATATGTGTGGCCTCCAGCAGCTCCTGTGGCCCATGAAGAGCAGAAAAAAGAACCCAGAAAGCTTTGTGTCTACCAGCGGGATGTGGCTGTTTCCACCATCCTTTAAGGCTGAGGTGGGGAAGTGACCCAAGATGCGGTGGACTTGACCTCTTGGGCCGAGGGAGAAGAGCACATTGTACGGAATGCTGAATACGTAATGCTGAATATCCAGGATGGCTGTATCTTTTTATGAGCTGCCCTTGGTTGCCTAAAAAGCACCCTCATTTGCTTTATGGTTCGATTTTAAAATTGCCAGCATTGAGAAAATGTGTAATTAATGCACGAAATTGATTATTGCAAAGGGCACTAAGGGAATGTGGGCATTTTGTGTTTATGCATGGCTAAAGTATCTGGAAGACAAAATGCTAAATGACAGTCTTTTGGACAGAGCTGTCTTTCCTTAACCCAAACACATTGGGGATCTGACTCACAAGCCTGTTGATATGGCATTGGCACAGACACTATGTCACTTTTGACTGCCTGGGAGTTTTAAATGACCCTAATCCCCTTAATGATGTAATTCCTGTAATATATGAGCCCAGTGATTTGTCATGGCCTCCAGTGCTACAGTAGGATGCTCTTGTAAAATCTCTGTTGTTGGACACAAAATGGAGTCTTTATCTTTAGCTTTACTGACAGATGAAAATTCTTCTATGGGTTCATATTCATTTGAATGCTTCAGTGATTATTTTTTATGACTGACTGGTCCAATTCAAATCAACCATCTGTCTCGGTGTTTCTACTGGTTTCATCATTTTTGCTTCATGGTAGAAAGTTTTTTTTTAAAATGGATTCTGGCCTCAGAGAAGGATCAGTTTGTTTCCTGTCATTAAAAAGCCAACCCAATCCTGTTCGGTTCCTGCACACTGTAACCAGAGCATTGACCTCACTCCCATCGAACGTAGATCAGTAGTCGAGAGGGTCAGCGGTGGCCATTCGTCACTAGGTCGTCGGGAGACTCAGGCGGACGGATGAGAAGGTTCACGGTCTGATATGGAGCAGTTGACCTCTGCCATGTAAGGACAAGAAATGGAAGCCAGGACAAGAAGGTGTCGGCTTCACTGGCATGACATCAGTCTCCCTATGGTCTCAACAGGCGCTGGTGCTTCTGAGCCAAGGAAAACATGATACCATTCCCTGTAGGGAAAATAGCGCAATTACACAATCACAGTGTCCAGCAGACTTTTAAAAATGAGAAGCGCACTTGATGAATGTGTTTTATGACATGATGAAAGGCTTCCCATTGACATAGAAATGGGTCAGTGTGGAAATGCAGGTAGTGGATTTTGCGAAAGCTGTTTTTAATATAAAGATTATCCATTGATTCTATATATTCTAGATATCTAGACACTAGCACACTATTCTTAGTTATTTAGTTGTCCAGGGAGTTATCTCGGGGTATCCTACGTCTCTCTCAGCAAGTTTACATGTTTAGTTCTTCATCACGCTCCCATTTCTCTCTTACACTTTAGCTCTCCGTGGCATGCTATGCTGATCCAAGTGAAACAGTAGAACGTGGGCGAGGGCTACTGATATCTCGGCTGTTCTCTGGCCTTACTTGGGCAGAGATTCTCGCTCACTGGGCCCTTATCTGTTTTTCTGCTCTTGCTTGGCCCTTAGTTGAGGTCCTCCCATTACTCCAGCTGCCTGAACAACTGTAAACTTTCACAGTTGAGCGGATGGAAAAGAGCAGACCCATCACAAACCACAGGGCCTCAATCACAGCTACAGGCTATCAGGGAGCATAGGAGGGATCCAGCAGGGATATAGGTCACTACGTTTTTATACAGTGGCAAGTTTCCTAAGGAGAAGCCACAGCGCTGCCACAAGCTAGTGATGCACCGGAATGAAAGTTCTTGGGCGAAACTGAAACCGAGAATCAGGACAAAGGATTTTTTTTCTTTCTTTCTTGATTAATTCACTTTTTTGTACCCTTGCAGAAATTATAGGAATTTTCTTTTCCTTTTGATTCATGCATTTGAATGAAATGTAATAGAAAAAACTACAAGTTATAGTTTTCTTAGCCAGTAACATGCTAATATCGCACTGTAAATACAGAAGTTTCATCATCAGCCAGTGCCGTAATATGTTTACACATGTGCCATACGGATTGGGTTGAGCGGGAAAATGTGGCGTAGCGTACGCATGCGTGAAAATGGTGCAAATGCATGCTGCAAATTGGCCAAGGGACACAAATCGGGAAATGACTTGCCGACAACGAGTTGTGAGATTGGACGCACTTTTTCCAGTCTAAATCCTTTAAATCATTTACAACCTACGCTGTTTTACTGTAAACCAGCCCCGAAATGTAACTGACAAATTACTTAAATTACTTAAATTATTAACTACCAGCCCAAGGACACTTTTCAGGCTCAAGGTGATTAAAAGTAGCTCAATTGTGGTGGACCCCACGTAATCTGGCAACACCGGGCAAGTAACTGGTGTGGTTTGAATGCATCAGTAACGACCGGGGATCAAAGGAAACTTTTTAATCACAGAAAAGTGTCTTTTTAATCACTATTTTTAATTGGTTGAACTGTTCGATTTTAATACATTGTCTTAACTCCAAATTAAGTGAACAGCCTTTTACCCAGCCTTGACCCAACGATTAACTGAAAGGACTGGCTGGATTTTGTTTTATTTCTTTCTCTTTGTGATGGAGGTTTCAGGAAATTTCAAAGTAATTAGTTTGTTCTAACTGTACTAGCAAGAGTTGTAGATTGGACTGCTTTCTTCGTTTTCCAAAAACTTTCTGCACCCAAAGGCTTATTGTGCTTCGAGCAGAAAATATACTATTTACCCACTACGTTGCTGCTTTTACATATCTTTCTTTTTTCCTACCGTGTACCTCTGTGAACCTGATGAGAGATTGTTGTGCATCAACTTTTCTAGAAATAAAAAAACCCCAAAAAAACAAGTTCACAACCTTTCCCAGTTTGTGAGTCATAGGCTTTCATTCTGCTTGGATTGCATAAAGCTTTTATATAATATAGCATTGGGGAACACAGCCACTATTAAGAGGATCGAAATGTCTAAGAGGAAAAACATAATATCAAATATTTATTCTAAGCCATGTGAAAGTTTTCCCATGAAAAGCAGAAGTACTAACCCACCAATGAGAGGGTGCTGTAGCTGCTTGGGAGATACAAAAATAAAGTCTTTTTAAACAGACGTATTTCTGTTCCCTGATGTAACCACTGAGGTTATTTTTCCACTACAGTGTCTCCTCCCAGATGGAGATGGGGAATAATGTTAGTAGAGATCTCTAGTATCTGATACACATGGCTTTGTCACCCTTGTGTATGTGGAGTGTGTGTGTGTGTGTGTGTGTGTGTGTGTGTGTGTGTTGTGAACCATATTAATGTATGGCATCTCTAATATCCTCATGCTCTCCGTTCCCTCAGGAGGAAGATCTTGATTCTTCTGCACTGTTTACCATTTCTGAGTTGAGATCTGAGCAACATCAAAAGGCTGCCATGCCACTTAACACATCTCACAGCCTGCGTTTGGGGGCAAAATGGGGTCATGGGAGGGAGAACCGGCACTCCTTCATGCATTAATGGGATTAGTTATTGCTGGCAAAGATACATTATATCTTTCTGCCTCTTTTTGTTTGTTTGTTTGTTTGTTTCTCTCTGTCTCTTCCAGTCTGTCTTGGCTAATGGAAAGCCTTGCAAAAAAAAAAAAAAAAAGTCAGGGACACATGTCATCATTGTGTGAAAGAGGAAGAATACACACGAAAAGGATCTTCATTGAAGTCATCTTAATGATCTGCTACAAGCAGGGAAGTTTCAGTTCTTGACCAATTCATAAAAAAACAATTACTCCATTTCTGTCCACTGTTTAGAAACTTAACGAGACAGAAGTTTGAACAAGTTGAAGAAATACACTTAAAATGTTCATCCAAAAAGAACATTGAAATAAGATACCAACTTCAGTGTCGAGACATTTGTTCCTTATATTGACATTAGCGGTTATGAATTGTGGAGGTAAAATAATTAAGCACAGCTCACAGTTCCGTCATGACAACGTGGCACTTGATGGAGATGACGAGAGATGATGAAAGCTTGGACTTGTGAAAAGATGGTCACACACTGTTTGCTGATATTTTACACATGGGATGTCATTATGCTTCAAATGAGCAGCTTAAGTCATGTCTTTATTTTTAACTAACAGCCAGAATCATTTTAGCTCATCAGAAAATCGAATTCCAACCGTGGCCTAGCTGCAGAGTTGGTTTGAAATATAGCTAAACTGTTCCATGCATATGTTTGACATGATTCTGATGATTCTGCTAGAAAGTGATGGTCTTAAGTTAGGCCTTATGTGCACTAAATTCTTACTCCATCACATTATTACATTCAAAAAGACATTATACATTAAACATTAAACACTTCTGTCCTATTGTGGACCTAAAACAATGCCAGATGCGCCACAGTTAGCATGAACAAAAATTCCGCCAGGAGAATAGCCTCTACTGCGTGAAATGGATCTAACCGTACGCTGAGGGTCATCGCTTTATCCTTGAGAAACTGAGAATCCATTCATCGGCTCGGCTCCGAAACCTGACTGACGCAAATGGATCACTGGGAATAGGAACGTCCCAGCAGTAATTATGTTACGACGCTTCTACCGCACACGACCGTGGGGTGGGGGAGCAGTGGTGGCACATCTCTTGTTCTACTGCAAGCTTCTTTTTGAATCACATATCCTTTTCTTATTGCCATACACGTAGAGGCATATGCCTGCACTCACATACACACACACACACACACACACACACAACACACACACCTAGGACTATGTTATACCAGGTCAGACCCAGTTTTGGCGGTGATATTTACCATGCTTTGTGGAAGAACATGCCTTAAAGAAGTTGCATTTGAAAAGTCAGTCCCACATATGCCGTCTAATCTCTATTGAGGACCAGGTCCAGACCGTAAATATCCTGATTGTCTGTGGCACTTCATAAAGCTCTTTTGAGACTCTGTACTAAGTTTTTCTTCTAAAGTTTTTGCCTAAACAAAATAGAATGGCATGATGTGTGGATACTAAACATCAAGGGCCGCGGTGCCCATGTTGCTATGCAACCAAAGATCTGATTTAACTAATTAGGTTCCTGTCCTTTTAAGGTAAAGAGCTGGCTAGTTCATTAGAACTCAGGTTGTGTAGTGCAGGAATGGAGCAAATAGCAAAAAAAAGAGAAAAATATGGAAGCTTCACTACCAGAGACATAGCCCGTGATTGCGACATAGGGATTTTCAAAACCAAGGTTCCTTTTTCATCTCGATCCTTGAGGCATCTAAACTAGTCAAAAGCACCTTATGGAGTTCTCCTTCCCCAGCTCTAGCCCTTGCTGGGGTCCATAATTCATTGTAGAGATGTGCACTGCAGAGCACCCTTGTTTTTCTTTCATTCTGTTCCCTTCGATTTTGTAAAACCTGCTTGTTTTTTTTAGTTCTTATAGTTGATAGTATTGCTTCAGTCCTTTTTAACAAGAAATGGACAACGAATATATAGATTCACACAACAAAGTTGGTTTTAGCAACCTGCTCTCATGAAATTTTTTTACGAATTTGAACGAGTGAAGGCGATGTGGTTGGATATTGTTCGATTGCATGCGAATGCAAATGTAGGAAAAGGTATGAATGCTAACCCCGCTCCTAGTTCTTAACCTTCGTAACTTAATCTAACTGAGTTGTGCGAATTGCTATGAATTTGCAAGTGTAAGGCCATGTTGGATTTTAGATGTCTTAATCTTTGGAAATTATAGGATGAAGTAGATCAGATCAGTATTTATTCATCCCTGTTCACAGTTTATTTTGATGCAGGTACCTGTATCGTTTCTCCATAATTAATGCCAGTGATTGGCTCTTTGGTATGTGATCATCAGCTTTCAGGCTCTTAAAGTGCTGTGGGACTTTCTCCATGTTGGGAGTTTTGGATGTAGTGATGGCATTTTGGAGGTGATAAGTGGCTTTCTGTCCTGCTGCGTAGCTGGTCGAGGTCATGTGCTAGCAGGAGAGGCGTTTGCGTGAACCGCCATTGAGCTGGCTTGGGATTACGGCGTGTTCAGTGGAGAGCTGGAATGAGCCGGCACTTGCTGGCAGAGATTAGCCACTTGCTGCTTGCCTTCTCAGTAGTGTACAACTGTCACAGGGACTAAACAAAATTCACTTTCCCTCTCTCCCACACAAACATGCACACAAGTTTGCTGTACTAAGGGTTTGCCCATGACCACTAGCACGTACGCATTTTGCCTACAATTCAGGATACACAAATTCACCCTGTTAGCAGGCCTGCGTGAGAGATCCGAGTTCTTGATAAAGAAATGATTAGTGAGATAGCGTTGGCAAGAAACAAAACCGGCTTCCGCCTACCTCTGAATATGACCAAACCACCACAATACTTCCCCACGGCTCAATAAATGTTTGTTTACATGACATTTACCTGGTGTGGAAAGTTTGCTTTGGAATGCATATGTATGCACAAGACGCAGTGTAGCTGTCAGTGTGGTGCTACAGGTTCCTGACGATGAAAGGCTGTAGCGCTCAGACACACCTCCTGTATTAACGTCAGGTAAGGACCCAAACCCTGCCACATAGAACCATTAGGTTTGAGACAAATCCCGAAGATTTTCTCCATAATCGACACATC
Organism: Olivaichthys viedmensis; assembly: GCA_028565825.1. Taxonomy (NCBI): domain Eukaryota; kingdom Metazoa; phylum Chordata; class Actinopteri; order Siluriformes; family Diplomystidae; genus Olivaichthys; species Olivaichthys viedmensis. Next base: position 18,760,491 of record JAOUQW010000034.1, on the reverse strand, counting down.
CTCTGTGTGTGTGGAAATGCTGTCAGGACCTATTTCTGTCCATTTTGGAGAAATGGAACTGTGCTATTTTGGATCACACCTCATCCTTCCCCTTTCGCTCACCAACACCCACACACATGAGATCACAATTGATGTAAAAGAAGCAAGGATATCGTGGGCAGCATCACATGTGTAAGAATGAAGAAATGACTGCCGATGCTCGTTTAAATTTTTTTTTTTTTTTTTTTTAACATAGAATCTCTTGGTTTCTAGCTGCCAAATATAGCCTTCTTGAGTTTTTTTTTGTTTGGTGACGTTTTTTTCGGAATGTTCCCCTTGGCCCTGGTAAACAGAAAGCTGTTAACATTTTTCCACAGATTTTTAAGATCTGAAGTGCAAGAATTCACACCTCCGCTTCTGATATAATAGACATCAAACACAAGTAGGTTACATTCCTCATGTATCCATAGTGCAATGTTTCAAATGTACTTCAAAAGTCTAAAGAGCATCAGAGAGCAAAAAAGATAAAAATCCTTTTCACTTTTGTCACATACCCTGTTAAATCTGGCGGAATGTGTTTTGAAAGTTATTGGTGTTATATGGTGTTTAACGTTCTGCTCAGCTATGTTTGCAGTAGGCAGTTAACATGTGTGAACAGTCCAAAATGCGGAGGATGGACGCAATGCTTTACATTGTTCTGCCTGAGTTCACACTCTCTGTTTGAAGCCTCTGTCTCACTCATTTCTGCACACAGCCATCCCCTCCATTCGGTAGATCTTATTAATTATATCTCATTAGTTGCCTTGGAAACAGGTGAGGAAATGAGGTGTGGAAGGAGGAGAGCGAGGGAGAGTTAATGAAGGGAGGAGCGAGATGGAGCGAGAGAGATTGGAATAGAGAAAAGTGGCTCCTGTAGGATGAGGCTAGTGTTAGATTGGCGTCAGTAGACATTAACACCAGCGATACCTGTGGGAGCTGAGGCTTTGCTTCAGGCCTGCTGGAGAAAAGGAGTTCAGCACCAAACTCGCAAGGAGAGCTGTAAGTGTGTCCCCTCTTTATGTATGAAAGTACACAGCTATCGAGAAGACTCGGACTACTTCATGACTTTTTACCGTTCATCTATAAAGCTGCACTGATCGGTGACGTTATCACTTTGCGTTTACAGTGTTGGTTTGTCCTGGCGATTTGTAGCCAGGTCAACCATTAGTTTTCGGTGTATCACGGTACTGTCAAAGTGGTCGTTCTCTATAGGTTCAGGTTCAAGTTCAAGTTCAAGTAGGTTTTTATTGTCATTTCTCCATATACCTTGTATACATTGAAATAAAATGTCGTTTCTACAGGACCATGGTGCAACACGCAACAATACAGCAGCACGCTATACAGGACTACATAAAGTGCAA
>JAOUQW010000034.1:18743110-18759012 GCA_028565825.1 Olivaichthys viedmensis | reverse complement strand
AAAAAAAAATGAATAAAAATTATAGCATTTCTCGGAAGTCCACGAGAAAAAGCTCCAATAAAGTGCAGGAGTGCAGTGACAGTCAGGAGGTGTGTGTGACTATCTAAGGTGTTTGTTGGTAAGGGGTCTTGATCAGACCAGGATCACTATAACACTGCAGATGTAATACATGTATTAAATGACTTGGCTAAAGAAACTGCTATATTATGCTATGTAGGTTTTTGTGATGTCATTATCTATACCAGTACCGTAATGTTAACAACATTTAATTTCAGATTTCCTTATGATGGTATGCAGTCATATCAGGATATCACATTCCTACTTTACAGTGCTGAGACATGTATTGCTGTCTGCCGTGTTTTCTCAGCAGCTGACTAATTAATAAAGTCTCGCTTTGGTCTCTCTCTTACTGTTATTGCATGTCTATTCCCAGTTATGTAAGCCAGGGGTATGTTTTGGCTGCTTATCAGCCAAGGCCAACATAAGGGAAGGCCTGCCTTTTTCCCATTTTTTTTTTGTTAAACAAGTGAAAGCATAACAGAAACTGCCACGAAACAGCCCTGGTTGTAAACACAGCGAAACATGGCGGGAGAATTCACCAGAGATGAGCTCGTGTTGTTGTTTAGTCTTTGACTCTACAGGCAGGAAGATAACAAGCGGAAGGATCAGAGCGGAAGCTTGTCCCATACGATTGCTGATTTCTTGCTTTTCTTCTGTGTCTCTTTCTCTTTTCTCTCTCTCTCTCTCTCTCTCTCCCTCCCTTATGTATGACTGTTTGTTAGTGGTCATCTGTAGTGGTCTGAAAAACAGGAAGTTGGGAAGCAGGATGTAGGAGTGCGCTCTGCTCTGCCCATGGCCTGTGGTGTGGAACTCCACAGGAAGTGCCAGTGTCACGACTGTGCACAAGATTCTGGCAGCAGCCTTCAAGTGGGATAAATGAGGGACTGGGAGGACACTTGTGCCTTTTTTTATTTCCTCTGCTTTTATTTACTTTTACTTTTAAGAGAAAAAGATCCTTTGATTTGTTTATTATTCTCCTTTGTAATGCTGGGAAAGCGCTATACAAGAAAAGCGTATGAGAAAAGCGCTATGCAAGTTACAATTATTATTATTATTGGTGTATTATCTGTTCCAGTAGGGCCCACTATTAGTATTTGGTCTATATCAATTGAGTCATTACTCAAAAGGAAAGCTGACTTCATGCTTTGAAATAAAATGCTTGTTTGTTTCACCAGCCCAATGAAAAGGGTTAAGTGCAAAGCTCCTGGGTTTTTGTAACCCATTACAAACCACTAAAGTCCAAAAAGAGCTTTAATGCAGTAAAGGGATTAGGGAAGCCCTTTGCAAAATCACGGGTGTGTACTACAGTGAGGTAGCGGGGTCATGTGTAAAGGTTTTGGCAGTCAGAAGACTGTATGGTCTGTATGTGTACAAGCGTATGGTGTGTGTGTGTGTGTGTGTGTGTGTGTGTGTGGTAATTATAGTGGTAGCAGAGAGTGTTTTATTGAGTGTGAAAGGCCTGACCCCTGCACCAGTCCTTCCACTCTCCGATGTCCTATAGGGAGAAGAAGAAAGAGAAAGGGCGAGAGAGAACGTGACACACACACACACACAGAGAAGGTTGTAGTCAACTAACACAGCCTGAGTCTTCTTTTTCAAATCCACTTGGACTTGTGCACACACTGTGCTCTCAAGGACTGTGATTTACATTTATATTGAACCTCTTATCCTGGCATCTTAGTTACAATACTCACTATTCTAAAGCAGGGTTAGGAACAGGGATGTTCCCCTGATAATAAGACCTGGTAGTGTCACTTCTCAGTGAGGGGTCTCTTTTATTCCCGAATTAATTTGCCTTTAGAATAATCTGTTGGGTTCACTTACTCCATATGGAAACAAACGATTTCAGGCTATGAAATACTTGTTTTAAAAGCCCAACACTCCTGTATTTGTCTGGATACAACCCATATATATGCAGAACAGTGCATGGAGTTGTGGAAAGGGTTACCGTGCCACTCTGAAGCAGTGTTAGAAACAGAAGCGTTAACGTCTTTATAACACATAACACCTCAGTGATGGGTTTATTTGCCTGTAGACATGTATAACACCAACTAACCAGCTGCATAATGCACTGAATAGAGAATGAGAAACCGCTTCTGTTGTTTTTGCCATTTTTGGAAAGCCAGGAAACTTTAAGACACTCAATTAGATATTTGATCGTGTGTGTGCGTGTGTGCGTGTGCACAGCCAGGTCAGGTTTAGTGCAACACATGGACATGGGCATATTCCATACACCATGTACTCCCATTGATTTTCATCTCAAAGCCAGGCAGCGTCTCCCACAGAGACATATTCTCAGCGTATTGATCAGCCGCGCTACAAACATTTGGTAAGCTTGCAGAAATTCTGGACTGGTTTCAACCAAAAGCACTGTGTACTATGAACACACTGCACCCATCATGATAAATCGAAATAGTTGTTTAAGGCCTCAAATCACAGGTTCCAAATCACACTGGACCATTTGCTGTCCGTGTGGACAATATTGAATAATCCCATGTTCTTTTGCAACTGTTTTGCTTGATAAATAATATGTAGTAAAGAAAAGGCACAAGAGCACTGACGAAGAAATGTCTATTGTGGAGTAGAATATCGCCGTGTTTGGTGTGGAGAGTGTTGTTAAGGTTTATGTGTTTGTGTATGTGATGGTCTTCGATGAGCCACTGCAAAGCAGCATTGAAACTGACCGCAGAACAGAAAACAGTCACCCAATACTTACCGAACATCTCTGAACAGGAAGGCGGTTTCTGGATCAGTATTTGTAGTTTGTTGCTTGGTAACTCATGAGCAGTTTGTTTCCTGACATGGGCAGAAGCCTGGGTTCATATGTATTATGGGCACAGAAAGCATTGGTGTTGCTAATACTGTTGGGAAGAATTAGCATTACGCAGATGAGAACTGGTCCTCATTTACTCCTCGTACTGTATGGTTGATAGTCTTACGTTAAGATTGCAACCGCAGGCTAATGAGTCTATATTATGTAAAATATCAAAAAGAAGAAAACCTCTTTACTCAACTATCATTAGAAATCTTCGACATGAGCTCAGGGACATGTTCTAAGCTCTCTGTTTTAAGCTCTTTAATTCCTGATGTGCATGGCTTTTGTTACAGGTGTGCTGCACTGATGGACAGATAAATAAATAACCTAACAGAGACACCACGGGTCCCTGGTTCCCCTTTGACAAAGTGTTGATTGTCTAAGCAGTTCCTTCTGCGAGTCTGACTTAATGTGTGACTCGCATGTATTGTTATTAGTCAAACTTACAAAGCGATGCCTCGCAAAAGGTACTATATTTTTACTACACATGTACAAATGTCTCACACAGTGAATAGTGGGCTTTTGGCTGATGATAGCGGGGGGGGAGCACATCGCTAGCACAGTGAAGGAACCGGAGAATGCCTTTTTTAAAAGTGCAGAGTATATTTATCGGTCTATTGCATGCTTCATCATTAGGACCGATGCCTGGCCTTATTAACCTGGCCTTATTAATTATATACCTGACCTCTGATCGTCTTGTAATATGTGATAATGGAGTAGAGGTTTCAGGGCAGGTTGTTGCTCACAGCTTGGACACTGTTTTAGAGTTTGTTGCAAGCAAATGCCCTTGATTTGAAATGTGTTATGGCGACTGGGTGTATGAAGTAGAGCGCCAGCGAATCAATCTGAGCTGAAGAGCGAAATACAAGGTGCCATGAGACACTGGTGAACAGTCTATTCTCTGAAGCAGAAGTTCTTAGACAACCTGAGTGAAAGCAGACGGTGTGAGTGCAGGGCCAAATGGCAGCCATCCTGCCGCTCCATACCCTGCATTATCCAAACGCAGACACACAAAGAGGAACCCGTGAGTGATCGAGTTTCGTTCGGGCCGAACACTCCCTTTTTCCAGCGCCGGCCGCAGGACTGAAGCGTGTCTGCTTCCATTAACCTGACGAAATGTCATGACACAACACATTGCGCTCACAGACTTGCAGATGGCCATGACAGCTCTCGAGTACATGGTAGAGCTTTGAGTTGGAAGGTGTGGTGGTGCTGCATTTGCATAAGCAGAAACCTTTCACTAGACACAATCATACACACATAGAGCATAGTTAGACAAAGCAGTTCATTTACTTGAAGGTTTCCATTTAAAAAGTTTATAATACATTTTCTAAAACAGAACTTGGCACTTGTGAGGATGCAAGGCCATGACACTCTTGCGTGAGCAGTGAGGGACGTGGTGCACTGATAAATAACAGTGTCCCCCATTCAGATGTGCCATAGGGAAATTTCTCATTTGGCTCTTGCATGGTAAGAGTTTCCTGCTCCGAGCTCCCAGGGACATGACCTCCTGCAAAACTTTTCAGCAGTGCTGAAGCTTACGCAGTGACTCATGGACACCTAGGCACCCTCTCCATTTCTGTTTTAACCTGCTAATTATTGGCCCTCAGTGCCTCTGCTCCCTCCCAATCCTCCTGGTCATCACATTCTGCCAGAACACAACCACAAAGAACAGGACGGCTGCTTTTCATGCCACCTCTCCATCTCTGGAGTAGCGTGAGAGTTTGCTGGCTTTCTCGGCAGTGACTCTCTGATGAGAGATGTGTTTACCTAGGCATTTTCTATTTGGACAGAGATGATGAATGCCTTCGCGGCAGGGCTCTTTGTGAGCAGGTTGGCTCTGGGAGCAGGGGCGAGAGAGAAGGGGCAGACGGCGCGCTCTCTGGGGGCAAAGCGTGCTCTGAAGCACGGGCCCACAGCACGAATTGCCTCATCCAGGGCCCATAGGATTTAAGGCTAATATCAGCCGAGACTGGGCGCACTCTTAATCATCTTAAGAGCAAGAGCTGGCAGGAGAGAGGAGAGAGAGAATGAGGCTGTCTCCGGAGGCATGCATGTGCGTGCGTGTTTATCTCCTACAGCACGACAGTCGGAGACAAACACAGACCAGAGGAAGGGAACTGAGTAAAAAGAAAAATCACACAGCAAACACATAACACAAGGAAAGCTAAAAGCAGACTCTAAGGTAGTATACATTCTGAAACCAGACAGACAATCTGATCTGCTTTCTGGTGTCATATTGATTATAAGATCTCACTTCCCACTTAATCAAGTGCCAGCCCATCAGACAGCAAAAAGCTTTGCATCCAGTAGAGTTTTAGCTTTTATTTTTGCCGATCCACATATCATCCACATTTTATTTTAATAATAGGAAGTCTGCTTTGCCATGATTGAATGGAACTGCATGGCTGGAGTGTGTGAGAGCAGGCTGATGAGTACATTGTGTTGTGTTGTTTTGTATTGGGTTGTGTTACTGCTCTGTATCAGTGGTTTTGCGTGGAGCCCCAGCTGTTGTCTGAGTTGCAGGTGTGGAGAAAAGATATTATCATGGGCCTTTCTCTCATATCCTCTCCACGAATGGCAGCCAATAGAACACAGAGTGCTCGCCTCCTTTCATCTGCCTTGCAGCACTTCCTATGAGTTCGAATGTCACTAACTCCTGCTCTCTTTCTCTCCCTCTGTCTCTTTCCCTCAATCTCTCTCTCTGCAGATAACGGTGCAAACACTTCAAGAGAAAGACAGAGAAAGAGAGCCAGAAAGAGAGGAAGATCGAGAGAGGAAGAGAGGCAGTGTACAATGTGCTAGTGGAGTGGAGGAAGACAAGCGCTGGTGTTTTTCTGATATTCTCTGGGTGCCAGAGAGACTGACTAGGACGCAAAGATGGGACGGAAGAAGATCCAGATCACGCGAATTATGGATGAGAGGAACCGCCAGGTCAGTGATTTTTCATCTTCCTCTACTTATAGCTATTGTGAGACTGTTGACCCTGGACCTTGATGATGGTAAACAATCATGACTCTAATAGACATAAACGGAAAATTAACCTCAGTCTGGTAATGCATAAAATCGAAACTAAAGTAATTTAATTATAATAATAATAATAATGATATTCTTTATTATACAGCATCTTTTCAAATCTATGAAAAATTCAACAAATCATGAAAAATAACAAAGTAAAATAAAGACAGGACTAAACAAGTATGTTTTTCATTTGGATTAAAAAACACATTCAGAGCCTGTGATCCTAATATTTTCTGGAACACTATTCCAGAATTAAGGGGCAATTTATGAAAAATGTCTTTAACTGGCTGAGCTATGAATGATGATACACTTTTAGAAAAAGGGTTAAATCTAGACCCCTAAAATGTTCTTTGGTTTGTCCTTCTACGTAGAACCCTGCAACAGAGGGCTCTCCCATTAGAGAGAGTTCCAAGTAGAACCTCTTTAAGAAGCTAAAGACCCATACCTATTCAAAGAACCTTTTGAGGAACCCTTTTTTTTATAAGTGTAGGATTAACAGTAGGCCTGCCTCAGCTGAGTGAAGTGCTTGGGATGGGCTACACTGCTTCAGGAGATTAGGAAGTTATGCCAGAGCTAAAGCATTTAGGGTGTTAAACGTCATAAGCATGGCTTTGTAGTCATTTAAATAGGGATTTATAGGTATTTGTTTGCATAGTACTCATTTACCATCCAACCGTTTTCCATCCACTAGGCTTGATATATAGACAGAAGACAAAATTGAATAAGCAGAGAGGCAAGTCGATTATTGGCTAGTTAAGCTCAGTGGCACACTGGCTAAAATGACTGTCCCAGCATTCCTCTGCATCAGTCCCAGACTGCTCTACCTAACGCCTACCACACAGACAGTTGTTAAAACGGCACCAGGACACGTTTACAGAGATGTATACAGACGTGGCTCCCACACGCCACCCTACAATTTGAGTTCCCGAGAAAGTTGATGAGGCTGCAGAAAGCTGGTGTTCGCCAGCCAGGATGGGAGCAGAGGCTAGCAAAAGGTGAATGAGGTTGAAGAGGGCTGACTGCAGCCTTTCTCTCTCTCTCTCTCCTCCTCCCTATCCTCAGTGGAGCACCCAGGCCCAGAGGGGGCCCTGCACTCCCTGTGGTTGCAGCTGCTTGCTAGTAATTAGGAGCAGCCACTGCACCACGGCACCCTCTCATTAGCAGGGAGGGTCAGCAGGACGCACAGCACCCTTCTCTCTGTCTCTTTCTCTGTCTGTCTCTTGTCTCTATCTCTTGCTCTCTCGTGCAAAAAAATAAGTGCCAACTCTGGCCAGCCACAGAGACAGGCTGGAATTCACCCTAGTCTGTGCACGCTAAATATAAACAGGGTAAGCCAGCTCAGTCTGCACTGCTCCACCACTGCCTCCCACACACATCCCTTCCATTCACGGATGTCTCCACCAACTACTCCTCGCTGCTCTTTCCTATCAGGAGAATACACCGTACATGAGTTTTTGGGTTGGGCTGATGTAAAACATTGCATCCTTCAGCAACAGGGGTCTCGATGTGATTCAGGCATCATACTGCATGTACAGCTTTTCTAAGACTATGAGGGCTGCTGTTTAAGGATATGATAATGGAAAAAGAAGTACCGTGTCAGAACCTGGATGCGCCCCATTCACACCCGCTCAAAATATCATTTGCACCGTCTTGCCAGCGAAAGAACTTTCTTGCCGCGCTGGCGGAAAGCTAATTGAGGTTTTTGCTCGCTCTCCTGAGGGTGATAACATAACAGCCAGTTGCACCCCCTCCTCCTTCCCACCCTCCGCTCTCTCCCGCTCATCCCCTTCTCTCCGACAGCAAGTGTGGAGCTTGCAGTTCATCCGAGTGAGAAACTCCAAATTTACAGGACAGGCCAATTATCAGCATAACACCAGCGCTGGGTGGGATCCAAACACGGAGGCAGGCAGACAGAGAGACGGCTGCGAGGAGCATCAGCATCTGCACTCTCTGGCCTGTCCTACAACATCAGCAAAAAAAAAAACACAGAATGACAAGCAAAGAAAAAACGAGTTAGTGTAAAATCACTTTGTAGCCTGGTGCTGAATTAATGAAATGTATTCATTTATGCTGGAGTGAAGATCTTCAAGTCTAATTTAATTGAAAATATGGGCTGAATTGGCAGGGAGTGGCTGTTTGAAATGCACCACTTTGCAAGTCATCATTGGCAACATATTATTTCAGCAGAACTTCGGTCTTTGGGTCTAACCATAGAGCTCGACACACAACGCTCACTGACTTGTATTTAATAGTCATTGTGTCCAGCAGATTTCAAATGTCAGCATCTGCATTTTAGTTAGAGGTTATCAGCGGGGAGAGTGATGACTTCTCACTGGAGACTAGACGGAGATGCCTCAAACTCTTTTATTAGGGAGCACGTTATTATGTGTGTGCATATTCCTCCACAGATTATGAGCCTCGTCTTTTCTCTCAAGCTGGTTATTAGCATACTGGGCTCATTGTGAAGATCAGTTTGAATCTTTATCTGTGTATTTGCGCTGTCACCAGTCTGCATTCACGACACTGAATCGAGAAAGCGTCTTAAGTAGGCTAATTAAATAAACTGGCAATGCTTGCACAGTGCTCTTTTCGTCATTATGGGAAGTGCTCTGGAAAGCCTGTTGACCTGTCAGGATTTATATGGAAGAGCCTGGCAGGGGTTGGGAGGTCCGTAATTGCGGAATCCATCAAAACAAATGGATTCTCTTCAAGAGCAAGCCGGGACACAGTCCTGTTTTTGCACCATATTTCATTGTATTGTTTGCAGCTCGAAGGGTTCAGGGCCACTTTCTTGCTCTGTTCTGCTCTTGGAATGACTCCTTTTTTTTTTTTTTGTTAGCCTGTGTGGTGGACACTGATTGAGCCATTAGATTTGCTTTGTCTCTGAGAGTGGGCTGGGCATGACCCTAACACTATTTTGTGATGATGCCAGTAGAGTTTGCCTCTCTTCTTGGCTCCACCGCTGTGTACTCACACCGTATTAAAAATGGAAGAGGCGTAGACCCTGTCATGCATGCTTCCCCATCCTTCAGGAATGTTCCCCTGGCTGCCCCTTAAGTGCGTCCTAGAGGAGGACGAGGAGAAGTGGAGGAAAAGAAGGGAACGAAAGGAACCGGCGAGTCTCACTGCGCCACTTGGTCCTGACAAGCTAATTGCAAAGCTGTGTAGGGGAGGATGCCTGCCATAATAGTGCAGGAGGGCAGAATTATCCTGTAACGAGCCCCGTCTCTCCCTCCTCCATTCTCCCCTGCCTGTCCGTCTATCTCCCCAGTTTTAGCTCTGATTTACTTCTCAAGCTCTCCAAGCCTGTAATTACTAGACTTAACAATGACAAGCATCTGTCTTGTCTGGACAGCATGTAATATTTGGGCAGAAATGTGCTATTAAATTAGCTCCCGCAATCAAGTGGGTCTTAATTATTCTCGTGGACTCAAAAGGTTCTAATGAGAGATACCTCTCCTGGAATAAAAAAAAAAAAAAAAAAGGCTTTCCAGTTTGGTAGATTGTGTAGTGACAGCTCTTTGCCTCATGGATAGCAGAGCATAATATTATGAGTGCTATTGTGAGGACTCCAGGGGACACTTCTGCGAAAGCATACAACGGAACCTGTTTAAGTGGAGAGAGAGAGAGAGAGAGAGAGAGAGAGAGAGAGAGAGAGAGAGATCAAGAGGTGGAAGGGATTATACCGAGTACCTTTTCAGCAGGCTGTTTTCTTTTAAACTTTGTGTGTGCACATGTGTGATCCTCATGCCTAACGACGTCCTCTGTACACCATTAAGCAGGCTCACTGGGGGTAATTGCCCAAGTCATTAAAAGTTTGATGATTTCGCTGTTGGGTGGAGCATTGCCTGCCCTTGCTTTGGCTCACTTCGACGTAGGCACGTGACATGCTCACGACTCTCACTCTCTTTCTGTTTTTCTCTCTCTCTCCCTCACATCACCTTTTTTTTTTTTTAAACCAGTTTTAGGGAATGGCATGTCACCTCCTTTCTCTCACCATTTGAGTCCCTAAAAGCTCCTGAGCTAACACTGTTTTCTTGAATGGGCTAAAACATGCTTGATATGGAATGGAGGGCTGAGACAAATGGAAAAAATAGCTGAATTGAAAGGTTGCTGGGTTAGTGGATTATTTAAACTGAAGGGAGTTTTATTTTTAGTGTAATTACATTAGCTAGCAGTTGTAGGTTTGTGAGGGGAAATAGTGTAGGTCGCTTTTTTGTGTAATTGCTAGCTGATGTCAACAGCAGTGGGATGATCTACACTCACAGGGCAACCCCCCCCCCCATCTAAGTGCTTCATATCATAATCATATCATACAATGAGCAGTCATGAATTTCTTGCCTCCACATGCTTGAGGCTTTTGCTTTCCATTAGCAAGATCAACATGGCAGTAGCAATAATGCCATCTTATGCTTCTCTTTGATGGTTTGCTTACTAAAAACTGAATGATTTGAGAATACCAAACTCATCGTCATTTTATGTAGTTAATTTTCTAGTCCCTCAATTCCACAGGCTAACGTTATTATTATATGGTTGTTGCTATGGTTTGTCAGGATTTTCTAGAGCTAACTGCTTTCCCTAATTCCTCCCATGTTTTGTGTATTTTTGGGCAGCATTTGCATTATTCGATACAAGCGCTAACCCTATTTAAAAAGACGAGTTGTGTTGCTTTCTAAGCCAAGAAGCTAGCAAGCAATTGCAAATAAAGACATGTACAGCATGCGATACAAATGAAATAGCAGTCCAGAGCCTCTTTACCCCACTCCCACCAACTAAGAATGGCAGCGACAAGAAGACCTATAAAACTCCATTCCAAGGTCAACACCAGTGCCACAGCTGGCCAGCTCGGCCCTCTGGACCTCAATAACTGCAGAACCCAGCAGTGAATTGTGGACCCGCGGCTTCATTCATGCCTTTCCGAAGCTGATCTGGCCAGACAGGGAGGAGGGACCCATGCCTCTGTCTCTCAGGCCCAGTTATCCTTCTGCCAGGAGGCTTGAGTCTCTATAGCATCTGCTGCTGTGCTTCAGACACTCTGGAGTACAGAAAGCTCCCTGTTACCCATTAGACAGACCATTGGAACTGACATGTAGCTCTCATGATGTCTCCTCCTCTTGCTTCTTGCTTTTCCAGCCTCTTTCCCCATTAGATATCAGCCACAAGCATTACCTTTAGTGCCCCAGACTGCTGTAGCCCCACATGGCTTGTTTAACATGTTGGCTATAGTCTCTAAGGACAGCTTGTGATGGAGTGTCTGACTGACAAGCCAGTCCTTGTCATCTTAAGAGGTGAAAAACATGCACAGACAGACACAAGGACAAGAATGTGTGCTCACACATACCCACTCATGTAAGGAGATAAACATATAGGCAGATAAATACACAAAGTATCAAACACATTTGTCCTCTATGCATTTTACTTAAAGCTCTCATGTGTGTCAACGTGTCCCATGCTACAGGAAAGAACCCATTACCACCAGGCTTGAAAAATCACACTGTTTCACCTACTTGCATTTTACGTGGGACTTTATTTTTTAAACTCTTGTTACCTCTATTCCATGCGCTTCCATGATCACCCATAGTTACAGATCCATTTCTCCTCTACATAAACCCTATTCACAACCAAGATGAGCCTCAGCATCTAACTAGACCTGCTGCCTGGCACTATAGAGAAGAGCAGATGACAGAACGGGCGAACCAGGGATAGGCCAAGCAGAGAAGCTTGTAGATGGAACTGAGTTAGCACTGCAAAGCTGCTCATTTGGAACTCTGGGGGAAAAAAAAAAAAAAAAAAAAGAGTTCTGAAAAGGTCAGCTTTTTCATTCCTGGCATACAATTAGATGAGAAATGCTAATATAATTACTGTATGTCTGGCATTGCAGGTCATCATAGTGACCTTATCAGAGACTGTGTGAAGTTAGGAAAGAACAAGGGAGAAGTTTGGTGTATAGCACATGACTGTGGTAAATTCAAGTTATACTACTTTTTTTTTTTTTTTCAGGTACTCAATATTTCTTAGATGTCGGATAAAGCTGTTCCCAAGATATCTTTTTGTATTGACCAAAACTTTTGGACTTCTGAAACATCAATACTCTAGCCTATATATCTTTTATAAGGCATATGAAGGTTTCAAACCTTCTGTCAAAACGCATAACAGGATATATCCTTGATTAATGTCGAGACGTTTCAATTGGTTTATAGTAATGTACTGTATTGTACTGTTCATATTTTTAAATCATTCATAACCTTCATCAAAACTCAGTTGTTCCCTGAACCACATTCGATGAGCTCTACATGTGGTGGGTATGTCTGTGTGTGTTTCAGCGATTGCAAATGTCATCTCACGTAATCTCAGACAGCTCTGTGGTTTTCTCTGCCTCCCCAGTCACCAATGAGTATGGGGGTGTTGTCTGGGAGTAATGCCATGGCCCACATCTATGCTGCTTCGTATGTAATTAGAGTCATGAAACTGTTGGTCCTTGGTGCAGGTTTGACAGTATCGTTCCTGCATGGCGTGGTAAAACAAAAGTTATGTCATTGAAAAAGTGATTAAGTTGAACCGCAAGTCAGGACTGCTGGAGTGCTGGTAGGTTTTGTTCACTGTCATGCTGGTCGGGATGTCCTATATATTTCCACTTTTTTGTCTGGCTTGGAAGGATGTACAGGACGTGTGTGGTCTGCCACATGAGGGTGTCAGTTTGTGTACGAGTGTGTGAGTGCACTGTGCTGTTCTGCTATGCAGGTGAAATGAAGCTCTAGTCCGGTTTAGCAGGCCCGTGCATGCTGAGCTGCAGTCGGGCAGAACAATGTCATAGCACGGCCCATCACAGCAGGGCTCTTTTCAGCCTACTAGCCCGCGACTGGGTCTCGATCACTGCATCCCTATTGGTATTTGCTATATATATATATATATATATATTTTAGCAAAGTGTGGCATCCACACCCACTGATCTGGTCCAGGGAAAATTTGTTTTGTGCTGTGGTATGCGGTTCAAGTTGCCATTGCTAAGGCTATATGCTTTTTGATGGCGGAGTGAAAGCAAGACTAATGACAGCTGGGCGGGAGCTGGTCTCACTGGGTCTGGGGATAAAGAGGCAAACAGTGCAGGCTGCTGTCTGGCTGCTCTCAGCTTACTTCTCTTCCAGGACTGCTCAGGTACACAGGACTGCCTACATACTCTACTGGCTCAGGCAGAACCAATGCTTCTACCATTTCTCCTCTCCTGGGTCTTGCAGGAAGGACAAATGCATCTGTACATAGATAGTACATCTCTATCTATGAAATATTTCAATTAGCACCCTGCCTGTCTTGTATGCAGTGCAGTCTGTAGATAACTAGACTAGGCGGAAGCACAATTGTTGTTTTAGCTCTGCACTCCACTACATTGGATATTAAATGAAACCATGACAATGAGGCTGAAGTGGAAGATGTCGGCTTGAATTAATTACGCGTATTCATATCTGTACTGATTAAATCATATGAGAATCACAGCTCAACCCCATTTAATGTGCTGGAGCACAGAGCCAAGCCAACAAAAATGTTCAATTTCTAACAGACCATCCAGAGGGCAACTGTAATATAGAAAATGTTTAGGATTTTGATTGCTGCCTTGTTGTGTTTGTGTATATGTCAGGTGAATCACAATTTCCATCACTTGATTGAGGAGAAATGAGAGATGATTGGTGCTGTTTGGAGGACACTGAGCACTGTAATCACCTGTAATTTACAACATGTGACATTACTCCTACTCCATTGTCACTGACCCATGGGCTATGTGCTTTCAGAGACACTCTATAGCTCATTGGATTATGTAGCATTATACCATTTGAAATGATGGTTGCTGCAAGCTGTGACCAATTAAAATTGAACAAAGCCAGCTCATCTGCTCAGCTCTGCTTAGTAGGTCAGAGAATTTGGCGGAAGTGAATGCACACGTGCACACACACACACACACACACACATGCACACACACTCCCTATGACTCCTTTTAGCTCAAGGCACTGCTTTTCTAAGCCACCGCTTTGGCATCTATGGATATTTTGCCATGTGCAGTGCTATCCTGTTCTATGTGAGAGCAGATTACCACGCTTCTGCACGCTGTCATACTGTCACTTCCATATCACGTATGCAAATCTGCAGTTCACCTTTTTCATACACTGGATGTTAAACTAGAACATGCCACAAGAACTAAGCTTTACTCCCAAGCCTTTAAACCACCTTTTGTGGCTGTTTGAATGGGTTTTCTTGCTTTCTGCTGTGTGTGCTGCAGGTATAAGTAGGCAACATGGCACAGCTCACAGAGCCTAAAGCCTGACAATAGGTCATCTTTGTATGGCTCAGGTTACTACAGAATTGATGCATGAGCTGCAGTAGTGCACTCATGTTACAGTAACGACAGTTACAGGACAAGAATGTAAGCAAGAGCATGGGAAGAGTGATGACCCTGATTATGCAGGCTTGAAACCATTGGTGCAGTCCAGCAGCTGTCCTTTCTGACCCACAGTGACATGAGCATGGTCGATCAGCTGTCCGGTGGCCAAGAGACTGGACAGATTAATTGCGAAGACTGGACTGTTTGTTAGGTGCTGGTGGGTGATTGGTGTGGGGCTATCACAAAGTTGTGTTTTTTTCACATTTTGAATAATTAATAACTTTCCCAATGTCTCACAATGTATTCATATCAAATTCCCAACATAATAGTATTAGTAGTTACAGTTTTGGAGGGTAAAGGCTGACAAATGGCTCCTCCAAGGTGAATGAAGCCATTCGAACTGTCAGACACATTATGCCAGTCATGTATACTGATTGCTAAAATAAAGACTAGCCTAATGAAAAGAAGCCCTGGAATCACTGCTACTGCTACCATGCTACTAAATTCGAATTGCAAGAGATCTCAATCACAAAATGATTCAAATTGTTCACATACAAGTTGCATGGAACTGTAAAACTGTATATCTGTCCTTCTATATTTCATGTATTAACATTTCATAACCATGTTCTCTATTATCATTTCTCCTAACATGCTGTTTTTTTTTTTTATTCCCACCTGTCTCTCAGGTCACTTTCACAAAGAGGAAGTTTGGCTTGATGAAGAAGGCTTATGAGCTGAGTGTCCTGTGTGACTGCGAAATCGCCTTGATCATCTTCAACAGCTCCAACAAACTCTTTCAGTATGCCAGCACCGACATGGACAAAGTCCTGCTCAAATATACAGAGTACAACGAGCCTCACGAGAGCAGGACAAACTCCGACATTGTGGAGGTGAGTGGGTTTTCATCAGCTGCTTTTATGTCGCTAATAAGTAGTTAAAAAGGGGACGAATGGAAACATGTGCGAGGATGTGGTTCATCTGCTGTTCTCAGGCTGACTAAACTTTAGATTCCCTTCTCAGATATTCATAAAGTACAAAAACACTACAAACTATTTACCAGAAATTGTATTTTAGTCAACTACGTCACCGATGTTTGTCAGCTTTTCACTAGAAACTAGTTTGCTTTCATATAAATCTTAAAAAATGATATATTTGAGTTCAATATATTGACATTTATTTATATGAAATAATTGCAATTAATGAATTAAAAGCTAAAAGTTGATTTAGTGCACTTCATTATTTAATGTAATCCAAGAATGATAGCTGACATTACACATGAAGTTTGTGTGGCGCTCACACAGCGTTGTTGGGTACAGCAAGACGTCGGACTGAGGGTTAACCGTTTCCGTCTCGTCCTTGTTCTGATAGGGTTTCAGGACATCTGCAGGGTCTGATAAGTTCAGCCAAGCTTCAGTCTGGCAACTGACAATGAGCATGGATCACAAAGCAGCTTTGCTAACGCTAATACCAAATAAACAGTATGGAGGCCTTAGTTTGTTTTGTTTAAGATTAATTCATAATGTTTTTTGGATATATTTATATATTCATAGTTTGTGTGTATACAGTCAAGCCAAAAAGTCTGCACACCCCTTTCACCTTCTCCACGTTTCATTACATTACAGACTTATTCTACAG
>JAOUQW010000034.1:18709405-18719923 GCA_028565825.1 Olivaichthys viedmensis | reverse complement strand
TAGGTACACCAGATTATTATAGGAACCCAGTGTATTATATAATGTTATTAAATATTTTAACTTTGTATCTGGCCACAGGAACCAGATCATGCCATATAATGATCCATATAATATTATATTAAACATTTAAATATTTCTATGTTTGCAGGAACCAGAACAGGCCGTTTCTGCTGTTCCTGTCTCTGGCTCACGTCCACACGCCACTCTTCATCTCCAAACAATTTGCAGGAAAAAGCAAACATGGCCTTTACGGAGACAACGTGGAGGAAGTGGACTGGATGATTGGTGAGAGAAATCTGGTCATGTGACCTGGTTTAGTTTGCCCTCTTTTCCTTCTGGTTTTACATTCTTTTAAAAAAATAAAATAATCCAGTCACTTCCTGTGCCTACCTGTTTAGCTTCTCGCATCGTTATCCACGTCCTGTGATGATATAGCAACATAGTAGGGTTTTATGAGTAAATACAGTAGGATCCGAAAGTCTGAGATCATAATCAAATTTTTCCTCAGACGAGACTCATCATTCTTCACTAGAATAAGTCCAAAACAGTGGGTTCTTATTGGCTGAAAGCAGCAGGGACAGTAATGCACAATACAATGTATTGAATACATGAGCTCACAGACGCCTGTGATTGGCTAGTGTCTCTCTGACTTAAGACTTCTGGCCCTGACTGTAGCTGTAAACCTTTCAGTAAACAATTAGCAGGTTTTAACTATCTTTCTGATTTGTCCTCTTGCAGGCCGAATGACTAAGACCATTGAAAAGTTGAATCTTTCTGAAAGGACTCTGATGTACTTTACGTCTGATCACGGAGGAGACATCGGAGAATCTGACTCACAAGGCCAAAATGGAGGCTGGAATGGAATTTATCGAGGTGAAATGTGAAACTAGCGATGTACAGATCTCATTCTCTGCTCTATAGGTTGTAATGCTACACTGTAATGCCCCAAAACTGACCAAAACTCACCACCCTTTGAGGATGCTTCTCCTTAAAATTAGGAAAACAGAAACAAACACGAGAGAATAAGGTTCAGAAACAACGGCATGTGCTCGATAAGACTTTACAAAAGCGTAAGCAAACATAGAGGGTCTATACACACAAACTAATTGAGGGGAAACAAGTGAACATGTGAACACAATCAGGGAAAACAAACCAATCACAAGATGAGGGGCGGCGACAGCACGAACACAGAAACCGAAACAAAAACATGATTGCATGGTGCTTGTTGCCATGGGAATCTTGACGCAATGGGAAACGGTGACAAAAATTGGCATTAGGATAACCACTTTTCTTCAATCTCTCATCTTATGAAGAACCGTAATGTGGCATTGACTTGGGGGGGCTTGTACTAAATTGGCATTTAATTAAATGCTCTCTAGATCGCTTATGTCTTATCCCCATAAACATAAATTTAACCATTTATCGTGCTACAGCTAGCCGCAAACATGGGATAAGTAAGGAAGAGAACACTGTGTGTGGTGCAGTTATAGTAAAATAATGAGTGATGAAGTGGAGTTACTGTTGCCACCCCGGAGTTTATTATTTTCCTATAACAGCACGTCCCCGAGTGTTTTATTCCGCTTATACCACAGCAATTTGCCAACGATTACACATTTTTATTCATTAAAGAATGACATGTTGTACTTTTTATCCATTTATAGTTACATTTAATGTTGTGGGACGTCCGCAAAGCAAGTTAGTTCCTATTATCATTTATGTTATAACAGCTATAAACACTTGTTCCCTCACCAGTCTTTTCTCTCTCGCTCTTGTTAAGTAAATAAGACAAAAAATGCAGCTTGTCATGTTAATGATAAACCACAAAGCACAAGCTCCTCTGCCCTGAAGACTTTCCCATGGCAGAAAAGCAGAAAAAAAACTAAAACAAATTAATTGTTGGTGTGACCAACATTTACATTTAAAACTGCATCAATTCTCTTAGGCATACAGTCGTGCAGTTTTATAAGCACATTAAGGAAATTGATTATGTTTTTACCTAAAAACTGCTCTATTACTTAATATATTACTTTATCACTTCTCTGTAACATTACATTTTCTGGAAAATTAATGTCTGGAAATCTATTCTAAATTTGCTCTATAGCTAAATTTGCTCTTTTCTAATGACACATTAATGCAAAAGACAAATGTTAAAAATAAACATGTAAAACAAAATGTATATAAAACATTTAGGGTGCCTCAGACTTTTGCACAGTACTGTGCATGTGTGTGTTTGTATATATATATATGCAGTATATATGTATGTGTAGATATAAATATACAAGTGTATTTTGTATTCTACTTTTGTAGTAAGCCTACATAAGCCTCTACAACCTCACTGTGTTTGTATGTGCCTATGTGCATTGTATGTGAATTTTCCAATTTTATTGCAGAAATTAAGAACCAAAGGCCATAGTGACTGTGCCAGTCCTGATCCTGATGACTGTTTTGGCCACAGTCCCCTCATGGACGACCGTTTGGGCAAACTAAATGAAGAAAGCGATTTAATATACAAGCGCTCTGGTGTAAGTACTGCCTCCTCCTCCTCTGCAGTTTTTTGTTGATCCCTGTTTCTATGTTGATATTCACTACAGGCTTTAAACAAGAAAGAACACAGAGGCTGCGATAGCCCGGACCCTGATGCCTCATATGTCCTCACACCCCACACAGAAGAAAAATATAAAAAAATTAATGAGGAGTTTGATAATATGATGCGAAATCATAAAATCGTAAGTAAATGCAACATTTTTGCTTGGCTTTGTGGCAGAAAGGATGCTCCCTCCCTATTTTGTTCATATTAATTTTTACCCCATTACCCCGCCCTGCAACCTCTGTCCACAATATTTTGATGCAGTCCTTTTCAAGCATTAACCTTTTTTTAGTTGGAAGTATACTTTGTTTTTCTCTTTTCATTATTTAACGCTACCCTGACGCTACCCCGATAAGATCACATTGTTTGGATAGGTGTCACCCTTTTGGAAAGCTCTACTGCAGAGCTAGTTTCAGAATATTAGGCTTTGCCCTAATCAAACAATCCACTGAATTTTAGCTGAACGCCTCGTATAATGAAAAAAGTTTTTTTTTTTTTTTAATATAGACACAGATTTACACGGCCATGAAAAATATTTCCCTCCAGTTCAGTGTAGTAGCACGAATATTGACGGATCTGTAGGCTGTGGTGATTGATGTGTTCTTTTCCACAAGCCTAATTTTTGCACCCTGGTAGATCTGGAAATTAAATTATTTTTTTCCTTCAGCGCTACGTTCTGCCTGGGTCATGTGAGAGAGAAGAGGATTGTGGAGAACTTAAGCATTCTCTCTCTATTTCTTTGTCACCCAGTTCTCTCATTAGAGCACGTTTGTTCCTTTTTCGTCTGGGCAATTCCTTTTGTGCTTCTAAAGGCATTAATCGCTCCCCCGATCAGCCTTCCAGACTTCCAGACCCCAACAAGTTAAGATGAAGATGTTCCATACAACAACCTGAAGACCCCCCAAAAAAGACATTTTAAGGACTTTTTTTCCCCCTGATACAATGGTGATCTTATTGTGAGTGGTGACCATAACATTCTGCACCTGAGACTGCCGAGGAGACAACCCACCTCTACTGTCCAATCTGCACATGAACAAAGCCCCACTTCTTTGTGCCATTAACACACTAATAATATCACTAACGGGCTCACTGTAGCGTGCTGTGAATGGAGTGGTCTCACTTTCACTGCTCACACTGACCCACCCAGAAAACACTGTGCTTAATCAGCACTGCACTGTCCTTATATCTTGTACTTTATAAAGATACTGTATGCTGTTTGTACTTTCACTTTATTGCACATTGTCTTAATCATTTGTAAGGATTTACAAGCATCTAATATATGTAGCAGTCTGACTCAACAAACTGTATACAAGTGCATTTGTTTTTAGTAGAGCAGACCAAGTGCAGTGCTGACTATTGCCATGCTAGAATGGTGATATCACACTGATAAATGCATGTTTATTCATTTAGACGGTATATCTAACTATTGTTTATTCATATATATATATATATATATACACAGTATATCCAACTATGTTGTTATGTGTGTTGTGCCTGGATGAAAAGTATTTCTTACACTGGATAGCTGAAGGTGATCCTGAGATTCTTTTTTCTCCTGAGATTAACTTTTTCACTGTGCTATCCATCTTCTGGTTTACGCCATTGTTTGTTAAAAGCACCAAAGGCCAGGAGTCGTCTTTCACTCCTGATAGAAGCCTGGAGATATGTATGTGCTCACACACAAAGCCATTATGAGTCTTAAACCTAAAATCGTAATGACTATGCCTAAAAGTAAATGGATCAAGATTGAAATGATTTAAAATACGAAAAATAATTATTTCTATGGTGGAATTATGGTACCTCATTCTGTGGGGTTGTGTTCTTCATTTTGTACTTGATGATAACCTCTCTGATTAAGAGCCACTAAACCTCTACATGTTTGTGTGTTTGTATGTTTGTGTGTGTTTGTGTGTGTGTGTGTGTGTGTGTGTCTGCATCTTCTCCCTGCAGCCCACAGCTTTACCGCAGCAGAATTTCTCCATGCATGTGGCCGTGCCGGTGACAAACCCCAACGCCATGAGCTATAACCCCGGGAGCTCTCTGATTAGCCAGGGCCTTCAAGCTGCTGCCACGGTCTCCATAAGTGATGCCACCATGCTGTCCCTTCCTCAGACCTCGCTCCAAAGAAACGTGGGGCCTGCTGGCGCCCCCCACAGGCCACCCAGCACAGGCAGCGCAGGTCAGTAAAGCCTTACCTTGCACCCTATGGGTCTAACTGCAAAAATATGTTATTTCATGCTTACATCACTAGTGCCATATTTCCTCACTGATTCTCTGATTTCTTTCTGCTTCGAGGAATGAACATGTGGAGAGATGTTTAATGCTCTGGAAAATAAAATAGTTTTTTAGAACAAGTTCAAGCTTTGAAGCTTATTTTTCTCTATCAGTCAACAATTTGATCTGTTCCTTAATGAGGCAATTTTTATTTCAAATATCTCTGCAAATAATGCGAATTAGTAAAATGGTACATGAAATTGACGAATTGTTTCTCGTTGACACTAAATAAAAAGAAAACAAACAGGCATGTAGTGAATTTTCATAAGGTGAACTATTTAGCACGAGACGGTGAGTTTGTTTTTAATGGCAGCGCATGAGCCATACAAAGCAAGTGTGCCAATACTTTAATCTTAGTGAAAATAGAGAGAAGATTGAATGTCTCTGGGAAAGTAGAGAGAATGTCTAGTGCAAACTTGGTGTCGGGCACTAGGTAGGGAGCAAACCATAGCTAATAGGAAGCCCTTTGGGATTTGGCCTAACATGAAGATGGCAGATTTTACTTGGATCAGTGACAAGAAATTATTGGGGGTAAATAAAAAAAAAATAAAAAACCCATTACATTTTATGATATAACCTCCTAAATCTGCCAAAAAAAGGGCATTGGCCGACAGTCACTACACTACTACTGAAGATTGCCATGCCATACTGTCCGGTAGAAAAGTGATTCCAGCAAGAGGCATGATCAGGTTGTGCATTTCATACCTTTTAGATATTGACAGGAAGGTAACTCGAGTCAATTAGTATCAATCAAACTAATATCCTGGAAGTGAAAACTGCACTTTTGTAACATAAGTGAGCTGGATGGATAGCAGATCATTCCTGGTTAAAATAAAGAGAGATAAACGAGAAGTATATATACAATAACCATTTATTAATTCACATAAAATCAGCTTTTGGGCTTTGATGTTGAAGTTAATCAAAAGCACAGGGAAGGTGCGAGGCTCTAGTGAGAGCCTAACATAGTGTGGCTGTTTAGGAGAATGTAATACATCCACTTTTCAAAGTTTTAAATGTGCAAGTTTTAAAGGTAACATTTCAGCGGTTCACTTTACAGGTTTTTAGTGCTGGAAATACCGCCATAGCTTTGATGAGCTTGTGTTAGTGTGAAGGGTCAGAGAAAAAAAAAGAAAAAAGATTATAGGTGCAGGCAGGGGAAGTTGTCCCATGCTGCAGAGTTGCAAAACACCATTGAGGTGTTGCCACAAAGCCCCCTACACTGACCACAGCTTTGGCCAAGCGCTGTTACGTACTCCACATGCTGGCACATACTTCCTGTCAGCCTATGCCTGCACCTGTATCTGAAGATTGTTGTTGCACAACTTTCAAGTTTCATTTCTGCCGTTTATGAGTAATATAAAGTGACTATGGAAATGTCTTTTTCATTACAGTGTACACCACATTTGCTGGTCCATTGAATAACAAACTCTAAATGAAGCTACATACTTTATCTGGACTATATGATGCATTATTTTCCCTTTTACAGAGAGGCAACGTATACTTTTTGCATTGATCTAACCTTGTATGCTTATTTTTTATAGCACATTCATACATTGAAACCAATAAACCTATATAATAC
The DNA here is from genome assembly GCA_028565825.1 of Olivaichthys viedmensis. Lineage (NCBI taxonomy): Eukaryota > Metazoa > Chordata > Actinopteri > Siluriformes > Diplomystidae > Olivaichthys > Olivaichthys viedmensis. Next base: position 18,713,483 of record JAOUQW010000034.1, on the reverse strand, counting down.
AAAGATTTAAACCAATCCATACATGAAGTGAAATCACGAGCTTTGGTATTATCTGCATAATTTTGACTGGAAACAAAGACACGGTTGTCATGGAAAGCAGAAATCACCAAATTGTAGGCAATTCAAAACCTACATTCTTAGCATAGCTGAGAGACGTGCATCTATGCAGGTGAAAAATAGTCTATATGGCAGTTGCCAGTAGCCTACACTGTAGCTAGCTTATTTTTAATGAACATTTATATGACATTAAAATGCCTAGTACATTAACGCGACCGATGCAATGAAGCAATATATAGATTTTTTTTCTTTAAACAGACATAATTTATACTCTGATGTGACTTATAGTCTAGAAAATACGGCAATTAACAACCAGAATCAGACTACCTGACTGACTTTTTATGCAGTTGAGTGCAGCATTAATTATGTAAGGTTTTTTATGTCACACACACACACACACACACACACACACACACACACACATACTTTGAGAAGGGATGCAAAGGTTTAATCATTTTATTTTGTGCATTTAATAAGGCAGCATGCTGGGTAGCCCATAGTTCTGAGTGCCAAATGTTAAGTCCTCTGGTGTAACTGACTATATCAGGTCACTTTAGCTCTAGTGTGTGTATTTATTTCTCTTTATTGCTGCTTTGAAAGCTCTTTTTTCTTATAATGATTCAAAGTGTAGTTTAACTGGACATACTAACATGGCTAACAATAGATGAAAGATAGTACTCACTATTTGGCATCATAATATATAATATGTATTTGCTTGAACTGTCTATTTAAATCTGTAATCTATATGGCAGCATGTTCCTGCCATTGACAGGCCTGCTGTCCTGCATACAGGTAGCTTTATCTACCTAACTTATGCATTATTTGCCATCTCCTTCATATGAGAGATTGAGCGCAGTGCTGTTAGCATTTCTCCTTCTTCCTCTGATATCTGGGAATTTAGGTCATGTTACGGGCTTGTGATTGAATATGACTTTGTCCTTAATAAAGACAACAGAAGGGGGTCACCAAGGATTTGTTTCTGAAGTGTATTATTCAGAATGCATTAATGTCGCACTAATGTCAAAGAAAGCTTAGAAGGGATAATTCACCATAATGTGGTTAAGGGTGATGACCAGCATATCATTTACATAAGGCTATTTGGGCCCTGTTGGCTTTCATTTAGTATTAGCATTTTGTTAGCCACTTTGAGTGCAATAGTTTTAAATGGGCTATAAGAGATTATGCCAAGCTGTTGAGTGGAAAAAAAAGCAAAGTTTTGCCAGTCGGGTGTGTCCAGTTGTGTTGTCGACAGAGTGAAGGTAAACAGAGGAACACTCAAAGAAAGTGGTGGCAGCTGCTAGTGTCCCTGTCCTGCTGCTTGTGTGTACACACACTCTGTTGAAGGACGTGCACAAGGTCATGTGTCCAACTGTTCCTCGCTGACGGTTACAAATGCCAGGATTGCCTGTGTCAGTGACAATGTTGTAGCTGCTTTTTTTTTTTTTTTTTTTTAACCATTATTGAGTACCTCTTGGCAAAGGATACACTTTTGAAAACGATGCTTGAACACTTTCTAATCAGTTTAACTGCACAAACATTAGATAATGCCATCATGATAAGGGAATTTTGTCTTATCGGAAATGATGTTTCTTCATTCGGAGAATGTAAAGGTTAGTCTCTGTGAGTTATGATGGCTATATTGCATGGGGTTTGTAATGAAATTGGCTTGGTGAAATAAGCTTTTCAAAACGGTTAGTTGCTCAGTTAGGGGTCCGTTTATATCTTCGAGCAGCTCAGCATTTTGTTTGTCTTTACATTTGAAATGCTTAAGGCGCGACCCATGTTTTCACAGTTAAATTAAAAAAGACTAGCTGTTTTATTTTAAGGCCCCATTCTCTTGCTCCCTCCCTCCTCTAGTTTTCTTCCCCCTATCGACATGTGCATCTGTTTTTCCCGGTACTGCGGCAGTCCTTATATGGCTGCCGCTGGCTTGCAAGATAACCTCACCCAAGCATTCGGGCCATGACATCTCTCTAAGACCTCTGTAAACAATGATCAGACTGGCTGTCATAAGACTCGGTGTACGTGACAGGCAGAGACAGGTGGGTTTTGGCCGTCTCCCTGGGTTTGTGTGTGTGTGGGCGCATACACTCATATACTGTATACCCTGTTACTGCCTGCTGAGACTGAGAGTGTTAGGGTTGGACGCCCACATGTGATGATGAGGAGTGCAGTGTGGTAGTTATCGCATTCAGCCATGCACAGACTAGAGCTCTGTGCGTGCGTGCGCGTGCGTGTGTGTGTGTGTTTTCAGAGGAGCAGTCGCTGTGCTTTGTAGTGCAGAATGGCTGCTGATCGTTCAACGTCAAAGCTTTTTACTTTATTACTTATCAAATGTTTTCCCGCTGACCCATTTCCCTTGGTACAGTAGTACAAGAGGTAACAAGTGAATTAGCCATTGCGTTAGCAAGGATTACTCTTGAAGGTCTGAGATGAGAGCATACAGTAGTTCAGTATCTCTTAGTGAGAGTCTGGAGGGCTTCAGAGCTGTGCTTATTTAGCAGTGCCATTGCAGGGTGTGGTGAGGGACTTGTGCCCAAGGCTCTCAGCCTTTTGGCTCTCTGGCCTCACAGCACAGCTGTTGTTTGTTCCAACTAGCGCAGCAGCCATGAAGATGAACAGCTTCAGCGCTCTTGTAAAATAACCATTCCACACATAGCTCAGATTTTTCTCAAGCCTCAGGAACTGGAGAGAGAAGGGGCAGTTCAGAGCAGGAACGCTGGTTCTGCCGCTCCATCTGAGTGCTGGGAAATGCTCTGGATCAGTTCTTCCCAGTGAATGGCAAGCATAAGACAAGCTCTAATCCCAGCACATACCCAGCTCTGGAAAAAAACATTTCTCTTCACGTTGCCATGCTCTATTATGGTGGAAGCAAGTCTGTTTTTTTCCATTGGTGGAGTATCATTCTCTCGTTCGTGCACAATTTTTTTTAGCTTTTTAAAGTATTTCAGTGCATTACCTAACCACGTGTATAGTCGCCAGAGGACAGGGTGACTCATCACATCTCTGGAATAAAATGGCTTACTTTTTTGCTCTTAGTTCTCCTGCTGCTGCAGAGTGCTGGAGTTCTAGACTCTGCACTTCCATTTGCATTTTTTGATGTGTGGAATAGAACAGATGGCTTTGTGGCAGTCATCTCTAACACGTTCCGATGTTGACTGACAAACCTGTGGAAGTAATTTTTTTTTGTAAATTGACACGCCAAAATTTCCATGTGAAGCAGTAAAATCTCATCACACATGGTGAAGTGAACAAACTGTTCCGAACGTAGCCTGAGAGAAAATGTTGTTCTCCTTACAAGGATTACATTACTATATCCAACTAATCCATTTAAACCAGATGCACACAGTAGAGCCTGAAAAGACAGATAAGTACTGATGTCAAATTTTAAGCACACTGAAGGAATATTTCCCATAACAAGCTAATCTAATGCTAAATTGCCCCTATTAGTATTATTGTTATTTCTCTGCAAACTTTTAGATTTGGTGTCCTCATCAACCACTCTTACAGTAATGGATCAGTGGCATATCATACGTATACAGTCAAGAACCAACCCAAGATTTAATGCCTCTCTGAATTAGGCAGCTACTCATTTCAACCGGGCTGGGCCTTTTCTGCATCCTCTGTGCCTGGTTGCAGACAGTTCTCTCTGGATGCTGACCCAGGTCTTTTTTCCAGCAAGCCCAGCTGACTGTGCAGTGTCCTGGTTGCTGGAGTGGAGTGCCGTGTGTGTGTTTGGGCAGAATGGGGGCTTACGATCCCAAGGGTGATTATGTCTGAGGCAACTTATATGAAGTTAAATCAGTTTCACTAGAACCTGAACCTAAATTCATGATGCTTGAAAAAAAAAAAAAAAAACATGCATTTGCTGTAATTGAGCAATTTACTGCAACTCTTAGATATTTATATATATATATACTGTATGTATATGTATATACATATTTACTTTATTAGGAACATGCACACCTTCTCATTCATACAATTATCTAATCAGCCAATCGTGTGGCAGCAGCGCAATGCA
>JAOUQW010000034.1:18692777-18709238 GCA_028565825.1 Olivaichthys viedmensis | reverse complement strand
TGCGGATCTTGTTGATGAGAGAGGTCAACGGAGAATGGCCAGACTGGTTGGAGCTGACAGAAAGGCTACGCTAACTCGGATAACCACTCTGTACAATTGTGATGAGCAGAAAAACATCTCAGAATGCATGTTTTTTTCTGTGAAGTATCATGAATTCAGGTTCTGGTGAATCTGTTTTAACTCCATAAGCTTAGCACAGACTGCAAGTGGCTTAGAAGCACATGGCTCCAGAAGGTAGTCCAGGCCTGTCTGCTTTGTGCTGCTTTTTATATCATCTTTTTAAAACTATGCCCTGCTGAACATCTGTCTCAATGTTTACTTTTATGTGGAGCTGTGAAAGCTAGAGATTTAAAATAAAAAGATCAATACTTTTTATAGTTCCATAAACACAATAAATACAAATGTAAATACTCTTGATAGTTCCAGTTGATTACTGGTTACCGCTCGTGTCTGATCATATGGCTATTAAGATTCAGATTGATATAATGACGTTATAGCATATTCTGACTTTTTCATATTTCGCAAATTAAAATGAGTTTCACAGCTCAAACGTTTTAAAGGGGACTGTGAACCATGTGCATAGGTATATTCTCACACAGGCAAGCTCACAGTTTCCTGAAGCCCAGTGACGTTTACACTGTGTGATCATGCACAAAGAGGCAGCCATGCACTTAATTGTTCCAAAAATATGTCACGAATGTTTTGCTAAGCACCAATTAGTGAGCTAATGTGACAATCTATGAGACAATTTCATATTCAGCTTTAAGCATAGCGGTGCTGTGTAACTTTTTGGGTTAACAATAAAAGGTCTGTTGGAACATGCGTGAGCTCGAAATATTTGCTCGGCTGTGCAATTATACAATAAGCATGACAGTTTCCCTCACTAATCCCTCACAGAGGATTTCCAGGCTGTTAAAGAGCAATTATAAGGCCTGTTTGTTTGACTTACAATATTTTGTGAGAAACTGTTCCTGTGCATGTTATATTGTGCGTCTTGAGGTCGGTGACCACCATAGCCACTTCATCCAGTTTACCAATGGAGTTTCCAAGAGACATATATGAACCGTTTTTTTAGTTTTTTTTTTTAACTTTCATAGAGGCAATATAAATTATATTTATTTTTGTACTAGAAGACTCTCCAAGTAAAATATAAATCGATTTTTTTGGCAACAGTTGTTGGAGCTCTTTTGCAGGCTCTCATTGTTCTCGTGCGCAGTTTCCTGAGCCAAAACAATACATCTGCACCCGCTAAAGAGGTACGTTTCAGCCTCATTAATTAAAACTATAATTAGAATTTGGTCTCTTTTCCACTTAATCTATTAGGGAGGCAAAGCTTTGATTCTGGCAATCCATTAGACTTTTCTCACTGGCGCCACCCCTTCCAACATGCTATAGTTGTTTAAGGTAATGATGGCTCAGTAACAGTCAGGCCTCATCTAGCGCCTTGTGGTGCTTTCTGGATGAAAATGGCATTTTTGTTTTTCGCATTTAAAAGAAAACAAAGTGTTTGTGTTTATAAAGCCAAGCCATTACGTAAGTGGGTTCCCAAAGGACTGTGCGTTATTCAGAACTGTAAGAGGCTTTGTTTGGCTACGTGCAGCCTAATAATGCATCTCCTCCATGTTCTGTGTTCATTTATGGACAATTTTGTACTGGGTTCACTTGATGGGACAGGATCCAAAATGAATCAAACATAAACCCTGCCTTCTCAGAGAGAAAGACTATGGTATGTGGCATAACAGTGCACAGTGATTCTGCAGCAGCTAATGATGAGCAAAATAACCCAATGTAGGTGTTTTGGGTGCTTCTATAAATATGTTCAGATTTCCAGTAATTGAGAAGAATTTACTGGGTATAGATGTATTGATATATCTTGATGTATAGACATAAGATATGTTGTATGTTGAAATGAATCGTTACAACTGCTTTGCTGTATAATCAAATGATCAGTAGGACATCCTTTGCTAAGTAGCAACACAACAGGAGGGGCAAGGCATTGCCTAAAAAGTTTTTGTTCTCTTGATCGGCCTCTTTTACACCACTGTGTCAAATGAGGGTGTTTGCCTCTTTTTTTTTTTTTCTTTTTTTTTTACGCTGAGCCAAGTGTGGGTTTAACACCACACAGCTCTCAACTCTGTCGAGTTTCGGTTGCCGTGTGCAAGGCAACACCTCCAAGTTTCAGAGCAGAACTTTTGGATTGCTTCAATGCAATGATATCATAGTTTAGCACTCCCTCTGATCTTTATCAGAGATGCTGCCTGCTGCCATTGTGCCTTTTACAGTAATATCAACACATGTTCTTTCCTATCTGCGTTAGTTTGCACAGGACCCCTCCCCCCAGCCACATGCATACACCCTCTAGCACACTTTCTTTATATTTCCTGTTCAAATTTTATATTGTTTACTAAAAGTTGTTTTGTGGGTCCGGCAAGCGCTGCAGTATGTTTTTTCTCATGCCAAGGCTATAGAAAGCAGTTGAGGATTAGCACAGTTTTTTTGGTTAATCAGCATTTTTGTTAAAGTTAAGCTAGTCAAAGTCTAGTGTTAAAAGGATCCACTCTACATCATGCAGGCTTGTGCACACATACATATGTAACCATTACTAAGATTGTTTATTGACCCTTTCATATTATTCGTATGCAAAATAATCGTAGCACTTGTGTGAAACTTTGTTCTAATGGCTGAGATGGTGACTTGAAATAGGATTTTCCACATTACATATCCCCTATGTCTTCCAGGAAGTATGCTAAAACTGCGCTCTGCTGCTTAAAAAGACATTTCTTACTGAAAAGTGTATTTTGTTGTTGTTAAAGTTCTGTACAATGAAAAATGTGATTCAAGAATAATTGTTGGATGGCCATTTAAAATCAGAGCTTTACAGGTTAAAGTTAATCACTATACAGAATAGCACCAGAAACAGACCTTAAACTGTTGAGTAAACACAGTACAACATTACAGGGCTTGTCTAGGGCAGTAAAGAACAACTTTTTTTCAGGTAATACATGATAAATCCTGTATTCAAATATATAGTCTGTACACAGATGTAGTGTTAGTAACAGATGCTTCTTTTAAGTGGGTACAGTGTGTGCATAAAGTGAATTGAGCAGATGATAGTAAGTTGTTACATTCTAGAGCGTGATAAGGCCCGAACTCTGGTCAGGCATCCTCCACGCTCCCTTGTCTTTTCTCCTCATGACGCACTCTCCCTGTGTCCCATAGCTGTCTCTCACAGGAAATCATTGCGAGGGAGACCATGGAGAAAAACCTATGGACATGACTGCATGCTTTGCCAAGCACGTTAAATGCTAAGCGAGTGGAAATGAAATGATTCCTTTCCTAAAGATTTCTCACACGTTTGTTTTAAGAAGCTTGTTTTGTTTGATTGCTCAGTTGAAACCAGCGAGGCCCTATGACCATACGATCACACACAAGGGAAAAAACAGGACTTGTTCCCAGCTCACAGCGCATGTGAGCGGCATGTTCTGTTTCCACTGTATAAAGTGAACATTTGTGCTTGGTGGTGTTATTTTCAGTGGCCAGTAGTAATTCCTGTGTTTGTTTTGTGGGGGTTGCATGTTCGTATGGCCGAATGACCCGCGATTGTTGGAGAATATGTCAAGCGGTCGTGTGAAGGAAACTCCAACAATGTGGGCCAGCAGATGGTAGAAAGACAGCTTTGTAATGAGCTGACGTTCACACAGGAAGCTGGAAAATCCAACAATGAATATATGGATGACCATGACGTCAGGCATAAAGATGCAGTCACAATGGATTACACTATAATGGTTTAAAAAAAAAAGTTTTTAAAAATAATTTATTTATTTAAATTTGTTTTGTTTTGTTAGGAACTATACTAATGAACTGTTTTTTAGCCAGCCAAGATACAGTCCTGTGTAGAATATTATATAAAGCATTGTTATAGCATAAATGTCTAAGCCATTATTAGTTCATGTTAAAAAAAACTGTTTGCATTAAAAGTAGTTTATATGTTAAAGATTATGGGTTCTAAGAAGCATTCCAACCATTTTTGGTCAACCAATTCAGTACTTAACAGTTGTGATTTCTTTATTTTAGCATTGAGACCTTACAGGCCTTGGAACCTTGTTTTAAAGAAAGGTTTTAAAATGATTTTTGTACGTTAGTATATTTCTACAGAGGCATCTGAAACAAAATGGTTATATTTTTTAGTGAAACTAATAGGAAAATTGTGTAGTTACAGGGGTGAGGAATGTAAATCTAGACCAGCTGACTGGGAATTTAAGGGTTTAAAATCCTATGAAAGTCTAGGAAAGACAGTAATCATGTCAGAGATGGATTGTAAACAATGTCCCACTCCAGGATCATCTTTTGTTGGATAGGTGAAATAAAAGTATTGTAAATATAAGAAGTACAGGATGTTATTTGGGAATGGTACAGTATAACTTGAATTCTACCAGCAGTGATGCACTAGTAAAGCATTTTGCTACTTTTCACAAATGGAACTTTAATAGTTTTTTTATGGCAGTGAGTGGTTGCGCTCAACTCTAACGACTTTAGCCATTCGCATCTTAAAAAGCCCAAGTCACACTACATTTGTTAAACCGAAATGCCTCCCTCACCCATGGACGCACAAAGCCGGCTTTGATACGTTCGCTCACTGAGAGAACCGAGGGCTCATCAGTTCTAAAACGCTTGTTTTATTTTCGTAAATGTGCGGGATAATTAAAGAGTCTATTATAACTTTCCCAGAGGGTTGGGAACGCTTAACGTTGCGTGCCACTCTATGCCATGATTGCAGCTGCGAAATGGCGTGTTGTCAACTCGGCTTGCGGCTGATGGGAATCGGATGATTGGAACACGGTCCCATGATGCGCTACATCTTGGTGTGTCTCCACAGGAAACGGCTTTGTGAACCCCAGGGGCTCGCCGGGACTTCTGTGCACCACCAGTGGGAACGGGCTGGGAAAACTTATGCCCACGAAATCACCGCCCCCGCCAGGGGGCAACATGGGCATGGGGAACCGAAAACCAGACCTGAGAGTGGTCATACCGCCGTCCAGTAAGGGAATGATGCCGCCGCTGGTGAGTATGAGTTACAGAAGTTATTTATCTTACAGGACATGCACATACACGCATACAAAACTTTTCTTGAGCATTACTATTACTTTTCTATTTTCTCTTACTTTGAATGCACCTTTGTCGGACTGTGTGTGCTGGCTTCCTTACTACTGTCAGCAAAGCCCTTTTACACTGCAACGTATAGTGATTACAAAGGAAAAAAATAGGGGTGTAGATGCAAAAAGAGCAGCAGAATGGAATATCTCCAAGGCCCAGGTGCCATCACACTCTCTCAATTATTCATATAGAAATTAGAGGGCCTCTCTAATGATTATAATTAAGGCCCCGACAGTTCAGACCACATTTGACACCTGAGGCAATGCTAGCCTGTCACGCTCATAAATCACTGCAAAGGTAAAAAAGAAAGCTGAAAAAAAGTTTTACAAAATTGGCCCATGATAGGCTTGTTTCAGGCTTGCGTGCCACTCCGCATAGAGTTCTTAGAGTTGTTTGGAAAATATTGCCAAGGTTACCTAGTTACCTAGGGTCATCCTCTTGCACTGGCTGTTCTCTGTAAAACGTGTATGTTTTTGCTTGCCAGCATCTGGAAGTGGTGGGGTTTTATATATAAATCAAAATAAATTCTACATTCCAGGCTGGTGATATTAGCAGCCTGGTGGATTAAGTGGTTAAGAGTGTGGACGTGGATTTGTGTGTGTGTATGTGTGTGCGTGTGTATGTGTGTAAGGATTGAGGACTCCTTCTCTCTGTGCTTCAGACAGACAGGCTAAGGCAGGGGCAGGCGGTGTGCCCTGCAGACAGCCTGTCATTAGGATATAATGGTATTAAATTAATCACATCCCTAGTGTGACAGAGTGGGGATGAAGGCTTAATCAGAAGCCCAGAGTGCAAGCCAGATAATATCTTGTCGCCCTTGTCGCGTCTTCTCAATGTTATTGATTGAGTGTTAGGACAGTCGTGGCCCGGGCACAACTAGAAGACAGCTGGCTGCCTTCAAACCTCACATCAGAAAGTAAAGAAAGAGCTCAGAGTATTTATTTAGATTGTCTTCTAATTAACAGTACGTATTACTTAATGTGTGGACTCAGGAGCGTGTAAGAAAGTACTCGGTGATTACTTGTGCTGGTTCAGGTTGTTAGACAAGGTTGAAAGTAGAAAGGTTAATGTACAACTCATAAATAATAATAAAAAAAAGCATGTGAATTAGTTGTACAACTAATGAACAACTAACTAAATTCTGTCGTAATTCTAGTCGTACTGGCATACTGGTATTTTTACACCCTTAACTCTTGGGTATGTTCTCCACTTAATTATCAAACTTTTGATAGGAGTGTTGTAATAACAGTATTCTCACATGTTTAACCATATTAAAAGCTGTTTAGCTGCTCATTTTACCAGCCATCACTTTTTTGCAGGATTACTACAGTACATCCTCAGCCCAATGCATCTCGTTACTCCCCTGTGGTGTAGCTTTTAATCCTTTCCCTCCATTAAAATCAATTAAAGTAAATAAAGTAAGTACGAAGGAGAAGCGAAGGAATTGATGAAGCTTTTTAGTTCAATAGCCAAGATAAGTCTCACGCAAAAACACATCTTAGTAGTGAGGTCAAGTCCCTGGGAGAGCGTTCCTTGAGCATTTAAAGACCCGCTCTCCATCGACGCTCTACCCCAATTAAGGCGGCTATAGGCTCAGAGGGATGTATTACATTTGGATAGAGCTTTTACAGAACCAAACTGAAACCGCAGTGTGCTACACGCTGTGGTGACAAATCTGACTAGAAAGTGCAATTCATTTGACTGGTGGATGCCTTTACAGGTAACTCAAGTAGGGTTTGGTTTCTTTGCCATTTTCTGGATTTGAATAAATTTAGTCTAAAAGGCCTGTGTGCGCAAGGAAGGCCTGGAGGGCTTTAGAATATCTGGACTGTGCTTTCCTTAAGTGTAGTGGGTGTGGCGCCTGGTTCCACGCTGATACCATGCTCTGTTCTTTTTCTGTTGGGAACAGTCGGAGGAGGAGGAGATGGAGTTGGTGAGTTGCACCGTTTGCCTGGATGAGAGAATGGTTGAAAAGATTTCAGCAAAGCTACACATTATCGCGTGAAAAAACCCATCTGACTAATATGAGTGCACTTGCCTGAGCCGAATGCCGGCTAAGCCTGGCCAAGCTGAGTTCTGGATGTGTTCACCAGTGCAGTGAGTGTGCTGTGTAAAGGAAGTCCGGTTTGAGCTTCGTGTCTTTCACTCACACTGCATGTCTTCTTCAGTCTGGTCAGGTTATGCTTGAAAGTCCCAAACTACCACAGCTTGTCTCAGTTCCTCTAGTGTGTGTGTGTTCTTGTGGAAAGGTGTGTATGTGTGTGTGTGTATGTGTGTGTATGTGTGTGTAATCACACACATGAAAATAAATCTCCTGAGACCCATTAATCAATAATTTCAGTATTTACGGAAAGCTGTCTAGTTTTTGTTCTCCGGAGAGTTTTCTTCCTTTTCTAGAGTCTGGTTACTTCATTTGGGATGATGTCATACAGAGATAGAGCCCAGGCCAGAATGATGTCATCCTGTCGAAGAGAGAGGCCAATCACAGCGAGAAACCAAATGACTAGTCTGTGTTTTTCCTCCAAAAAGAACAGAGGTTTATGCGAAATAATAATAGGAAGATATTAACGATAAGAGGTCAATGGCTCCTCCAGAGATGCCTAGAGGTCTTTTACATGCATATTCAGTGACTCGTTTAAAAAAGAAATATTTCTCAAACTGAATAATTTCTCACCATAACTTTTGTATTAATATATTGTTGAATAATACGTTTTTGAGAGATACGCTTTTCTGTTTGTACTAGTTGAAACTTTTGTGCACTTTTAAAACACTTTGAAAGTCTTGAATTAATGTGAAAATATTCAGCAGCTAAACTATAAAGTTGAAGACAACTTCTTTGACTTTAAATGGACCAGTCGTTCCTGCGCTCTTCCTAAGTGTTTGGTTTAAGTGGCTGTTGCAGAACGTGTGTGTGTGTGCGCGTGTGTGTGCGCGTGTGTGTGCGCGTGTGTGTGCGTGTGTGTGCGCGTGTGTGTGTGTGTGTGTGTGTTTTGTGCACACTGCATGAACACTTTCCAGGAGTGACGGGATGCTTGAATTGCATGCTTGTCACCACACTGTGATGTATTCACAACAAGTCAATGCATTACCTTAAACACACCAGGGAAGTGTTTTGTTTTGACACTGCGAGAAGAACCTAGGGGAATTTAAGGTAAAGGGAAATTAATCTTCCCCATATTTACTTTTAATTTAACCTTTCTGACAAAAAAAAAAAAAGCTCTATTACTTTAATAGCTACTGATATGTGTGTTGTTCTGGTCTAAGACTGCTGTGGAATTTTGCTCTTGTGTGGCTGATGTGTATGAGCCAAAATGAATGTTCCTTGTGAACCTTCTTAGTATATGATTCCTAGTGTAGGTTTTATTAGCCAAGAAAGATTCACCTACAATGATTTGGATTGGCAGTTGCAAAACATGAAGCAAAAAAGAAGAAAAAGGGAATAGTACAAGCAACACTCAAATAGTTCCAGTTATTTAAAGATTAGAGTATCTACTGATTTTGTAATGTTTTGTAATGTTTTTTATATATACAGTATGTACAGATGAAACCGTATAGTATTATAATTACAATATGTGATGATGTGATGTAGTGTGTCATAAAACAGCTGTGATCAAACTTCTAATTTGTACCACATTCGTGTTGTCTTGTCCTTTTGAACACAAGCCAGCTGGTGAACAATGTTGTTCGAAGCAATACACTGATTTCTTATTTTGATGAAGCTACAGCACCCCACTGTGGTGGGAAAAAAAACCCAGACCATACAAAAATAGCCAGGAGTGTTAGAACTTTAAAAAAAAATACTTAAGACATGTGTTAACTAGTTATATGGACATTGCTCCTAGGGTCTCAGTGGTGAAAATCCACTGCCTGTGGTTAGAATGTGGAAGTTTAGTCCATGTACATGTGTTCCAATCCACTCAGGCTGAAACATAAACCTCATTAGTGGCAGTCAGGGGGGAAAAAAGCTGTGCTTTTTGAAATACAGAGGTGCACATGTAGTTTTCTATCTAAAGTGCAGCATATATATGTGTGAGAGTGTGAGAGTGTGAGAGTGAGAGTTGGTGTTATTAAGTGTATCTGGCTTTGGTGTGGTGTGTGCAGAACACCCAGAGGATAAGCAGCTCCCAGTCGAGCCAGTCTCTTGCCACACCCGTGGTGTCCGTCACCACCCCAAGTCTACCACCACAAGGCCTGGTCTACTCCGGCATGCCAACCGCCTACAACACTGGTGAGCTTACACACACACACACACACACACACACACACACACATTCTCATCCATCACATAGACACGTTTTACACACTGACTCATCCTTTATTACTGAGAGTGCATGCCATCATCCATCACGTATATGGTATAAAACACATAAGTAATAAATCACAAGCAGTGATGACAAAATTATGTTACAAAAATGACATGCACACACTCACGACCCGCACCCTAAATGTTCTCTGAGGTGTGGAGGTGTGTGAGGTGGGCTCTCCTGAGATGCAGAGGCGTATGTGACGCGTGTTCTCTGGAGGTGCGGAGGTGTGTGTTGTGCTCGCTCGTGACCCATGTTGTGTTGTTCTAGAATATTCCCTGAGCAGCGCTGAGCTCTCCTCACTGCAAGGCTTCGGTTCTCCAGGGCTCTCACTGGGCTCCATGTCGGCATGGCAACAGCACCAACTGGGCCAGGCAGCTCTCAGCTCGCTGATGTGAGTAACTCAGATGACGTGCACACATACACACACACACACACACACACAAACACACATAAGCCTACAAGCTGCCGTAAGGTCACATGCGCACATTGGCAACAAAACTTTCTACATGGAATTCATACCATGCTCTTTCTCAGAAATGCATGCGATGTGAGTGCGTATATATGTGTGTGTGTGTGTGTGTGTCCTCCAAGCAGTTAATATTTCCCTCCTCTCCTTTGCTTTCTCAGGGGTGGCGGGCATCTACCTCAGGGCTCCAACCTGTCCATCAACACAAGCCCGAACCTCCACATCAAGTCAGAGCCCATCTCACCACCGCGCGAGCGTGTCACTCCGTCTGGGTTTCCCCAGCAGCAGCAACAACAGCAGCAACAGCAGCAGCCTCCCTCCTCCAGCCGTCCCGACATGGGGCGCTCGCCGGTGGACAGCCTGTGCTCCTCGTGCTCCTCGTACGACGGCAGCGACCGCGAAGACCCGCGCACCGATTTTCACTCGCCGCCGCTCGGCCTGGGCCGATCCCTCGCACCCGGAGCTGACGAGCGCCACAGCCCCTCTGTCAAACGCATGCGCATGGACTCCTGGGTAACATAAAACGCCCAGGGAGGGCAAGACAGGCCGCATAGGGGGGGGGGAGAGTGACAGGCCAGGAGCAGGGAGGGTCATAATCGCTATTATTCTATTATTATTATTATTATTATTATTATTATTTAATTTCATTTTTGTTTGGGAAAGAGGTAGGCGTGACAAAGAAAATTTTAAATATCCCGACATATCAAAATAAAAGTTGGGTCAGTCATAATTCTTTTTATCCTGTTATTATTATTTGACTTCTTTTTTTATTTTGGAAGGAGGCGGGTACACGGAAGGAAATTTAAGCTGTCCTGACATAGCAGAATTAATGGTGCAAATGAGCGGTGAGAGAGAAATCAGTTCTTCAGACTGGTTCAGGTACTTTAGAAAGATTTAGCGAGAGTCCAATGTTTAAGGCAATTAAGAAGATGTATACCGAGACGTTTTAGAGTGGTCTGGTCTGGCACTTGTAGTAGCTGTTTTTGCTGTTGAATTTGCAGGGTTGCACACAATCAGAGCAAGTTTAGGCCATCTGCAGGCTCTCACTAGCTGGCCTCTTGATAATCTAACTTTATACACACTTATGAACATGTTAACTTATTCCTAAATTGACCATGTCAAAAAAAAAAAAAATTTTTTTTTGATTTACAAAGGGAGGTTCATGTCTAAAATTAAAATTAGATCACACTTACACCATATAAATTAGGGAAAGACGATTCACGTACGTTTGAGTGTTATTTTTTTTCTTCAAACACAACCTTTTTTTCTTTTTTAGAATGAAAAAATAAGTTAAACATTAGACCAGTTGAACTGGAGACAGGAGTTCTCAATTTAATGCAGCTCAAACAACTCAATAGTAAAGAAGCCAAAGTATATATGTTAATTACTGTTTTTCTGTAGGTTTGAAAATTCTAATTTCTCTTTCACTATTCATTTCATCCTAGTTTTTTTCATATTGTATTTTGTTACAAACTATGAATACACGCAAACCAGATCTTTAAACAATATCTAAAGCCATGAACACTCGCTGTTCTGTTTGTAAATTAAAGATTTGAGCCAAACTTTTTTTTTTTCTTCTTCTTTTGTTATGTATATAGCAACTTTAATATATATCACCGTCGGTGTAAGTACGTATGTATTGTACCTTCACCAGATTGAAGAAAAAAAGTATATTTTTGTGGATTACTGCCAGGTTTACAAGGCGAGATCCTTAATAAGTAGAGTATTCACTGGTTAATATTTACTATTTTGTTAACTATACTGTACTTTCTTCGAATCTGACTATTATTGCTATTAATAATCAAAGTGTTTTTATTTAAAAAAAAAAAAAAAAAAGGCTGTTTTATGGGTCGCTTTCCCATTAATAATGGTTAATGTCTGTCCTTAAGAAAATTGTAACAGTGCTGTAAGTTTGAAACTTCACTGTCTCTTTTTCTCTCATTTTGTTTTTGTAAAAGGATTATTGTCACATTAAGGAGAACCTTTTTTTCTTTTTCTTTTCCTGTACACATTGTGGAAGGGGTTGGTCAATGGCTGCTGAACACACTGCCTACTTTTAAAACCAAGGACCCATTTCAAGCTTTGAGGCAATATCTTTTCAAATGCCAATCAATGATTGATCAATCAATCTCCTCTCTAACACCTGTGCGATTTTTCTTTCTTTTGCTCATTGGACATCACAATTTAAAGAAAAATGACCTATCTATAGGCAATTTTGATTGACATTCTCGGCTCCTTTTGATGGAACCCCTCATCAAAGGCACTTAATGACCCCATTATTATCTACATATTGTAAATACTATAACCTACTACATACATACTATGTACTTCCCATTTTCGTTTGGTGAATTGGCTCGCTAGAATATTGATCCTCTCCAGCCTGAGAGGGGTGACTCTGGAAGCGCCAGATGCTCTGTTGTGTGTGTATGTGTGCGTGGCTCTCCGTTTTTGCATCTATCTCTCCACACCCAGGCTCTTTCGTCCATGCTTCTTTCGCCTGCCTTGCACCTCACTGCCCCCTTCAGGTGGAAGAAGCATCAGGGGATTCAGCAGCAAAAAGACAGTTCAAATGCTAGACAATGCAAAACCAATCTCTCTGCTGGATTGCACGTTTGTACAGTCGGATTCGGCAAAAAAAAAAAAAGGCTCCCTCTCTTTAAATTTTCTATCTATTTCCCCCATTTTGTGTGCTCTCGTCACATTTTTAGATACCTCTCTGCCCGAACAGGCATCATAGCAGCTGGCAATAAAATGATGTTAATCTATGCAGTCTCCAAACACACAGCCCAGCACACAGGGCCATCAAGAAGGCTCATTCACACAGCATTAACAATGTTAGGGTCAAGAAAAATTGGATATTGTCATCTGCTCATTAAAAACATTGCCTTGTGTATGAACAACATCCTTTGTATGTGCACATTGAGAAATGACTGTTAATCTTAAGCCCTTAAGTGCTTGTATATTGAGTAGGCACACTATTTTATTGGCTACATTATAAGTACCACAGAAAGCCATGTTGATGCTGAGTAACCTCAATACAAACCCTTGTGTCAATAGCTTTCCCTGCCTTAGTGTGGGAACAAGTTTAGCGAAAAAAGCTCATTAGAAATATATTTTGATGATGTCTATCACAAATGTATTACCACAATGAATGCCTTTCAGGGTAGACAAGCAATAATGCCATAATGCCATTGCAGTGCTATGAACTGCACTGTGGAGTAATTATATGCAGGGCACTTAAACTGAAACACAAACACACACACACACACACACACACACACACACATACATGCACTCACTAGCTGACACTATATTAGGAATCAGGGAATTTCTCTCATATTTCTCTCATCAGTTAGGGCCTTATTCCAAAGAGTTCTAAATTGCGCATGATATTTCTCATCAACATTAATTTCCTCCACAATGAAAAAGAAAGATTGCAGTTGGGTCCCTGCTTGTCAGTCCCCAGCAAACACATACAAGAAATACATAGGAAATCTAAAGAGAGGAAGTTGCTCGTCTTGGTCTGAGTGTTGCTTACGACATCACAAATATGAACTGAATGTGAAATGGAGGGTTTCAGGAGGAAAACAATTATTTGTAGAGAACTTCACTTTGCTGTGCAAGAGTACACTGCTTTGCTTTATGGCTTTTCTAAAAACAGAACTATGTATTTGGTAATTGTTTGTAGTTACTAGTTCACTTCAACAAGCTGTTTGCGGTTTGGATGCTCAAACCGTTTGGCGGCACAAGCTGGACTTTGTTGCCATGAACGAAATGAAATGTTTTAGATTAAAAAAAAGAGAGAATCAAGAGAAAAAAAATTTAAGCTAATCTGCATTCTATTTCCCTTGAATGTGTTGTTTTATCTTCATTATACAATAAATATTCTAGTGAACTTTTTATTGAATGACTAAGATATTATGCTAGGGATTGTTGTACAAATTTGTATTCTGCATTCAGTTAAGTAAAGATATTGGCTTTTACTGTGTAAACATAGGTTCTCTTGCTTATTCTGTACAAATTGAAGTGAACAATTCTCTGAATCTGAGTAGACTTTGTCCACCTGTGAAGTCCAGAACGTTAGGAACTGTCCGCTTTATTAAAAACCTCAATGTACCCTTAAATATTAACTCTACGTGCCTTTCTATTACTACACCGAGGGACTCTTAGAGTTAGACCAAGGAGACAAAACCTCAATCATATCCGGGAAACCATTCACCATTGTACAAACATCTCACGAAACACCTTAAAATAATGCCACTGCAGATGTGTGAAGATAAATGAACATGACATCTGAAATTTCTCAGATGTGATGTTGGCCATTGGTGTTAGTTCCAGGATTCCCGGGAGGAAAATGGTCATAAACCATAAGTCACGGGCATTTATGCTTAGGTGTGTAAATATTCATATTTACCTGACATAAATGATAGATGATGACCTATGGAGTCCTACAGCAGGGTAGATTAAACAAATCCCAGCTGAAAATGTGTGGTAATATTGAATTCAATAGAAATGAATGACTATTTCTAGTTCTAAAACCTGAAAAAGTTATAAGGTTTAACGTGTCAGCATTACACAGAATTGGAAAACCCTGCTTTGGGGTAAAAATAGAAACTTTCACTGTTATGCAAAGTTGAACACTCGGTGGCATGTAACAACCGCCTAAAAATGACAACAGAATTCAACAATTCCCAACTTTCTCAACCCAAAACACACAATTAAATGCACAAAACCTGAAAACACAGTCCCATGATTGCAAATTCATTAACATTCGCATGAGACAACTTGTATGATAAGTTATCAATAGTTAAGGATAGGGTGAGGGGCGGGGATAACAGTCCTCTTTTCTTCTGACATCATTCGGATGAAATCAGATTTTGCATGAGATTGGGTGGATATAACGTTGCCATTTGAATGTTACCTGTAACCAAAGTCCGTACTGGAAAAACCCCATAACCAGCAATGATGGGCACAAAACTTCTCTAACTAGTAGACGATAGTAACATAGTCTATTAAGGCGTCTTTCACTGCTTTATGTACATTAAGAGGAGTTTTCTTTTTAAAAAGGAAGCATGTACATTGCCTGCTCACAGCAATTGAAGCTGACAGACCTGTCTTTCCTCAATTTTATACTGGAAAAAAAGGCTACCTTAAAGAAAAATGCAACCCCAACGCATATACTTGTTACAGATATCCATACACTCTATAGCCATTTTATTACACGGGTTTTGTGACATTGCCTTTGTATTTAGAGCTCAGGCATGTCAGGAAAATCACGACAGTGACTGTAAATCATAGAATAGAAAGCTCCTTTGTTGTCACATGTACAAGTACAGTAGAGTGAAATTTGATTCTTTGCATATCCCAGCATGTTGGTGATCTGGGGTCAGAGCGCAGGGTCAGCCATGATACAGGCCCCTGGAGCAGGGAGGGTTAAGGGCCTCGCTCAAGGGCCCAACAGTGGCAGCTTGGCAGAGCTGAGGCTCGAACCCACGACCTTCTGATCAGTAGCCCAGTACACTAACCACTGAGCCACCAAAATGTGGCTTTGTTTATTGTGCCAGAGGCCACAACAGGCCTCTGGCAGCTGAAATAACTTACAGATCTCAAAGTGCCAAAATGGGTGCATTACAAGTCCCAACCAGATATACAAAGGCAAACCCTATTAAAAACAAACAAACAATAAAGTCTGTGTTTTTCATCTAAGAAGCTAGGGACTGAGTAAACAGATGTCACACGCACAGCCTGCTTGGAGCAGTGACAGATGATGACACTGAAGTGTAGGCTACAGGTAAATATGCACACACTTTAAATGCGATATCGTGATAATATTATAAAATCATAAAATGGTTCGGCAAAGGTTATGAGAAAAAGGGTTATGGAAATGTTATATTGGTATATGCCTATTCTCAATTTTTGGTAAGGCAGCCTGTAAAGGCAGGTGCGTCTAATAAAGTGTCCATCATATAAATAATACCCTAATAAATGGTATGTTAGAAATAATCCCAAATCTATCATGTACCTTAAGGGGTACTGTTTTGATATACTATTTTATTTATTTATTACGGTGGCATGTCGTTTCGGTCATCAACAGGTTTTGCCTGTTCCCGTTATTTTTTACATCCTGACTTGCTGTTGCACTATGAGTCCAGCAGAGGGAGACAGAATTCCTAACAATCAAGACCGAACTGCATCGCATCACTAATCTAATAAATACGACTGAATATTGTTACCTGCCTGTTCTCTTTTTTTTTTGGCTTTCTTATCAACAGCAAACATTTCTTAAAGCCATGTAAACATAAAGTAATCGGGATCGGCTATTATTAGAGAAATGAATACAAAACCCACTTCACAATAAGTCATAGAACAGTATTTAATAATAATAATTTTATTGTCACATATACAGTACAGTGAAATTGATTCTTCGCATATCCCAGCATGTTGGTAAGCTGGGGTAAGAGGTCAGGGTCAGCCATGATACAGCGCCCCTGGAGCAGGGAGGGTTAAGGGCCTTGCTCAAGGGCCCAACAGTGG
>JAOUQW010000034.1:18680816-18692677 GCA_028565825.1 Olivaichthys viedmensis | reverse complement strand
TCACTCTTGATGCTATAAAACTTTCATCGTCATTTTGGAGTCATCATTCTGGACACATGATGTTTTACAGCTTTCTATAAAGTGCATAACACTAGAATCATATTACAATCATTTTATAGATGGATCTGAAACAAAAGCTTATTCATTCCAAAGCTTTGAGCAGCGATTCCAAACTTTTGAACGCTAGTGTAGTTCAGAGCCCTTTGAGGACTGGAATGCAGGGACAAGAGTTTTGAATTTGAATTATCTCACTAGGTGAATCACATGAGAGATCTTTTGGAGATAAACCAGGTGAGCAGTAGCATTCTGAATGCTTTGTAAAGGAGAAATAGAATATTGTCGCTGTCCAATGAAAAACATATATAAACACTTTTTCTTATCATTAATCATCCACAATAAATCCAAAATTAACGGTGTGATTTGTCAGCGTTTCACTGGTCATCTAGATGTTAACTGCTGTGGGGTAGATGGAGATTTTTGCCCACATTCCATATATGAAAAAAAGTAAAGTTAAAGAACTGAAGTCTGCATATGACCAGAGTTTGTATGAGAATTTGAGCAGTTTCTGTAATCATGAAAAGTCGTATTCTTCCTGTGTGGTAAAGAAGAAAACTGCAGGATCTGAAGGTTGATGTAACTTGATTATGGAAGTTGCACTTGCTATCTATTATCACACCAAGATTGATTGAGAGGTCCAGTATCAAGGAGTTCTTAGCTGGTAGGTCAAGATTCAGTTTCAGATGATTGGTTTCCATCCAGGAAGATATGTCAGAAAGGCATTCCAGGACCTTATCTGAGACTTGAGAAGGGGATGAAAGAAAAGAGAAGTAAAGTTGTGTGTCATCAGCACTAACCAGCCTGGAGAGGTTCAGTTTCATCACCTCACACCTCACATTTTGGGTTCCTCAGGGTTCGGTCTTTGGTCTACTCTTGTTCTCTTTATATAAATCACTGGGCTCACTAGGAGAACATGAATAAACCAGGAACTGACCTCTGGGGAACCCCAGTAGTGATGTTACATGGTAAGATTGATCCTGAAAATAGGATGAAAATGAGCTCAGAGCATAGCTCACAATGCCTAAATCACCAAGACTGGAAATAAGTATTTGGTGATTCATAGTATCAAAGGCAGCTGACTGAGTACATAGATTTTCCCCTGGCTTTGTGTAGAGCTTCAGGGGGAAAGTTCCTGTAGAATGGCTGGCTTTGTTACAGACTGGTTGGTATCCAGGAGGTAGTTCAGTTAAAGTCAGGAAGAGAGCTGTGTGGTTTTGGATAGAAATGGTAGGAGTAAAACTTGCCTGTACTTAGCAACATTAGTGGGATTGAGGGTGGGCTCAAGGAGTCTTGAAGATGGAAGGAACCAGACCACTTGATAGAGACGCGTTGATCAGTGCGAAGTCACGCGAGGCTGTATGGTAAACAGTAGATAGTATTAGGTCTAGTGGACAGGTCTTCAGGTCATTTGTCATTATCAGTTTCACAACTTCTTCCTCAGTGAGTGGCTTTAATGTCAGCAAAGTTGGATCCGAGTTTTGTGTACGAGTTTATTCCACCTCGACTGGATGACTGAAGGTGCCATTACTGAGACATTAGATGTAAAGTGTTTTCTTTTTTTTAGCCTTCCAGTTCAGACTGTAACCTGGTGTATATTTACCAAAGTATAAGTAGCTTACATGTCATCCTACAGTCCTGTGCCTATTTTAGCACCAACAATAGGTCATGTGTGATAAAGGTTTCAGGTGCCTAGCTCTGCATCTCTAGAGTACAAATAAGTACCACAACTCAGGTGGATTAAATTATACAATAGTTAGAAGGGTATCCTAGTGACACCAAATTTTATAAGATTTGTAAAATTATTTTGTATCATTGAACTAACTATCACTTGTTTGCCATAAGCCCACAATATGGCTGCAGTGAAAAGTGTGATGTCTATCAATGTCTATCAAATACTGTATTGCGTTTGTATCTTGAGTTTAGTACAGTACCAATAGTTGTCATATTGTAACTAAATAAGTTCCAGTTTGACAGCTTGTCCAAAATCTGCAGTACACTGTTATATCCATGAAAGATCACTTCACTTGTCCTTAAAAACATGACTACCATAGTAATAGGGTCACTGCTGTTCCAGCAATGCACTGTTAAAAATGAAGGAAAGCTGAATCCATAGAAAGCTGTGATGTAAGTGT
Source organism: Olivaichthys viedmensis (assembly GCA_028565825.1). NCBI lineage: Eukaryota > Metazoa > Chordata > Actinopteri > Siluriformes > Diplomystidae > Olivaichthys > Olivaichthys viedmensis. The sequence goes on along the minus strand of JAOUQW010000034.1, from coordinate 18,690,488 downwards.
ATATTACAATATTACAAATGCCTGATAATCACATCAGATTTAATATTGCAATACATGTATTTGTGATATTTATGATATTTATACACAGAGCTCAGAAGTAAGCAATGAAGCCCAGACTGTTCCAGCAGGTCAGAAGGTCCATTATCTCATCACCATCAACTTAAAGGAGGGAAAGAACCTGGCCATCAGAGACCGCTCTGGTAAGCATCTCCTCATGTTCTCTGCAGGGCTGTGCAATGTCTTTTGCTTATAAAAAACTGTTTCTTCTCAATTATGCATTATTCAGACTTTCCCTTTTATAAGTCAAAATTTTCTGCTCTCTTTGTGTGCACATATAATGGTTTAATGGCGCTTTTTCACAAAGACAGAAATTCAGCTAAATCACTATGAAACACTTTTTTTGTTGTTGTAAAAAGAATAAGTTAACTTGATCTACTGAAACTACTAATCATAGCAGTGGCATCCTGAGACAACAGAAAGGCATGCGGTCTGACCAGAATGTAACAGTCTCGCTCACTTCAGGCCCCTCCCTAATGGTTACTGTGTTAAGACAGTGTCACAAACAACTTTTCAACCTGATGGACAGCGTTCTTTTGGCCGAGAGATTAAATGACGTATCTTTTGGCCAGACACAAATACTCTGCATTTCTGTTTTTAGTATGCTGACGTGAAGGAACAAATACAGTGGTGTAGAAAGAATGCAAATTGACTGGAAAAACAAGCATAGAGATGTGAGGGAACTACTGGCAAAGAGATTTCGAATGTGTTTTGCAGTGTCCTGTCACTTATTTGAGCATATACACTGATAAGTCCTCACAAGAGCCTTGAGTTTGAAAAGTGTTTACTTCTATCTTGGGGACCAATGGATTGAGTGCAGTTCTATTTGATGCCCAGAAACATTTCTTTAGATCTGGTGCCAGTTTTGTGTGGCAGGCCTTGCCAAGCTGATTGGGCTCCTAATTCTCCTGATGAGTGTCACAGGTGTATACCCAGAGGCTGTTAATTACTATCATCCCCTTATTATCTCTCATAATTGCAATATACCCGGCATATTTCTCATGGCCAGTTGAATCTGGTAATAACTGGACTCCCACTATTTCCAAAATGAACAATTATTGATGATAAAAGGGATAGAGTAGATATTGCAAAATGGAGACACTGTCTTATAAGGACATGAAGACAGCTCTGTAGATTTCAAACGCTCATCTAAGGGGATTTTGGTTTCAACAGGAACATTTTGGTCTGAGAAGTAAGTGGAATACGCCACCATCTGCTGGTCATAACATCAAACAGCATTAGTACTCAGTACTGTGGCCTAGGGTCAGGAGGCCTATATATTCAAATGTAATTTTAAAGTATAATATTTTAAATTAGGAATATGCAATATGATAAATAAAATTACGGCCATTGACCGATTTTATCGAAACGACTTGAAATGCAGGCAAACCACTGAACATGAGCATTTTGATTTGTACAGGCAGTAATTCAATGTTAAACTTATAAAATGAAGTCCAATGCAGGCTAATTTGTATGCATACTGTTTGTTGAAATATTCATTAAAAAAAAGAAAAAAAGAACCCTGTGGATTCTTTCAGCTGAATATTTTTTGCGCAATGTAAAAACAAACACTTTCAGATTCCTTGGGTAGAAATGGTTTTAGGCATGGGGTAGGGAAGCAGGGGATTCAGATGTAGTGTAGGAGTAAACTGTGACTGGCACAGTGCCTCTTTGACCTTTTATGAGATGATAAACTTTATGTGGTCATTATGTGGCCATTATGGAGAATTACACTGATTTGTGACCTTTATTGGGCTGCACATGGAACAATTTACCAAGTGGACAGCACATGTAAATAGTGAACAAATGTTAATGACCTACCAAATGTTTGTCAGGTGTTCAGCATAATGAAATTGCCTGAATATATTTCCATTCACTTTTCAAACTTTATCAAAAGAGAAAAATACATCAGTCAAACAATTGTGTGCGGACTTTGCACATTGCACCCGACAGCTCTCATCAAAATTGCAGTTGTGTTGTAACCCATTCAGACCCTGGGCTTTCGCTGTCTCCTCACCAGTTGAATCCTCACTTTCTCTGACAGGGTGGCACAATGGTGATGTGGTAAACCCTTCCATTTCCCCCTCACATTGCCTCTATTTGCTTAACAATTAACGCCCGGCCCATGGCCCGGCTGACACCACACACACACTGCCGTTAGGTCCTCTAAAAAAGCGTCCCGACAAGCCCACAAACCCCCCACACGCACCTTCCCTCCCTTTTTCAGTGCCCGTTAATTTCTGCCGTCACTGTTTTTTTCAGTCCTGCCGCAGCTCCTCCTGTCAGGCTGCCTCCTGGAGCTGTTCATTTGGAGAGGCGGCGCGCTGACAGGCCTGACAGCTCATCCCCACAGGGCCTTTTGTCATGTGATTCCAGGCTCCCTGCCGCTTTTTCTCAAGCACCCTCTTTATCTGTCCATACAAACGAAGCCACGGGCTCCTTTCTGTCCGCTCATATGTTGTTGTTTTTTCTTCTTTTTTTTCCTTCTTGTCTTCTTCTTTACTTCTTTACTAATCTTCATGCCATAGCATAGACAAAGACGGTCTGTCCGCCTTCTTTTCTTTGTCCAGCTCGAGCAGGATGGAGTTGCTTAACAGGGTTTAGAGATTAACACCGGTTGCTCTTGATTTCAAGGGTTTTAATACGCTGGTGGATGCACACTGCTGAGAGTTTTTGTGCTGTTTTATAATTAACCAATTAAGAGTTGTGAGGTCCACCTCCCCCACGCTCTGACAAGTCTCCCTAAACAATGGCACTGCTGCTATATCTAGTGTGTATGTATGAGAGGGTATGTGCAGTGTATGTGTGTGGTTTTCAGGTTGGGTGGGCCACATCAGTGCTTTTTGAATATCAAATGACTGTCCTTCTTTTATTGCTCATCTGTTTTTCGCAGAGCTTTACGATATTTTATACTCCATTACCGGCTTTAGACAAGGCAATGTCTTACTTAAGTTTTTATAGAGAATACATGAACTAACAAGTTGACTACTTCAACAGGTACCAGCGACCCGTATGTCAAATTCAAATTAGATGGCAAGACAGTCTACAAAAGCAAGGTTGTGTACAAGAACCTTAATCCTGCATGGAACGAATGTTTCTCAGTCCTCGTCAGGGACCTGGAGCAGAATGTCTACGTTAAGGTGTGGGAGAAATGTTCTATTTCTCACAAGACAACCACTGGAATTTATTTCCTGTTTATTTCAGCATAAATTCCTCCTCGAAACCTTTTTCCAATCCTGCTGCAGGTGTACGACCGTGACCTGACATCTCGGGACTCTATGGGCTCAAGTGCCATCGCTCTCAGTAAATTGGAGTTGGACAAGTACGACACATTCAACACTTTCATATTTGCCTGCGCTGCTCATCACCAGGCATGATCAACTGTAGCAGTCTTAGAATAACTCAAACTAGTGACATTTAACCCAAAATTATGGTGTTTCTTCCAGAACATCTGATATGATCCTGCATTTGAAAGACCGTGGCAGTCTGGAAGAGGATATGGGAGTGATAATCTTAGACGCCTGTGTGTCCATCTGTGAGGGGCCCACCAAACGAAATGTATGTCCTGAAAACAAAACACGGAACAGATGTCAGCCACAACAGGCACGTCGGTCTTATGTATTAACAGATTTGAGTGACAAACATGTCTCTTGCTTATATTTCAGAAATGGCCACTGAGGAGGAAAGGAAGCTTCAATAAGGTAAAATATGATGTCTTCTTGGACGTTGTGGACAGATATAACACTTATTTTGCATTGTTTCTATTGTTCTGTCTTATATTCTACTCTCATTTTTCTCCCAATCATACAATATGTGAGATAATATTACTGTCGTTATGTATTTGCAATGACACGCACCTCGTCTTAAAGTCTCAGGATTTTTTTTTCTTTCTATAAATGCAAAAAACGTTCTATTAGTGGCCACTGGAGGGCAGTACATCATTGTGCAATATCCCAGCAGATCTCTTTTTGACCATCTCAGCTTACGGTTTGTCCCCATATGCCTGCTTTTACAATGATTAGCATTTTTAGACAGAGTACTGAGAAACTGCAGCGGGACTGAATGATCTGCTGCAGTGGTCTGAACGCGTCATGTTGTCTTATTTGCATTTTGATGAAGCTCAAAAGGACTAAAGCTACATTTAAGCTTCAAGCCAAAGTGCTGAGTAATAGGCAATAGCTTTTGTTTGTTTAAACAGAGCAAAGAGACAGAGACTTGTTATCTCTCTTTTTCATTATTGCAATCTGGTTGTACGGCCGAGCTTTATACCTAGGGAATCTGCTTATATTATATCTCTTGCATTCCTTCAAAGAAATTCAGTTTTGAGATGACAAATGTACAGGCAAAAGGCATGCAGGAATATAAGGATCCATTTTGGACTAGACCAGGGCTTTAATGAGGTTTGACTGTTTTTTATTTCTGAAGGTGACAGTTTTTTTCTGTGGGTTTTATACTGACGGTTCTTCTGAATCGCATGTCTTTGCTGGCGCAGCTGAGGCCCGGCTCTATTTGACACCTATTCGGGAGAGGTGGAAGACAGTCCTCTCATCTGCTCTTCTCCTCTCTCACACACCCGCCATCACAGTCGCGCTGACACACACTGCCTCTGAGATGGAGGCTGGCAACTGCACCAACACACAGCGTGTGGTGCAGCTTCTCTCTGACAAGGTCGCCTTAGCTCGACTGTGTTTATGTGTGTGTGTGTGTGTGTGTGTGTGTGTATATGTTTGTGTGTGTGTGAGTGTGTGTGTCCATTTTCTGAGGCACTCTGCCAGTGTGGGATGCTGTGGCCTATTCCCAGGCATGGTAAACTATAACCCAGATGTTAAGATGTAATATCCCAGCTGTGGAAGGACGGAAAGCCAAATGGGCCGGGCCCCCTCGTCTCCATGCTGTCCCACCATATGGAATCAATCTCCCTGACCCTTTTAGCACCAGGAATAGCCTCTCTTTAGGGCCCACTTACTGTTAAGTGGAATTGTTTTATTGGCCGTGCCGATCACACAACTCTTCCAAAATAAACACTTGGGATGACTTGGCTCAGATGAGTATTCTATCTCTCTCCCCAACCCTCTGTCCTCCCTCCTTATCGCTTTTTAAAGAGCCTTGTTTATGGAGACATGACCATCACATTGAGTGTTAATGCAGGAGTGTTAATGGGGAATAAGCACAGCTCCCTCCCACACCAGCCTCGCTGCTGTAACAGCTCTGCTCTTTGATTACTGGCAAACCTGGCCGGCCTTTCATACATGTCGTTGTTTTTAAAGTGCATGGCCATCAAGCTGCAAGTCATCCCTTCACCACAATGCTGTCCATCTGCACCGCCTGTAATGGACTCGCATCGCATATCAATATGGAAGACTTTGGCAATTTTGAGCCATGACATATAAGAGGCTTGTTGGATAGATTTATTTTTATGTTTGTTTTACTGTCTTTGGTAATTTAATTGTTAAATTGCAATTTTTATTACTATCCCCTGTTTTATTTCTCCTTTTTAGAGCAATTGCTGTTAGAAAATCAAGCAATTTCTGTCTGTAAAGTGATATAAGTGCTGCTCTGTTTTTGCCGCATGGTTGGCTCCAGGGTCAGCTCCGGGCGGCCGCCGTGCAGAAAAGCCAAGTGTGGAACGGAGTGTACACTGTGGTGCTTGTTCAGGGGCAGGACATGCCTGAAGTAGGCCAGGGTGATGTCTATTGCCGCTTCAGACTGGGCGAGCAGAGGTTCCGAAGCAAGGTAAGGTTTCCTCTACTAAATATTCTCTGTCATGTACGCGGTTGGGTTGTTCCACTTGCAACGCATCCTATCACTCCATACATCCTTCTTCCATAGCTTTCTACACCTCTCCACTCCTCTACCTCAGTCACTCTCTCTGGTTCCACTCTCTCAGGCTTCGTTGCGTGTGATTCGTTCATTTGGTTGTGGCTGGCACCGCCGCTCTCCTAACGCTTATGCCACTGCTTTCCTCCAGGCTCATTTGCGTACCCAGCATGCCTTGCTCATCTGCGTCCACCTCAGTGCATTGGCCTCCTCCCTGATGAATCCTCCCAGTGCTAGTCTTGTGTTCTCATGTCACTGTTTTTTTTCTCTCTCTCTTTTTTTTTTTTTTTAACAGCTTCGGCTCTGTTTGGGCTTGCTTGTTTGTTGAGCAAAGCTGATTCTAATCGGTTGGTGTCAAGATTTTAAATCCCAGGAAGGAATCGGAAGTGTGTTCTCCAAAATGATCGTTTCATGCCCCCTCCTCTCCTGTCAGTACTCTAGCCTGAGAATAAAACCTGTCATGCCCCTGTAGTGGCATTGCCTTAAGTCTACTTACCACAATGACTCCCTTCCTTTTTCTTCTTTTTCTCTGGGTAAGAATCTGTGCATTAAGGCCAATCCACAGTGGAAGGAGAAGTTTGAGTTTAACCATTTCGAGGACGGCCAGCCAGATGTGCTGGTGGTCGAGGTCTACTGCAAGAAGGGTCGAAAGTGCGAGGAATGCTGGGGAGTGTGAGTTCAAAACACATAACATTTAGCTCTACACTTCACTCTGCTCAAAGCAGTGACAGAAGCCCATTTCTGCCAGGTTTCTTTTTCACTTTTAGATGGACTAAAAGTAATTGAAACATATTTTTAGCTCATTAAAAGTATATTTGTCATTTTGTTATTGTCCTATTGCTGATTAATAACAGCAGCTACTCTTATGTGCAGGACTGAATATGACCTATCGCAGCTGCCAGCCAATGGGACACAGACATACCACATGGTTATAGGCAAGGGTCGGCTGATGTTTTTGGTCACAGCGACTCCCTGCTCTGGAGTCTCCGTCTCTGACCTGGGCTCCACACTGTTAGACAATCCATGCAACTATGAAAGCACTCTGGAGAAATACGTTAGTCTTTGTTCCTTCTTTTTTTAAATTCTCTCATTCTTTCTCTGTGGGAACTTTGATAAAACGTCTTTAAGTAAACGCCTCACTTTCAAATCGGGTCAAATGAAATGGTTAATAAAGATGGAAGGATAATGCTTGTTTCATGCACAGAGTCTGAAGAACACGCTGGAGAATCTACAGGATATTGGATACCTCGAGGTCAAGGTTTTAAGGGCGACAGACCTTTTGTCTACAGATCTGAATGGTACTCATTTGTTTTATGGCCAAATTAGAAGCTAATCAGTGCCTCTGGATTTTCCCATTAATACCACAGTTGCAACCATTTGCTTTCACTTGTTTAGGTAAGAGTGACCCATTTTGTGTACTGGAACTTGGAAACAGCAAGCTACAAACTCAAACCATCTACAAAACCCTCAATCCAGAATGGAGAACAGCCTTTACATTGTGAGTGGCACATTATTATTTTGCAGATTATCATACAGACATTGGTTTTGGCCCAGGAAGCAACCCCATCCATCACAATTAGTAGCCGCTACTAATCGCAATCAAAGCGAAAACATTTTTTCAACACTTCTGCCTGTTCATAACTGTTTCCTCTTAATATACATGGTTTAGGCAGTGTGTACTGAATGCTTATCATTCATATATCTTTCCAAATGCTCATAATTCCAAAATAGTAGTACAGTGTATAATTTAGTATGATGTCATATGAGTCTTTGGCCTTCCTGCAGTCCAATTAAGGACATCCATGATGTCCTGGTGCTGACTGTTTTTGGTGAAGATGGAGACAAAGCACCAGACTTTCTGGGGAACATTGCTATCCCTTTGCTGACAGTAAGTGCAGGAATAGATCATTTTATCTGCATTTCTTTTTGTTCTGCTTTGACTATATTTCAGATTGGAACGGACAATTTTCTTAGAATTACTGTTCATGATAATATTAACACACATCATTCATGGTGTAGGTTTCCAATGGACAACAAATAACCAGTCTTTTGAAAAAGGATGATTTTGCAGAGACGTCCAAAGGAAGCATCACACTGGATATAAATGTTTTCTACAACCCAGTAAGAATACTACTGTTTTTTTGATAGCAGGCACTGATACAGGATGCTGCTTAGCACTCTCTCCCAAATGCAGATGGCTAAGCAGATGATTTTTAAAAAAAGAAAGAAAAAAAGTGCATTTTGTGTCTAAATAATTTCATTAGTAAAAAGTGAAAAAGTCCCAAACAATTTCACTAGCAAGGGGGCGAAACAAAGTTTTATTTAACGTACCATTGTCTTCTAACTTCACCAGCTGAGTTTGTAAATGGCTTTAAATGATCAATGCTTTGAACTCTTTCTATCAAAGGTGAGAGCTGCAATGAGAACCTTCCATCCCAAAGAAACAAAGCTTGAGAAGGGCAACTCAAAGTTCAATAAAAAGGTAGATTCATTGATCACTACTAGATCATCATCTTTTACTGTAACAATATGTTCCTATATGGCTTCTCATCAACACATAGTCCTAACAGGACTTGATGGATGAGCATTTATCACCCTCAAAGGTTCCTTTGTAAAAGCCTCTACGCACCTCACTTAACGTGGCCTTGCGAATATTACTTCACGACATGCATCTTGCTAACTACTGATTTGTCGCCCATTAGCTGTTAGCACGCAACATTTACCGCGTGAGGAGGATCAGCATGGCCATTCTGTATACGTTGCAGTACATTAAGAGCTGCTTCCAGTGGGAAAGCACTCAGAGGAGCATCATCGCCTTCCTGGTAAGTCCTCCAACCGATGTATATGAAACGCCTCCACAGAGCCTTTACGGACTAAGTAATCACTCATCTATGATTAAGCACATTTATCTTCTGACTCTTAAGCTGCAGTCACAGTAGATCATGTCTCCTTGCGAAATAGGCGTGACCAAAATGGAACCAGAAGATTGGAAACTAAAAAGTCCTTCATTTTGGTGCAGTTAGCAACTTGATGCTGTGATTTAGCATTTTAACTGTGGCTAGCTTTGCAAATGCAATTGAACTTCCCTACATTAATTTAGGGATACGAAATCAAGTCTGTCTGCACAACATTTTGTACGTTGAGAGTTTTTCTCAATCTACTATGCGTGTGTAACGGTCTGCTTACGGCATCAATGTGACAACCGTCACAGCAGCAGTGGAACAGGTGTGTGTGTGTGGCAGACAGAAGACATGGCAGCCAGTCTCTGGATTGCCCTCTTTCGCTCTCTCGCGCTCTTTTCTCTGGCAAAGCCTGCATACAGACAGCAATATTTCAGCATGTCTTAGATGTTTTCAGCAGCTGCAAGTCCTCTCCGCAAGTTCGTATCAGAGTTTGCAAGCGCAAGGGACAAATTAGTGCGGAACTGCAGCTGTGCACTACAGAACGTTGCAATTGCGAAGCAGAAACCCAACGGTAATGAACGCACCACAAACCTACACGCATAAGCATCCGCAAAAACAACGTATGAAAGATAACCATCAAAAAATACATAAACTATAATTTTGATGGAATTCACAATAAATTCAATAAGGCTTTTTTTTTTTTTTACACACGTGCCAACCTGTCCAAGTTGGTTGCTAGCAAGCTAGCTAACTCGCAAACAGTAAACAGTAAAAAACACAAAAGTTAAAATAGTTACACCATTTAATATCGCCTGCATACCATAGCACCCCCCCCCCACCCCCCCCCGCCCCCGCTCCTCCCACTTGTGATAACCAAAATACGAAATAGATAGTT
>JAOUQW010000034.1:18623175-18650277 GCA_028565825.1 Olivaichthys viedmensis | reverse complement strand
GTGTGTGTGGTGTGTGTGTGTGTGTGTGTGTGTTGGTGTATACAAGCCCTGATGATCATATTTAAATGGGTATGGAATGTCCACGGGTCTTTAGGCAGCCAGCAAGAGACCAATTAGCAAGTAGTTTGAGTGTGAAGGAGAGGTGTGTGTGCGAAGGAGGGGGTAGGATGATGATGATGATGGCAGGAGGAGGAGGAGTCTGGGTGTCAGACACACAGAGAAACAAAGGCATCATCTCTCCATGCATGCCCTCCTTTCCCCTTTCCTGCACTGCACCAATTACTGTCTGCTCAGTTTGGGTATCAGTATGCAGGCGGCCTCGCTCTCCCTGGCTCTCGCCTCAGGCCATTGAATATGTTACCTCCGCTATGGGGCCCTGGGCTTCGGGGCACTGCGCCCCCTAACCCCCTGGATAATTTGGGATTCCTTTTCCCAAGCTAAGCGAAAGAGAGAGAGAGAGAGAGGATAAGGGAAAATGAATATAAAGCCACACACAAATCAAGAAATAAGGCCTAACCAGTCACCCACCCTGGGATCCTTCATTTGATGTTATTTGTAAATTGATATCGAGCTTCTTATGGCCCTCCATGGCTCCAACTTTTGACTAACACAACTGACACAGGTAGACACTGCATAATAACGTTCCTCTAAAGTGTGCTCTGTAGACTAAGAAGTTAAAAAAAAGTTATTCCTTAAAGGCTGAAAAGCTAATGGATTTAAGCTAAGATGGCATTGCATGGAGCTGTATAATGAGGACATTTGAAATTCTCTATACCAACCCATGAATGTGACTTTATTCAGTAAAGCTTTGAAAAAAAAATCCAAAGTCCAACTGCCAGGACTAATTATTTGTACACAAGGCAGTAAGAAGGAAACAGATTTTCATGTTCTCCATGGCAAAGTATTTCCTTCTAACTTTCGATGCTTGTGTTTGTTTTTGCAGGACAAACTAAATCAACTTGCCAAGAAGTCTCACATCGGGTTCTCTTCAAGAAATCTTTATCCCAGTTAATTGATGAGGTAACGTGAGATGAGGAAATCTGTAGTGAATGATTAAATATCTCACGTGATGTGATTCCTAATGGCACACTATACAAGAAAAACACTTAAAACTACTCTGCAGTATAAAAATGACTCAGCTTCTTAGCTTTAACTTCACAAACATAATGACCTCCAAACATATCCAAGGTTCTTGCCACTCTCCAGACCAGCAGTGGCCAGAAGTGGAAGAAAAGAGGAAAGCGAGTAACAAACATTTTTCACTTCAGTGTGCTGATTGCCACACAAGCAGCGGCTCGAAGAAGAAAAGCAAAAAGGAGGAACAAACAAAACAGCTCAGATTAAGCTCACATTGCATCCAAAACATTTATTTATGAGCTGCTGACATTAATGCTTCTTTAATATGCCTCTGTTTCCCCCTAAAACCAGTTGGAGTAACTGATTGTTACATTAGTTAATGTAGCGGTGAATCAATTATCCAAAATGTCAGTCTTCGCTGAAAAAGAAAAGAAGCAGCGACAAGAAATGCAGAGGAAGACACGGACTGTAATAGAGCCATAGGGAGGAATTACTCTTGCTCTAGTGCTTGCACTAATGCTGTTACTTTAGGTTTCTAGAGTTTTGTCTTTTTGAGCAGTTCTGGGTTACCAGCTGGAAAACTGGGGAAAGTCTCAAATCGGGTTCTCTTCAAGTATCCTTCATCACAGTTAATTGATGAGGTAATATGCACTGAACGATTAGACGTCTCATGTGATGTGATTCATGATGGCACACTATGCATAAAAACAGTTTAAAATAAACTCTCCAGTATGAAAATATCTAAATTTCATAGCTATATCTTCACAGATGTAATAATAGATGCCAGGCAAGTGGCATACAATAATAATCTTCCAATGCACAATTCTTACCAAGTAACAATTTCTTCATTTCACTTTTCTGCAACAACTGCTCTTGGAAGCAATCACCATGTACCAACCTGGGCAAAATTTCTGCATGTGCAGTTTTAAAGTTTGAGTCCTGCCAAATCTCTTTCAGCCAAGTCACTACAAATTACGGCAAATTTGTACAATATGTAGGCCTACTAGGGAATAACAAGTATATAACAAAGTAATGATGCACACTTTTAGGCAGAAGAACAATTCTGCTTACCTGTGTGGTTCCAACATATTATATCTGGATGTTTCGGAGAGCATCCACACTTCTATTATGCAAATGTTGTTGGTAAATATATCAGAAAATAATATGGTTTGCAGACATACTAGCAGCGTTAGTTTGTGGTGAGATTTGATGGGGGAGGCTTTCCTCCTCAGAGAGGCACCTGCTCCTCAGAGCTTGGCTCTTAATCACTCTCATCTGGGGCCCCCCTGCTGCTTCTCTAACCTGGACTTACTTTAGAAAGCAGATCTGCCTGTCAAATCCGCTCACACTCCTTTCTAATTCAGCCCAGATGTGACGTTTCCCTGCTTTTCCTCTCTCCCTCTATCTCTGCCTCTTTCCCCCACCTGCTCGGTGACCTGTGGACCTCGCACCCAGGCTCTCATTTGATTCGCCTTCTTCAGAATGAAAGGGCCGTTCTTTAGCTTGCCGCGCTTTTTCTTTCCTCCTTCGCGTTGCCTGTAGGGCCTGTGTTGAAAGTGTGTGCGGAAAAAGCGCCGTCTCGGTCGCCTGCTTTTGTTGCGCCGTCAACGTCTCAATCAGAAGCTCTGTGCCTGTGGCCTCTGAATAAGCCACCTCCCATGTAGATGGCCGAGGACCAAGGATTCATGCAAGCATGGGCTGAAGACTCTCTCTGTCTGTGGTCCTTACATTAAAATGCTCACTATATCTGGTCCCACACACACACTGCAGTGCCTGCCAGCACTTTTAAATATGGTTTGCAGCATTTTTGTGAAGTTTATTTTTCAGTGCACAAACTGCGAATTGACAAATTTCAGATGAATAGTAGCAAGACATCTTAGCTTTAATCAGATTGGTCCAAATGGCCATGGACTCTGATGGAACTTCCTACAGCTTACAGGAGTGGTGTATATCAGGCCTTAGAAAATAATCTCTCCCAGCTAAAATTTGGTGTTGGTTGTTTTCTTTTTCCTCCCCCTCATTTAATTATGGTGACACACTCCGGCAGGGCCTGAGCAGGTGCCTCTTACCCGCAGCGCCGTGCTGACAAGAGCTGTCAGTCAAAGCTAAAGAGCTTTTGCCGCTTCCCTTCGGCTGGCTGCCGTGATATTCCCTTTTGTCAGTTTAGAACCGCACGCAATTTGAGAAAGCCAAGGCTTAAGTATGTAGGCAAGCAGCCCCAGACTGTCAAAGTGAATTAAGAGCATGTGTGTGTGGCTTGCCTCGCTATCTGCGAGGTGCTCGCGGGAAGCTTGCTTGCTCTTTGCACGCGGTAAAGGCTCCTACTTTGGGGACCCGCTGTGGTTAAGTCCCCGGCTGATAGGAGCTGGCTTGGCTGATATTACAATTATCACCCAAATTACCAGCATCATTATGGTTGTGGGCTGATTCCTCCTCAGCAAGGGGGGTCAGCTAGAACTTAAGGAGGGGATAAAAAGATAAAAATGTTCTGTAGCCAAACTACCCTGACAGCCTACATGCATGCATATGAAAAACATGAACATAATTAAGGCTTCTTTCAAGCTTCTGTGAACCACTTGTCCCTCTCATCAGCCCACCTTTATTTGCCACTTCAGCATACAAATGCCAGTCAGTGAGAGGCAAGCAACAGAATAAATGAAAAGCACATCTCTATATTGTTCACACACTCTCCTCTATATGTTGCACACAAGCCAGTTTGATGGACAGAATTATGCATGCTAATGGAACGGTCCAGGCCCAGTCTCTGAGGAGCACAAAAAGAGACGCCCCTGTTGTTATTCTTATACCTGACCTAGAGGGCATTGTCAAGCAGCGCAGAAACAGCTGGCCCTAAAAAAGGAGTGCATAATCAACTAAAACAATCAAAGATAGGCACGCTGGTGTGGCGAGGCAGGTCCCTGATCAGGATGCTAGGGCCGGGGGAGAGGAGCCTGCTGCCATGCCTGTGAAAGCGCAAGAAAAAGTGGGAAAGCGGGTCAGCAAGTCAGGGTTATTAAGCTCTGCTGTGCTATCGAGTGCCACTGACAGGAGAGGGCCGAGCACTGATAGAGAGCAAAATTGCTAGCTGAGAAAACCTCTCTCTCTGCATTTCTCACAGTTACTTGAAATGCCTGAAGACTTAAAAAGAATAGTGTACAGTGTTTTGTATCCAATTAATTTTCTTAGAATTTGGTGGATTTCATTGGGAATATAAATATTACTGTGTAGTTAAAATAAGTATATAATCCCAAAGGAAAGCATGTTTCCAGGAATCCAATACTGATTACTGCTACAGAATAACTTTAACTGCAACATTGATCTGAATCTTTCTAAATAATAAACCAAACCTCAATAACAAATGGGATATTAAGGATATTAAGTAGATGCAATGATTCTAGTTAATGTAACACACTGTGTCTGAAATGACAAAGACTGGCTAAACAGTTCTGCTCTAATTTTGATTATTCACACTGATTCATCAACCTCCACACTAGCTAGATACAGTATGTGCCTATATGAAAAGCTGTGTGTCACCTACACACACAACAGAACAGGAGTGATTCCCGTCACTCTTTACTACTAATGGCCCTCACACACACACACACACACACACACGCACGCACACGAGTATATGGGTAGGCACTTTGGGAAAATTCAATTGACTTGTCCTCAGAGTAAGACTAAACCACTCAGCCATTGAGGTGACTTAACATGCATTGCAGCTCACCACAGTCACATGGGACAGAAGTGGCTCTTCAGATTATTAAACTCACTGAATAATAAGTCACTTTTCTGCTTCCATGAAGTCCAGCTTACTGAGAAGCCCTCACAAAGTTACTTCCAATGTGTATGTCAGCGATATTTAATATCCAGGAATATTTAAATAAATGTTTTGGTCCATGATGTAGTAAAACTGTTCGGAGCAAAAAAGAAAAGAGGATTTGATAAAATAGACGAGTAAATAAAGAAAAGAGTGGTAGTGGAACAGCAGTGAGAAGATGTGCGTAGGTGGCCTGGCCAAGACTTCCTTACAGCCACTGATCAGGCCGTGGGAGGAGAAGGCTCTGGAAACATACTTCGGCCCCCCACTCTTTCTCTCTGTCTGTGTCCTCTAGCTACAACAACATGCTCGGTCTTTTTGAAAACTTATTCCAGGGCTGATGTGCTGACCACATCCTTGGAATACTTCACTAGATAAATAACTGAATTCTCAATAGTCCCCAGTCTTCCGCAGCTGTTCTACTCTCTTATTAATCTATTTAGTTTTCCTGATATTGGGAGGCCAATGGAAATGTCCTTATAACAATCAGTACAGTTGGTGCTAATTTGATGTAAACGAATAATACGCTATACTGAGTAACTAAAGGAAAAACAGCATCCTTTAGTTACTCAGTATAGCGTATTATTCGGTACCTACACATGAATGCTATATTGCCAAACATCAGAAACCTATATCACTAACTGCTAGCTTCTCTATTTTATCCTCACTTTTAATGTTAAAATTCACAGTTCTGTAAACATCTGGCTAAACCTCAATAATCTTTGCTCTAACAAAACTGCAGTAACAGAGTCTGTGTCTCCAACCAATAGGTGGCAGTGTGGCACCACAAAAAGCAAGAACATGTCGCACTTGGCAGAGGCAGGTAGGAGCCTCCTCCTCACATTTAATTAGACAGAAACAGACACTTCCATGTTCACTCTTCAGCTGCTATCTCTTCACTTTTTCCCCCGTCTCTCTTCTGGTAACTTTTAAGGCAGACATAACAAAAGAAAGAAAGAAAAAAGGTAGTGTGTTCAGTGTGGCGACTCATGGGCCAAGATGGCATTCTGCCTCTCTGATCAATAATAATAATTAGAAAGTGAAAAAGGTAATTTTATGTGAAAGAAAAAAGTAAAAGAAAAGGTAATTTTATGTAATTATGGAAAGATGATTAGAATATATAAGATAACCAGGAATTGTTTGTAAAAATAATTCTGATTAAATAGATAGAAACAATGGCATAGAAAACAATGTGCGTGGTCGACATCTCCTAAACAGAAATGATCATGAACTTCTCACTCACAGGTTAAAATTGTCCATTCCAGCACAATTACGGATTATATACCACTGGTTTATACATAACCTAGCATGGTAAGAGGAAACAGCTGGGATGCTATGCTAAAATCTCATGGAGCCTTGTTCGCATGGTGCATGTGGGCTAAACAACGCACTGCGGATATAAGACAGAGACAGAGAGAGAGAAAACCCAGTGAACGTGTGACTCTCAAGCCTGGTGTTACAATAACCCACGCAATTCTTATTAAAGGCATAAAGCCACTTCATGCAAATTAAAAACTAGCATGTGTAGGCCTAGGTAATGAACTCAGACAATCTACAGCACGCACACACACACACACACCTTTAGAAAGGTGCACTGATAGCCTGCTAATAATCCATCGTAGAGACTTGAATCAGATTTCCTTACTTCCAGGCTTTTATTCAGTTCAAATGGACAGAGAGGATGAACAGACAGGACTGGGACATGGCCTTCTCTTTCCACATTAATTACAGAAAGGATCAATTAACAGCGACGAAACCCATGGTGGCATACTGACTAGCTGATAGTCCAATCAAGCCTTGAAATGCAGAGCAGGGAGTCTGACGTTCCTCTCTCTCTTTTTTATCTCTCCAAACTTAATTGCAATTTTCCAGAGCAGAGTGACGTAATGGAGACGACTGGACCGAATTAGCCTCATATGAATAACTATTTACATGATATTGGCAAAACACTTGCGTTCGTTCATTTGTGATTCAGGCATTAGAGTGTGTCCAGCGCTGCGTTTGGTGCGCGCAAAGGAAAATTATTATGCGAGACAAACAGGGCCTCTTTATTTCTCCAGCTATTCTTCTTCCCTTTTTTACATCTTTATGCCCACCTTTATCATGGAAATTTGGAACAGAGGCTATTAGAAACGTGAACAGTAGCTTTTGCTGAGTCGCCAAATGTCTTGGACGAAGACAATTTGTGCCTCGCAGTCGAATCATGAGCTCCACAATATGGAGAATATATTTGCATGTTATGACTTCATATTCATAGCTTTTATTAAACAGTCTCCTATACAGTACAAATAAGGATCTTTACTTGCTTAAGGAGGATTAAAACTAATTAAAAAGATTTTAAAAATCACACAGAAGTATGTTTTCAGGACAGGGACAGAGTGCAGGCATAAAAATCTGGAATACTAAACATAATTGGTGCATGTTTCATTTATATATTGGCAGCCAATCATTTTATTACAGTTACTAATTCATATGTAAAAATTGTCATTTATATGACTTTTGGGCTTTGATAACTGGGGGCTAATGTGCGACAATATTTGTCAAAAAGCATTTATATGGCCCAAGAACAGCTCTGGCCAAATTCACTGGAGGACATCAGTGTGACAAAACATTCGCTGGTGTGGTTTGCAGATCCTGTAGCCATATTTGCTTGTTTTTAATAATTCATCCAGTTATTATAACAATATTAGCAAAGATTAAACACAGCGGCGTTGCTCATTACTTTGGGAACACAGCCAGGCAAAAGCTCATTTCCTGTGGAGGGAAACTGACTAACCCTCGATTGACCTTCTGATATTCCTATTACCATGGCCCAATGTTTAAGGCAAGCCTTAGTGAGCTAGCTCAGCCACCATGAACACAAATGACAACACAAGCCTTTTAAATTATGTTTTCCTGTTTATATTCCAAAACTAAGCAAGGAGGTCTTGGGATACATTTTTACATGAGAAATGCGATATAAATACTAATGAAAGGTATGAACAGTTCTACTTTTCACTTTGAGTACACGAAATGCTATTTCTAATAAATGGGATGGAACCAAACTATTATCAGTATTTTATTTTATTTTTTATATAGGTTTGAACACTGACTTTGAGTTCTCATCATTGAAAACAAAAACACAATTTAATTGTAAAATATTTTTTAAAAAGCTAGTTCAATTTGGTGTTTCTGAAGAGGCAGTTATAAACATGACAGAGATTACTTTGCATTAATACACTAATACTGTAGACGATCAGAAAAGCTCTTCCGCTAAAAAAACTAGCATTAGTAGCAGAAGAACACGCTGTTCAAAGAATTCGAATTGTTACTGGTCACTGTCTACATTTGCCAAAAAAGTCAATTGAACTGTGATTTAAGCTTTATCAGGCCTGCAGGAGCTGGAGAACATATATGCCAGCTCTTTGTTGTACACACTCCATTTCATTTCACATTTGTAAGCTGACAGTGACAACTGAAGTCTCTAAAAGGAGGAAACTTGAAAGCAGTAACCAATATTTAATCAATCATTTGCCTCTTTCTTTATACTCTCTTTCTTCTCTATTGCTCCTTTCTCTCCCTCCTTGGGACTGTTGACAGATGTCACTGCAAAAATGCAAAAAAATATTACAAATAATCACCAGAAATTATAAAAAGGATCCACCAATTGATTCTTGTGGGAGAATCCTACAAGAAAATATTTTCGGATCCAGATTTGATCCAATTTTTTGATGCAGACATTCACACAGGATTATTAGACTACATTACAAATCAAACGGGCTGTCAATGAATTTGGTGCACAGAGAGGTGATGGTAAGACTGGTTTCATTAGCAACACACACACACACACACACACACACACACACACACACACACACAGCAGTCAGGCTAAGACCCTAATGGGTTTGTGGAAGGACTACTGTCTGTTCCAAATCTGGACCATATCAAGTTATTTGTTTCAAAATGGTAACATAATGCAATAATGTTTTGGAGCGCTTGTTTTGATTGGGAAAAGGATACCCACTAAAATCTTGGCTACGATATGAGAACATAATGCTAGAGTTTTATGCAGGATCTAACAGAGTCTCGGTTTCCACTTATTCAGAAATTAGATTCAGATTAGCTGGCTAGACATCAAATTTGTGTTTTTGTTTAGTCAAATGTAGAAGTTGCTGTGTGGACAGATGTGGAGCACTGTTGGGTGGTAAATAAACTAAACTCTCTTACACAACTAAAGCGGTAATACACACATCAAACTGTGGCCTGCAGCAAGACATGAGTAAATGTAACTGGTCATGTCTGCAGATATTGGCTTACTTAAATGTATGATTCATTTGGACTATAAATTCTCATTCACTAAAGTTATCAGCAGTGATAGAACAGGGTGTGAATGCGGTTTGTTGTGAGAGGCCAGATTAAGGTGAGTGCCGACTTTCTTAACAACTAAATCATATCAGATGGACTATCGACAACGGCCTGTCAATGACGGCGCCCTCAGAGGATTAGCTATTTGCACATTGACTGATTGACTGTTTTTTTAATGGACACATAATTGGTGACAGAGACCTTCCAACTGAGTGTCATTTGCCAGAACATTTGCAATAATTCACAGCCTGTCTAATTTTCCACTGGACACACTCCCAATGAGTGAGCTATAAAAATGGACGTATACGGGTAAATGACAGCTCAAGCTGAAAGGTTGATGGTTTGAATACTGTATATTTGTATATAAATGCATGTATATTTTTTGTAATGTAACCTCAGCTCATACATGTATTTTAAATATATATAAATGCACGATCATAAATACGTAATTACAATTGTTCCTGCCAAATGTTAATGAATATCAGTATATTAGTATTAGTCTTAAACTTTAACTTTTAATTCTCCGCTGAGACATGACCTACCCATTAGTTAACATCCAACACAGAGAGAAATTCTAAATGTTCTCAATCGTCAGAAGATTTAAAAAGGAAAGCAATAGGTAGGACAAAAAAAACTCTTATAATCCATAAGCGTTGTAGAAAGTTTTTTTTTTTCTTTTTTCAAAGCCTCTTGGAGGATGCTTTTAACATCTATTAATGCTGAATTACTCCAATTACAAGCTTTCCTTACACCTAGGCCCCCTTACCTCACCAATGCGAGATGGCACCTACCTCTGGGAGCCAATCACAGACGGCCCCCAGCCACCAGCAGCAGATGTAAGCAATTTACTTCTGATTTCTTCATATTCAGCGTGAGACGAGCTCGTGATGACCCACGACCCCAGAGCCTGCAGGATTCTAACCCTATCAAATTAAAGCTCTCTGTTCACCTATCCCCCAGCGCTCCTCCGCTGCTAAGCAGCCATCTCGCTGCGTAGCAACGCCGGGCCGGGGCGTGCTGCCTCATACGCCCTGCCTCATCAGCTGCTATTAGGGAAAATATACAGTGCTCTAATTGGATGAGATTCAGCTAAAGGAGTGCAGTTAAAGGTCGCTGAGCCTGCCGTGCGCCTCCTGCTCTTCAAAATAATTTTGCGGTGTCCGTTCTTATTCAGCAGCTGTTAAACAACAGGGCCAAAGTTGTGATCCGGCTCACTTGCTCTAGTTCTCTCGTGATCTTGAAGGGCTGAAGGCGGCCGTGATGAAAGGGGAGAGCCAGGAATCATATAAACAAGATGGTGGGGGCCCTGACTGTTGTGGCTGGCTTTCTCTTGGCAGCTTGGAGCCACGGCCTTGTCATCATTTAATTTCATACATTTACAAATGATTCTTAGAGTCGTATCCTTTCTCTAATCAGGCATTTTTGTTGTAAATCCTTTCTCCACGGTGTCAGCTCTCAAGGCTAACATCTTCCACTGCATTTTCATATTTCTGATTAAACCAGCCATTTCAAAGGGCATGCGGCAGTTCTTTGCTTGCAATGGCACACGTACTGAGAAGGTTGAAAAATATAGGAGGATTGATGGTAGCATTTAGTTTAAAACAGTTATTTTTTTCGATCATGTAAATGGGAGAAGGTAAGCAGGGTCCTTCATAATGGCTGTTCTGGAGACAAAATCACCTCGGACATTACCATTGATTTTCCCTACCTTCCCTTTCGAATAATAGCTTATCCCCATGGTTTCAGGGGGACAAATATTTTCATTCAGCTCAATTCCCTCTTAAAAAGGCCATGGAAAAAAGAAAATCAATAAGTTTTTTCACTGAGACTGCACAGCTATGTACATGGCTAAACTTTGATTATTTCATTACACTGTCTTACAGTAATTGTATTTTTCCTATTTTTTTATTGAGCGAATTATAAGCACTTATGGCAAGCTCATTGATATGCTTAATGTTATGAACACAATTGCAGGCCTATTGAAAAACACAGTATAATGTAAATGGTTAAAGAAATAATAGTGAGCGAAAAAGCACTCTAAAATCTAATGCATTATTACATCATTCACTCACGTTATAGTATTCACTTACGTTAAAGGTCCTAGAACATATTCAACCTTGTGGTTATTATTAATGTTTGATCCCTATAAGCTGGGCTTGGGGAAAAAAATGCCCTTTTACGGGGACAATTAGCCAGGGCAAATCTCTCAGTTGTTTGTGGACACACTGATGAGTATAGGGGAGCTTAGAGTCTCACTGTCAGCCAATTTTACAGCTGGAAGACCAGGGCCCTCTGGAGCCTTCAGAGTGGGATGCACCCGGCCTCCCACGGCCTCTCGCACCTTTTGTCCCCTTGTGAAAAGCCCCCATGCCTCGAAATGCTTCACTTACCACTCTGTTTATGGTTGGAGAAAAAAAGACTGATTAAAGTGGGTGAGACATACACACGAATGAATGCATACACTCCCCCCCAACACATACAAGCATAGACTAAGCCTATCAATGACTCCTGATTCCCAGAAGATACAGTATTTGCCCTAACAGTGTAGGAGCTCCGAGAGAATGCGGCCGACCATTGATCTATGTTTGATAAAGCCCTTTTCGTGACGTGCATGCTAGCTTATGTGCTTCATTCCGCTCAGAGTGCCATGTCTAAGCTAATGTGGGCTCGTCTGAGCCAGGCACGGCCTCTGGGATTTTGGAACAAGTGCTGTTTCTGCACAACACTATGCTCTGAGATTCTGAGGGCTCAGCCAAGAGTGCCACACTTTCACACATACTCTCCGCTCTTTAAAATGTCTGCACCCTGAACCAGGGGAAGAAAGATGGAGAAAAGAAAGTTTATTAAATCTACACAGACAGCCTGGTGCACTGTTTTAAAATATCAAAAAATCAATACAGTTAGCCACTTGTCAATAAACTGATCTAAAGCAAACACTGTGGAAGTGAGTGGATAAATATAAAGTCTCTAAGCTTTTGAAGACTTGTGTTTTAATTTTACCTTTAAACAGGCTGAAAATCTAACATTTGCTGATTTTCAAAATCCGACCATTAGCAAGCTTAGCTAAAGTCAATGGGATTTTTTTCCAAAACTGAACAGTATTTTCCATGCTTAAATAATTGTGCCTTTGTATTTAATTGTTCCTGAATTTTTCAAATGTTCACAGATAAATTTAAAATAGGAACTTTTGCACAATATTTAATATTAGTAATTACTAATAGGTCCAAAAGGATGTATTACTGATGTATTAGGATGTATTAAAAAACTAATAAGATCTCTAAAAAAAGATTTAAAGGATAAATGTGCTGTGATATATTAATAAAATAATGTGACAATTGTGTTAAATGTAGCAAAAGACAGGAATGTATGAAAGATATGAAGCAGGTATATAAGGTCTAAATGATCTGAAGTGATAGGATCAACAGATCTTTTCGATCTTTTGATCTTTTGACCATCTTTGGACAGATAACAAACTCCTGTATTAACAGGGCTAATAAACTATTCAACAAAAACTCTGCTATGATGCAGTTAAATTTGTGACCATTCACTCATATTCATGTTTTATCATAAAAAAAAGAAAGTAATATGGAATATAGATTTGAGCCTAATAACAAACAGTCTTTAACATTTCCACAAATGTTATGACATGCTGTGACAACTTGTATTTGTACTGATTCAGTAAACAACAAAGTAGTATTTAATTATTATTATTATTTTTTGCTTTAGTACTGTTATTTATATCATATGTGTGGTTAGTCAAAGTAATTAGTTAATGTAAGGTTAATTGTCCTTTATATTTATTTATAATAATTATATACACAGACAGGTGACAAAAACAAACAAAAAAAAACCCACATAAAGTGTCTTAGTAAGGTGTTGGGCCATCACAAGCCGCCAGAACAGCTTTAATGTTCCTTGGCATTGATTGCAAGTCTCTGGAACTGTACTGAAGAGATAGAACTCTATTCTTCCAAAAGATATTCCCTTAATTGGTGTTTTGATGATTGTGCTGGAGAGCGCTGTCTAACATGTCAGTTAATTTATTTTATTTTATTTGTATGCACAATATATATATATATATATAAAGGGCTGAAAGGGCTAGGATCTTAAAGATGAGGCTGCTGTATGACTGCTGACACCACAGTCCTGTCCAGGGGGGTGAAACAATGCCTGGTGGCTCTATTGGCATGACTCTTGCTGCCTGTCACATTTCACATCTCAGCAGAGACGAGGTGACCCCTGCCACTCGGCACCTTATCGGAACTAACCCAATCGAAAGCACGCTTCTGCTGGGGGGGTGGGCAAGTATGGCGACCAGGCCCACAAAGACAGCCAACCTCTGTGACCCTGCCTGACCTCCCAGCACCTGAAATGTGACCCTCATTTACAGCCAGGTCACCTCTGCGACAACTGCATTTACACAGGGTCAACTTAAGATCTCTGCCCTCAAAAAACAGCATAACTAGGGAAGAGATCTTAATTATGGAGGGCTCCCTGAGAGTCAGGTCTGGCACCTTGTGAGAGCTGGGGCATGACCCTGATAGAGGAGAAATTACCACTGTTTTTGAGCAAAGCTTATCATGTAGCGAAGTGTGCATTGTTGCATGCCTGAAGTGTTCATTAGAGTTCTCAGTTTTCATTTTGTGTGTTTATTAGTGTTTCAGAGTACCTTTTCATGTGTGGGGTAGCCTACGCTACAATTTGTATCTCATTTGGAAATCTATAGAGGACCACCACAGGCACCAATATGAGTCTGTCCAAACACCCACACTACAATGGCTATTAGGTCAGAATAAAAAAAATATTTGATTCAACACAGACAAAACTAAACATTCTCTTATGAATTATAGGTTGCTGGTTTGAGCCAACTCATATTTCTGGAATGAGGGGGTTGTAAAAGAAAAGCACATTCTCGCTCTAGAAAGGAGGAGATGGGCACACAGAGAAGCATTGAGAAGGCCTGATCTCTTGGCATACAGCTGTGCTGAAACAGAGCCCTTATTGCTCCGACATCTCAATAAAAGCGAAGACGAGGTCTTTTTTTGAAGTGACCTTCTGGCAACACTAAATGGCCCTAACAGGGGTAACATAATGCACCATTTTATGGTTAATCAAATTCCCACGGAGCTCAAGTTAGAATTTGACAGATGTTGGCCAGTGTTCATTTGCTTCACATTAAATGGATATTGCCTTATTATGCCAAGGAATTCAGATGTTCATTTCCATTGTAATTACATGAACGTACAGTACAATCAAGTTATTTGTCATATGTGGAAATGAGGGAACATTCACTCTCTCAAAAGTGCTGCTGAACCCTAAGAAATGAACTGTCAGTCGGTAATATTCTTTGAATTTTGTCCATTTATACCTGGACCTAGCAAGTACAAGCACTTTAAGTCTATAATAACAGAAAAAAACAGAGACAAAGAGAGAAAACACAAAAAGAGTGTAACAGAGGGATAGTGAGGGGTTATGGCAGCCGTGTGATGGTGCCTAACAGTGGGGTTCACACTGCGGTCAGAGGAGGCCGTTGAGGCTGGAGCTAGAGGCACAGGCCAGGCTCTGTGTGTAGGTGCCCTTTTGCTGCCCTGCTTGCTTTCATCCCTGCTCCAATCCCACGATGCCCCAGCCGCCCTGTCTGCCATCGGCCAATCAAAATGCAAGAGGGGGGCCGCAGCACAGTGGGGCTACATCAAAGGCCCAGCGCAGTGAGAGGCTCAGGGCCTGATGCTGGCACACAACAGAGTCTCGCGCGCGAGAGAGAGAGATGTAGAGAGAGAAAAAGAGAGATGGATGTCTGTTTAAAAAAAGCCAGACCGAATGCACCCTTTCTTACAGAAGGGCACCGGCAGAACAAAACATTTCATTCTCCTCCCCAAACCAGCATTATGCCAGTCTCACATCCAACAATCAGACAAGGTTTTTTCTTTCGCCTCTTTTCCTCCCTGCCTCCCCCTCTCCTGCTTCTTTTAGTGCCTAGAGCCAATGGCCCCCTTGAGTGTGTGAACAAGAGAGATAATTTAATAAAGTAAATCCAATCTTCCAGTTTGGGGAACAAAGTTAGATTTGAACGAGTGCAATATGGTCTCCCTCTTTCCCTCTTTAGCCCCCCCCCACCTTTCTAAATTATAATTTCATCGCTGAAATCAAAGAGATGCCGAGGTAGCCTCATTTATAAAACCACAACCCCCAATCCACCTCGTATCCAATGGTTTTCAGTTGTAATTCAACAAAACTTATGAGGGCTATGACTTACATATCGATTAGACACAGACCTAATTCTGATCAGACATACACGATAGTCATTTCTGTCCAATATGAAATTATTTTACAATTAACTGAATATCATCAGATGACAGTATGTTATATTTAATATCCATTCCCAAAGTCAACGGCTTTTAAAACCATGCCATGGGGTGTCTTACAATGAGCATGGTCATTTTCTCAGCTGAAAATAGCACAGCAAACCGATACAAAATATTGAATATTGAATACCTGTAGACTCATAGAAGCTCAATTTACCACAATGTATCCCTATTCTCTGGAGACTAATCTCTAGATTTCTCTAACCAAACTTTGAATGACTGAGTGTAAAGCACATGCAGAGGTTTTCAAATCTGAAGCACCCTTAACAGACATAAGCAGTGGGCTGCAGATACAAAGTGTGTCAAGTCCTTTAGTATGATGCTCAATGCTGGGCACTGTTGCATTTGCGAAGAATAACAGTATCTAATGGGAGACAGAGCCAATGGCTACAAGTGAGTAGAGAAGAGGGCAAGAGTATGATTTTTCTGCTAGGAAGCAGGTGCAAGGGGCACAGAAACTTGACAAAACAAAATATAATTTTTCTTCGTCCATAATGAAAACGTAATCTTCCCTTTGGATTTGCAATCATAATTAATTTTTTTTAAAATCATTTCATTTAAGTCAGCTGTTAAATGCAGTGCTTACTCTGTGAATGGTAAACTCAGACAATTGATCAATACACATCACAACAGCAACCCAGCACCTTTGTGGAAGATGGAGAAAAGAGGCAGCCTGCATACATAAGTCATTTCTCTTTTCTGTTGTGCTGCACCACAAAGTGCAGCATATACTCTAATGTGAATAAAAATAACCCCTCTCTTGCACTTTTCAAACTAGCTGGGCTTGATCTATGTCAGGATCACTGTGAATGCTAAAGTCATGAAAGTAAACAAGCTAACAAATAAACAAAAATGGTATTATGTACCAGATGAACACATTTGTATTGACTGGCAGGACAGCTGTAGTTTGTCATTACTTTAATTCCATCTGCCATGGCTGCACTAAACCTACAAGAGCATGAAAAGTGAGGGCTTATTGACGCACGTCAAAGAATAAGAGACAGCTGTAGGAACCCCCTTAAGTGGGGCTGCTCTACAGCATTGCCATTGTGCGCTATATAGGGGATAACATAGACAAAGCAGCATGCCATAATGAAGCTATATCGATGGAGTGTGCTGGTGTAATGATGGTATTGATGAAATGCACATAGGTATTATTTGTATTTCTCAAACAACTTACTGTTGTGCGATAATGACTAAAGACCAAGAAACAGTCTACTTGAATGTGTGTCATACAGCACTTGGGAATACTGCACCCTGTGAAAGGATCAATTTAACGGCTGTCATTTTTAACAGCCTTCAATATTCTTCTAGAAAAACGTGTGATTGTGCATCATATGGCGTCAACAATACAGTAGCACTGTCTACAAGACACACAGTGCTCTTCGGAGACCATGTTGCCTCTTACATAAAAGGGAACTGTGACCTTGGCACCAGTCTCACTTCTGGTCTCATACTGACTTGCCAGCTGATGCAACATAATGCCAGCCAAACATGCCTAGAGCATGCCTAACACAATCTGCATGGGGCTTTTACACTTCAGCAACACCTTTGCCGTGTACACTGCAGATGTGGACTGAACTACAGCAAATCTATGCTCTATTTGAAAGTTGCTGCTAATGGAGGCCAGAGAGCAAAGCGAGTCTGAGGGGATGCTGCTGGAATGCACTGAATGTATTAGTCCTGACTCCACTCATGCCCTTCTCTATGCTGATTGGCCATGGCTCTTGAACATACCCGTGCCCGCTGTCTTTCTCGTTGGTTTTTCCGGCCTGCAACCTATCCATCTTCCCTCGTTGTGTGCGGAGGTGACAGCTGGCATTCGGCTGTTTGTAAAAGGCCCTTTAAAGAAGCATGCGGGGGCCTCCGTCCTCAGCTACATTAAAGTAATTAGCTGCCAAGCAAGTCAAAAGTACCCCCTGCCGAGTGCCAGCAAGGCTGCCGATTGAAGCCGGCATCCTGTTTGACACATCTGGGCAAGGGAGAGTAATGAAAACAGCTGCTTCAGCCCATATGGCATCCAAAAGGCTGGCATAGCTACAGAATGCCATGCCAAGCGTGGGCAAATTATCCGTCATTAATCCCGGGATCTGACCAGCATACGAGTTGCTGCTAATCAAAACATCTGGGGAGTCGCGGAACAAGAAGGGGGAGGCCTCATCTGAAAGGGCCATATTTTGTGAGCAAAAAGGGGATGCAAGGTGGCTGCTCAAGAAAAGGGTACCTAGAGGATTAAAACTGGGAGTTTGTGTGCTGGAAGACACAGAATCAGTGAAGAGAACAGGTCACATTTCTGAGGTGCTTCTGGCTACAGCCATACAGACTCGATAATTTAATAGATAACATTTATTTCACATATTATCATAAGATATAATTAATTAAATCTGAACTAAAACTTGATATAAACAAATGATAGTTACAAATTACTTATTTACATAACATAACCCACTGCAGATTTGTTAGTAGAACCTAATACCCAATATACAATTCATGAGTAGGAGTTTGCTACGTTTACTAGAAAAATGTATCATAACCCAACACAAATTCTATAAAACATTTACATGACTGTGTTACTAATAGGTCATTACCTACCCACTGCTTTACCTTATGAATAATAGCTCACCTCTCCTTCAGGATTAACCATGGGAACATAACATTTGACTTTTAAATGCCATCAGCTTTTGAAATCCATGCATGGTAAACTTCTACTTGTAAAGAAATCAATGCTCGGACACAATTTGATTAGCCGTAAATTGCCCTCGCATTTGTTTCTGCATTTGTCTATTGCGTGTCCTTTTCATTCATAGGCTGGCCTGTTCAAACCTGGGCTTCAAATTCCCTCAGAAAGTCTGTGACATTAAAATGTCCTTTGATGTGCCTTCTCCAAGCGGGGAATATAAACAGTAATAGCGATTCTTTAACTTAATGCTTTTCCGGGGATCAATAGCTCTTAAATGCTACAGTGGGACAATTAAAAATAAAAGAGGGGGTTGCTGGAGTCGGAATCAGATTATACGCCGTCGCCCCTAGCTGGCCCTCAAAAGCACAGCATGGTTTCATCGCAAGTCACCCACATAGCACTCAGGGTCTGTGTGCAGCCCATTCATATGCAAGGAAGCCTGTATTCAAGAGCTTTCAAACACCCTCCTCTAGCATGACATCCAATCGGAACAGAACTGTGTCTCAGAGACTGAGCCATAGCATAAATGCCTATGTGCCAAAATGAATTGCCAGGGTCAAGGATGAAAACTCCTCTCATGAATATTTACATGAATGTAAAGAAATACACATTAATCTGAAATAGATTACTCAAGTGATGGACCATTAAGTGCTGGAATACTCATTTTTACACATTTATTTAGCTTCTATAAATAGGTTTGTGGCTTTTTAGAAGCAGGTCTTTCTGGGAAGGTAGTGGTGAGGGTCAGGGCATGGTGTAATGTCAAACCTTCTGCTGTAATGTCAAACTCAGGTAATAATACAGCTGTAACTAGAGGCAGGAGCATGATGAGCGTCAGCTCCTGACAAACACGGGCAAATCCGACACAATTAGCCCAGCGACAGCAGGTGCTGCCTGCCTAACACGTCTCATGTTTCTCCCTGTAATGGCCACAAAGTGATCCTAACTTTCAATTAACACGTCCCCTCCGCCTATACAGCCCCCGCCAAATGCTCATTTCTCCACCCTGGACATTATGTGATGTGCGTAGGTAGGCGTGAGGTGGAATCAGCCAACATGGTATGTCTGTTTGTGTACTGTATGCAAGATGTTTGGTCACGGAGATTATTTAAACCAAGGATATCAAGGTTACGCCATGGTATATGAATTTCATTCATATGCACCTTCCCCATATATAATTGGAATGCTTGCCAACCTTGAGACTTCAGTAATAGGAATCTTTTTCAAAGTACCTCAAAAGTAATATTACTTATTACTAAAAGTTAGCAATATGCAACTTTGATCAGCTTTAAAAACAGTCTAAAATGCCACTACGTTCTAAAAAAAAAGAAACAAAGGAAAACTTTGACCCTGGGCGAACACCATATTGGTCAGATTCAGATTAAGGGCAACCAAAGTAAGTAAAGGCAACTCATTTACCAAAACTAAATGTCTAAAAAAAACATACAGCCTAAGGTTTTGTTTTAGCATGGTAAACAATTCAGATAAATTACTTGCCCTGGATATGTATTTGTGTGATGGATTTTTACAGTACAACAATAAATTGAAGGACTTTTGTTCTGTAACATTTTGTGAATTTTTATTAATTCTTTTCAGATTATATAAATTAGATTTTTCACACTGAGTGTCATCATTGCAAATTACAAGTGACTAATTCCCAATTTGTTTGTTCGGACTATAGTCATATTTGCTTGCATATCCACATTGGTTGTTATAGTAATGACGCAGGCGAGCATATGCTAAATAGTGTGGGGCAGG
The DNA here is from genome assembly GCA_028565825.1 of Olivaichthys viedmensis. Classification (NCBI taxonomy): domain Eukaryota; kingdom Metazoa; phylum Chordata; class Actinopteri; order Siluriformes; family Diplomystidae; genus Olivaichthys; species Olivaichthys viedmensis. The sequence continues at coordinate 18,630,233 of JAOUQW010000034.1, read as the reverse complement.
CAAAAGTTAGCTAGTTAGCTCGCTACCAACAGAGATTTTGCCATTGATTACATAAGGGAAATGTCCAGTCACGGTTCAGAAAGTATTTGGCATTTATAGCAGCATCAAAAACAGAATAGTTATTGTGGACACAAAAAATGTTTTCAAATCTTCTTTGTTTGATCTTCATTGAGCTAATTTAAATGCATGGATTTGTTGGTGGTGCAGCCTCAATAACTTCATGTAAATATTTAAAATATGATAAACTAAGAACAATTGTAATGTATTTCTTTAACAGTATATTTTTCATACAAAATTGCCTAAGTGATGAGAAAAAAAACTAATCTTAAGACTCAATTACAGCCAACGGTTATATTGGAACTTCTTTTGTACCATCCAACTTTGTTTCTAATGTACAGAGTTTTTTAAGGTCTTTCACTAATATAACACTTACTACATAATCGTTTTCTTTCCTATTTAAGGACAACTTGAACGAAACTGACAAATAACAGACAGGAGAGCAAGCTATTATTTTAGCCTCACTTTGTAAGATGAGTATAAAAGAAGCCACTTTGTGCATGCTTTCTTCTATGAAGATAAATCAGGCTGACAGCAGTGTTATACAGATCCTAAGACAAGTCTTGCAATAGAGTCTGCTACCCATGTAATTGGCAAAGAGGGACAAAAATATATTATTTTTATGTGCATATTTTTTAATCAAACGAGACGAGTTAAGTAATTGGGCAGTGACGGTAATTATGCTTCTTTTGAGGCTGTATATGCTGCCAACTCTCATTCACAGCAGTGTTGTGTCTATATATCAAAGGTCTAATAAGCTAGACGTCTTTAGACTTTAAATTTAGATCAGTCTGAATAATATTTAAAAAATGGGGTGTGGTATAATTAACCCAGCTTATAAAATAAAACAGGAGAAATACAAGCTTTGGTACATCAGGTTAAATACATTTCATGTCGTATGTCTACAAATGTTGAAGTGTGGGTCTCTACACCTCTGTAGTAGTTATTAAAAGACACACTAGTAAGGACCTACCTTTAAACAACGACTCTTAAAGGCCATGCAAAATGAACACAAATCAATGTTTTGCAGTAAATGTTACATATTAGTACTGCACTACATACTATGGTTAAAATGCATGGGCTTTTTTAACAGTACCGAGAATTTTAAGTTGGGTGAACATTTTGAAGCACTATGAAGCACCAAAATTGTGCAAGTGCTTCCCAAAAATGTTAGAAATGCAGAAACCCGTTCTATTTTTAAGTCCAGATTAAAAACTCATTTATTTGCTCTGGCTTTATGAGACATTAAGTGCCTTAAGCTCTCTTATGCTTTTTTGTTGTTGTTGTTTTATGAGTTTCATGAGTGTTTTTATCTTGTGACTTATGTCACATTTTGAGTTTTCTGTGTTTGTTACATAAAAGAGAGATGATCTCACTGTCCTCAAAGCTGCGTACTAACACAGAGTGAAGCACTTGCTGAAACATACTGGAACATAGACTTACACATACTGAATGTTCTCTGTTCTCAGGGGGAAGTCATTCACCAGTGTTGTCCTGGTTCTATCACTCCATTGACCTTGTTTGAGGGGCAATGATACTGCCCAGACGCTTGCTGAGCTTCCTGGGAAAGGGATAAAAAAAATGGCAGGTCCCAGCAGTGCCTGGATAAACATGTGCTTTAATGAAAGTTGGGCATAATTTTCTCTTTGCCATCACAACTGTAGTTATTACTGTTTTAAATGGATACATCTGTCTATGTGAAGTTTTTCATTACCTTCACTCATTATGGGGAATGCTGCAATGCTCCCTGAGGATGCGTCTTTTACGTGCTCATCTGCTGGATATACACTTTAATGTGGTGGATTTGATGCCTGTCTCAAAACAAATTTGTCAAAAGCAATTAAAATATTACTAAAGGAAACTGACTCTGCTTTCCTGTTATTTCTTTTTTTTCTTTTCTTTTCACAGCCTTCTTCTCTATGGACAGTAGCTGCAGACTGGAAAATATGTTATAGTAATTGCTAGCTAAAATATACAATTTATTATTTTTTAAAATCTATATTTACATTTACATTTATTCATTAGCCTTACAAATAAAACAGAATTACAATCCAAGCATATAACCGTTAAAGGAGCCGACAGCACACAATATTACGTTCCCATTAATAAGGATGCATGTAATATGCAGTAATAATTTCTATTTGATAAACAGTGCATTGGTCAACAGAACTGTAGAATACTACAAACCTTCATTGAAAATCGTGTGGCTGCCTGCCTGCATTTATAAAAAATACAAAAGTGCTGTATGATCTTTCTTCTGTAGGTAAGTTTCATTATTATCTACCAACAGGTGATAGGCTGCTAACATTCTAGAATAGAAAGCTCCTTTATGGTCACATATACAAGTACATTGAAATTGATTCTTCGAATATATCACAGCATGTTGGTAAGCTGGGGTCAGCCATGATACAGTGCCCCTGGAGCAGGGAGGGTTAAGGGCCTTTGTCAAGGGCCCAACAGTGGCAGCTTGGCAGAGCTGAGGCTTGAACCCACAACCTTCTGATCAGTAGCCCAGTGCCCTAACCACTGCGCCACCACTGCCCCTCTGCCTTTATCTTTAAGCACTGAATGACCGCATGGCTTTGAATGCTTGCATATGTGGGGTCATTTTTACCCAGCGATTCCTCTATGTTGAAAGGAATCCAGGTGGGCCTAACGCCACTGTAAACAGTGAGCATAATAAGTGCTCAACAAAATAAAGCATTAATTCCGAATGGAACCGTTTCAGCAGTCGCAATAATTATATCAGTCTGCTGCTGACCTCAGAGTTCATTGCAACAGTGGTTCTTCCGAATACACTCCTAATTCTACACATGCCTGCACTTAACATAATTACAATTTAATGCACATTTTGCCGTGTCTGTGTTTGTGAGGGCCGTGTGAGCATGGGACTGTATGCAGCAGCCATTAACCAAACACTACAAGAACCAACATGCTGGGAATGAGCTCGAGAAGGCCATTTATGACTCGTCTTCCTCCCAACATTCTTTTCTCCATTATTTAACTGAATTATTCGCTTCCTTTAGAAAATATTACCCAAATTTATTTAATAATGTTTGTACAGCTGCACAGTTCAGCTGCACATACCTGCTGACTGACCCAGGGTTCCCCACTCAGTCTGATCTTCAGGACCCTTGAAACCATGTATGGCTTTAATCAGAGCACCGGCACATACACATGCACTTCCATTATTCTCTAGAGAGAAGAAAGACGTTGGTTGCACCCTCACCAGGTTTAACCTCAAAATTCATTGATTTTTGTTTACATTTGCAAAATGTTAACTGTTTTTGGGCAGGAATAAAGGGGCTGTGCTTGTCCTAATGCAACTAAAGTGGAATATATTATAATATGCTAAATCATACATAAAACACGAGGCAACCTGTGTTTAGGATGAAGCCACCAGTTTCTAACCCAAGAGAAATAGGGTTTCCACTTTTGAAGGCTGCATTACTGCTGCCAAACACATATCAGTGTTAACTGAGCATGAGTAGAGATAAAGTATTTTCATTTGATTCAACAATCAGTCTTAAAGTTGGTTGAATATGTTACTCTCCAGATCCAAAAAGCAGTTAATTTTACTTAGTTGTACCATTCATGTCATTTTTACTTCTGCTTGAGAAACTAAAATTATACCAAATACGTACTTTTAAACACATATAATTTTTCAGTTTGGATGTTAAACTCTAGATTATTGTTACTCAGTCACTCAATCTCAGCAATATAAAATATTGGAATTGGGGTGAAAACTTAAAATTAGCAGTCACTGAGAAACGATGCTAGGAATGCATTGATATGATTTTTTCCCTTCTAATACAAATTCTTGCCTATGATGTATGTGGTGATAGTGAGTATGAATACAAATAAATGATAGTGTATTTGAGTGTCAGCATCAGGACCAATACTGACCTGGTATTGGCAATGTTCCATCAATAGTACCCACCTGTGTGTTGAAGATGCCAATTTTTATTTTTTTTTACAGTTATTTTCACAGAAAGGCAGACCTGAGGAACAAAAGAACAAAGAATATCTCAGGACAAATAATAGAGTAGTTTGATTAAAGAGAACATTAAAATAATTACAAGAAACTTATAATTAACATAGTACCACATTTAAAGATATCTTAAGGGCTACCGTTCTCAGCTCAATTTTGTTTCATCAATGTTTATTCAAATGCATCAACCCTATATGATATTCAAAGCTTTTCAAGTACAGTATCAAATTTATTTTGCCAATGTTTCCTTCCAGCAATAAGAAGGTACCCAGTGAATTCAAATGTATCTACTGTACCTGTTTACTATGCAGACACCTTTGTTATTCACAGGCTATAGTACAATGTTTAATATGTTATACTGTTAAATTTAATTTTACATTACTTGTGGGCAATATAGGAACTGTGAACAAAGCTGTTTACTTGTTTTATAAAAAACTGACTACACATATACAGTGCAAGTCAATTATATTTTCAAAGTTTAGTCAGCAAATTAAATCAGAACATACTAATCCAACCAATCAATATTAATGTATTAATTTATATACACTGTATTTACACATCTATGTATATTCTTCTTGCCTGATTTTATAATTCTGTAATCGCCACTGACCCTGTTCTAATAAACATAATTCCGATGTTCCTCAACTTTGGGATTTTATTAGACAGCTTAATTTGTATCTTTGCAGAAAGGATTAGATTGTCCAGTGGGGGCAGCCATGATGCATCTGCCTACAACCTCTGCCTGTCAGCTGACTCGAGCTCATCGCTAAGGGCCCGATAAAATAAACTCTGGCTCCTCCAATTTCACAGGCCTCCTCAGTGTCACACTGTGTGCCTTCTCACAGATTGAGATATTTGCAAACTGTCACCTTCGATAAATAGCTGTCGGTGGTGACAGTGCTCACGGCCCCTTAGGTCCGGTTTTAAGAAGGCGTTTGACACCATTTCCTACATTGCCGCTGACATGCTGGCTGGAAATCGTAGAGTTTGGCTGAGCTGTGTGACAAGAGAAGAGCAACCCCTCCTTTTCCCACCAACAAATGTCCCATTCTATCATCTTTTAACACCCATCTTTGTCTCATCACTCAGCAAATACATACACTCCTTATGGTTATTAGTTATTTGACATGCTGCAATCATTGAACTCCATTAGGCATGGCAAATCCCTCTCTCCCTGCATGCGGAGTGAAATAGGCTCTGCCAGACTTCCTCCTGCTGAAATTAAAATGTGTCATGTCTGCTGTGGCCGCAGAAACAGGATGTGTCCGGATGGTCCATTGGAATCACTTATGGCAGCCCTTTATCCCATGTACATTCTGATTAACGTCACAAACTCCAGTCAGGTGGCAGCGGTGGAAACATAAATGTTATCCGGTTGGGTCCTGGTAACATAAATGATGACTTGTTATAATATTTTCATCTGTTTTGCCATAATACAAAAGGTAAATATAAAGGTAATGTAGTAATTAGAGCTACTTCTTATTCCATACTTGGTGAAGTCTGTTTTGTTTAAATAAACCAGATACATAATGTTCTGATAAGAGGGCACATGTGTCTTTGGCTAACATTACAGGACTCACAATTCCCCCAGGTAGCACCGAGCACTGCAATCAATCCCAAAATTAAGCTACAGTGTATCTAAGTAAGTAGGTTAAAATAACAGTTTATATTTAGGGTTTTATCTTACAAAGGAAACATTAATATTTCCTGTGCCAAGTGAATTTGAAAAACTATACTGGAGGGAGGAAGGAGGGGTGAGTGCTCTATACAGAATTTTATTTTTCAGTTTGGACAGAATCTTCTCCTCTCCCATTAAACATTTCTTCCTGAGGTCCTGGAATCATTCCAACAGATTTTATGTACTGTTCCTTTCCAGTGTTAATTTTGACAGCTAATTTAGTCTTTTATAATAGTTCTAGTCATATTTTAGTGATGTTTGTTAATGTTAGTTTATGTCTAGATTTAGTTGATGAAAGCTACAGTAATTTTTTGGCAAGACTGAACAGTGTTTTTAAATTTAAAATATACTGAAATTTGTCTAAGTATATTGTAAATATACAGTACAAATTTGTGTACTTAAATAAAATATGCTAAAAATATATTCAGCTCAAATGCTTGAAAGTAAACTTTGATTACACTTTAAATTAAATTATATTATAGTATAATTTTTATAAATACATTACCCATACATCACTGGGAAATATACTTTGTTAACATTTTTTTAATTTCATAAAATACACCTGTTAGATACTAGATACCCAAGCAAAATGTGTATACTATTATTTTCATGTAAATGTATTTTTAGTACATTTCTAAAACACTTAAGGTGGAATAGTAATGCAATTGAAATACTTACAAAATCTATTTTAATTTCACTATAAGTGGATGTGCATCATTGATTAAAATCCATATACTATAGAATATTTAAAGTCTACCTAAGTATACTTAAAATAGTGCCATTTTAGATGGTTAAGTACACTTAACACAATTAAAGTAAGGCTTTCATATTATTTTTGTGTAATTAGAGTACATCAAGTACAAAAATAGTTTGTATTTGTACGATATGTACGATGTACGACCATTTCTGACATTTTTCTTTATTCGCTGAGGAGAATGTCATTACATTTCGTCATAAATTATTTAGTTATTGTTTCATTTCCGTCTTTATCCATATAAAAGGCCGTTGATGAACATTTTTGCCCTAAGTTTCATCAACAAAATTAACACAGATCAGGACGAGCTAGAAGAGACATTTTTGCTCACTGACTGACTGATCTCCATTGTTGAAACATGCATGCACAGGAGGGGAAAAAGCAACTGTACCATAGATATCCGTATAGTAGGTGGCTGTATACACCTAAAACGTGAACTACCAATAGAATGATAAAGTTGGAGAAAAGTGAGCACACCATCAGAAGACCAACACATAAAGCGAGAGAACAGCAACTTCATCACAGATACAAAATGTGCTGAATAAAGAACGAGAGACTCCAATCAGCAAAAGTAGTGT
>JAOUQW010000034.1:18612613-18623075 GCA_028565825.1 Olivaichthys viedmensis | reverse complement strand
GTCTCAAAGGACGAGTAGCGTCTCTAAACCACTTCTCAGGAAGGGAAACAAGGCCAAACGCTTGGCATGGGCTAAGATAGTATTTCATAGTGGATCACTGGAAAAAAGTCCTATTTACTATATATATATATATATATATATATATATATATATATTTCCTGTGTGAAGACCTAAGAATTAGCGACAAGAAAAAAGAAAATATTACTAACTAAAATAAAAACAACTAAATATATGATAAACCTATGGTATTGCCTCTTCGTTATTTTAAAAAAGCTGCCCAAATTTCACCTTTCGTGGTTTATGCGATACGAACTGTTCACTCTGTCTGTGGCAGTATAACATTATTGGCTCATTAATATTCAAATGCACTTAAATACTCAGTCTTATAAGTAATTAAAATGTAAATGCAACTAAACGAATTAGACAGCTCTAGTACATAGAGAATACAGTAATCCGTTTAACTAAACTATGCAGCTTTCAGTTTAAAAATGGGTGCTTTCTCTTTAAGGCTTAATTTGTAACTGAGATCCGTTATTCTAAATTCAGGGTAAAATAAAGAGTGGGTCAAAGAATTCAACTGTGTGCACGTTTTGTAAGTCACTCTGGATAAGAGCATCTGCTAAATGACTAAATGTAAATGTAAATGAGGGTTTTCATTAGTCTGTCAAATCCAAAATACGTGAACTTTGCATATATCAGTAATTAGTTTCCCGATATTTCAGAAATGCACTTTCAGTCGAACGAATGTGAGGAAATGTCTTAAAAATTCATGTTTAACTTTGTGCAAGTGTGGTGTAACCTTATGTAAGTGCAGCCAAAAATGATAGAATCAGAACCATCTGTATTTTTCAAGAATATCGGCTATTGGTATCGACCAAAAAAAAAAAAAAAACTGAAACATTACTAGACGCTTGGGTGATGTGAACAATTTCTGAAATGTTGGCTCGGTGGACTGTAGTCCAGGAAAAACTAGGCATGCCTTGTCCTGTTTCTGTATATGACACTATGATCCACATGTTATAAGTTAGCTTACTGCTTTGATTTTATTATTTAACCTTAAGGAAATAATGGGAAAATCCTGTAGCAAGCTCACTCAGCATGACAAGACAGTAATGCAAATATAAGTGCAGAGCCTGTGTAATATCTGGAACACATTTCAAAATATGTGCCTAATTGAAATTACAGAAAAGCGGGTGACTTGTTTAACACTGTGAACCTTGAGAGACACAAATTTTTTGACACAGTACTTTACACTTGGCCTCATTAGGCATGATACCATTGATGTTAGGCCAAATGTGGAAGGGGAACTTAAAAAGGAGGTTAATGAGAGGTTTAACAGAGCCCCATGGAGCTGCAAAGAAAAAAAATAACAAAAAGGTTATGTCTGTCTCTACTAAAACTGTTCTTTCTGCCTCTCTGGTTGACCTCTCTCAGTTACAACAGGAAATGCAGCGAGGCTGTTAGTCAAAGTCGCAGTGCTTTATGAGCTGGGTTATTACCACTGCTGCCCCGCAGTTAATAGCCATCCGATACACCCAGAGCACAATCGGTGCAGTCGTGATAATATCATAACCAAGCATTCACCATGGAGGCGTTTAAGATTTCCCAGATAAAAGTGAAACACTAGAGCAGTAAATTTGTTAATGCCATTAAACGATGTTACCAGGAACCAGAGCTGACAGAATATGATCCCTCAAGACCCGGCGGCCGTGGAAATAATTTATAATGCAAAAGCTATCAAACATGTACAAGTTATCAAGTTCGAGACCTGTGTCAGTATCTTGGCTGGTATCTGGTTACTCTTGGCTCTAGACAGAACACAAGTGTTTAAGTAGTTAAAGGAAATGGTCCGCAAAGCATCGACCCCTAAAATGTAATATTATATTTAAGTTAAACTAAAGGGCTGTTTAATAAAAAAGAACTTCAAACAATTGTGGTTAAATAAATAAACTGGCAGATAAACAATACTGTTCATGGTTTAATTTTTTAGCTAATAAACCTGATGTTTCAATTCTCGAATGTTTCTCAAAAAAAGCAAGGCTTTCTAAACTTCAGTCACTGTACAATAAGGCTTGTTATTTTAAAACCTAAAATTCTCTTAAGCAAGTTAGAAATGTTAGATAACACTTAACAGTTCACATACAGTGTTACTTCTCATACAGCCAAGAGATGGAGTTGATTTTTAGCCAAAAAAGGAACAAGTCCTAAGAATATTCTAAGGTTGAAAGGTAATTCCTATTAAAATCAATGCCAAACTTAAATAGGCCTTAATGTTCAACTCAAAGGCATGCAAGCTGGTTCTCCTTTGACATTTGCCCTTGGTTTCTGTCTATGAACTTCCCAAACAAACTGCCTCAAACAACTCCAACTTCTGGAAAGTAAGTAGCAAGTCAGATGAACCTTCACTGCAGCTTTAGATTTCCATGCTAAATTAATTCCAACAATTCCAAAAGCCTCACTGCTCTACCGCTGTACTGCTGCCTATATATTACTCAAGTCATTATCTCCAACTGCTATATGAGCACGTCTGCATCTATATTCAAAGTTAGACACAGAGGAACAGACATAGAGGTGTTGGGCAACTTATCAGTATCAGTAAATGGGCCATAATAGCCCCACAGGGCTGCGAGGAAAATAGCTTGTCTTCAAGCCACCGTATTCAGTAATCAGCTTTATTACATTCACAGTGGTAATGTGATATGTCACAGTGTTGCTAATACACTTCTGTGCGCTGTCATCTGGCTGTAATGCTTATCAGGGCTGTGCGCTGATGATTTGCCCTCTTGTCAGGGGCAATTACAGCTGAATGTGGCAGGGTTGAGGGCCAGGAAAGTGTAATTACAGCTGGAAAGGCATGGTGCAAGGACAGTGCAGAACTGGCAGGTACTGAAGAAGCTTCTCTTTTGCAGGGATCAGGGAGCCATTTGTATCTTAACTTATCACGAAATGGCTTAATATCGTATGGGTTGCCTCCGATTGACAGGTGCAAAATATTTTTTTTTAATTCAAAGTTCTGTCCAATGCTTTATAAGTTAATTAAAATGGCACCAATATTAAGGGAAAATGTACTGTTTAATAAAAATCCATCCACTGCAAAGCTTATACAGCAAGCATGACTATACCTTCCTTCTGCTGTTGAAGAAATAGTGGAAAATATTCAAAGTCACTATGCAGAAGTGTTGCTACAAAAGAAGCAAAACCAGTTTTTGTAGATTCAATTAACCCTTCAAATTGCCAATCCTAAAGTGAATCTTCATTTTGACCTTGAGCAGCTCATGCTGTGTACACAAAAATGTGTGACATTTGAATGAACTACTCTGCAGTGCTTGACTGAAGTGACACAGTTTTTAAACTTTTGCCCAGCCCCCTGATTACTCAAGTTAAAAACATCTTTAAAATGTCAAAAATACATGTGATTAAATTGGAGTCAAAGGGACACATATCCAAATTAAAAAAAAGAAGAAATCATTAAGTTGGGGGGGGGGTTCAGACAGGAAATAAGGTGATGTCAGCCTTCACAACTGTCAGTATGGAGTTTAGTGCCAATGCCACACACTTTCCCAGCTCCAGGCTTTGTCTCCCTTTAGCTTTTTGTTTGCTGCTGGAAACAAGCACATTTGTCTTAAAATAAAACTCTTTATGACCTTGAGATCTCACTGACGAGCTCTTTGCCAGCTCTTTTTCATTATCCCCTGTTTTAAAGAGAAGCTCTTTGGTCCTGGAGGCCTCATTACTGCTGGAAAAGACACCCATGGGACAGGCAAGAAAAACACTGAGGACACTGTGGGGACCTCCACTCAACTATATACTATATATAAGCACTGAAGAAGTTCAGGTAAAAAACGTAGTGGCATCTCAGTGTGGTATGAGTGTATCAAGTGAAACACTGTGTACACTTACTGGCCATTTTATTATACACACCCTCTTTTTCCAGGCACAATCCATGTTCCATGTTAATTGTCCTCCACACTTTATCAGTGGTCAATTTATGACCACAGCGCTGCTGTTGGCTGGATATGTTTGGTTGCTGGATTATTCTTAACCCAGGAGTGACATCGAGGTGTTTAAAAAAACCCAGCAACTTCAGAAACCCTCTACCCCTCTACTTGTTAAAGGCTTTTTGTGCCTGGTATGTTTGTACTAATACAGTATATAAGCTATATTGTTTTAAAAACCTGTAGCATATTTTAAGGGACATGGAATAATGTTTTCTTGTAACATAATAATCTATACTGGTATAACAGAGTTTAGATTTCCTTATTACAATATACTGTCATACCGGTATACTGTTACACATCTAATACATATGTTACATACAATACATCACTATATTGCTGTCAAGCGGAAGATTACACATAAAACCCCATTACTTTTATCATTAGGGGTGTATATATATATATGGGTATTTTTAGCTAATGTACATTAAATGACCTTGCAGAGAGAATGAAAAACACAGCTGTGCCTTTATTCTGACTATAAATGTTATTTGAATCAACAAACTTTTGACCACGGCAACAGAGTGGGGGAGAAAAAAAAGCCCTCACAATTAAATTTTCCCACAAATTCTCACAGGCGCTTTTTGTTTTAAAATTGCTGCAAGCTGTGATTCCCACGTGAAAAGCCATAAGCAAGCTTCCTCCTCTGTCAGTCATTGGTATGGAGGGAAGGTTTGGTATGTCAAAGTCGTGACCTTGAGCTCAGGGGCAAGTGTTTCTACCCACCACTATCTGCTTCTTTGCTTGCGCAGCCTGCTTTTAATCATGGACAAAACCTTGACACCACACAAAGAAATAAGCACAACACACATAGCACACTAAACTCTACTGGGCAACAGAACAGACCTATTAATCGAAGAGCACCATAAGCTGTGTCTATGAATTGCTGTTCCTCAACTAATAATAGGTGCTCCGCACTCAGAAATTCCAATAGGTTTCTGGCATCATGTCAACGGCCAAAGGCGATGCCCTCAATTTACAGTCAGAGTCCAAGTGGAATGACCTCACATATTTGCTTGTTCTTGCTGCCTGACTAGTGCCCGAGACCCTGAGGTCCCTAACCTTTTTGCCCTCTGCTACAGGCAGACTGAAGAAAGCATACACATATGCACACACACACACACACACACACACACACACACACACTCAAAGATCACTAAAGATTTACCCCATACATAGCCTTGAATTTTACACTAGCCAATATTTGTAGCTAATAATACCTGCCATGCCATAGAGTGCTTATAAAATTGTCATATCGCAAAAGCAACTGCCACATAATGCCACTTTCAACATTGTCATTCAAATAAACATCTGTAGGATTGATTTATGCAGTTTATTGCTCACTGTTTCATAATGTCCATTCAGAATGTATTTACTGTGTCAAATATGGAAAACATTTAGGTTATTTGATAGTGGTTCTTCTACATTCCAAACCCAAACCTGATTCTGCTTTCTGGATGCTGTTTACTAGCCCTGGATATGTTCTTTAGGCAGATAGCATCCCTGAAATATTTTGAAACACATGGCAAGTGAACTTCTCTTTGGGAAAGCTTTCGACCTCATATGAAAAGTTAGAAATGGTTAAGATTAGGGTGAGGAGCAGGGTTAGTGGTCATAGATTTTCTTACAACTTTAATCAATTGTTTAAATTCCTACAAATTTTGGGTTGTAAACTCACATAGTTTCTCTTTTCTACACCTCTACTTCTAAAGTCTAGCTGCCTCAGGAGACTGAGAGGAGATACTGTATAAATCAGCATTTAGCTCCTATCCTATCAATTGCTGGCTGTAGATTTGCTTTGTTTATGACAAGGAAGCCTATTGATTGGAAACAACCTAGTCCAACCTAGCAAGAAGAGGTGAGCCAGAGGGGAGAGCTTATTGATGTGCCTTTAAGTGCTAAAAAGTCATTTTAATTGATCCGCCTTCGAATGGAGCAGGCTGCATGGAAGAAGACGAAAAGGAGGTGGGAGGTGTTTAAAGACTAGAGCTAGTGGAGTTTAAGAGCCACTAGGCGTTAGAGAGTGCAAGCTGATTACTGTAGCTGGTCAAGCCTTAAAAAAAAGAACACTGATTGCTGTGATTAGCTTTTCACCAAGAGCACTGTAACTGGACAAACATTTACAAGCGGTTTGTAACCAAAACATAAAAAATAAATCATGTGCAACAGATGGATCTTGGGTGTGCAATACATTTTATGGAACCTACATTTTCTTATATTTATTGGATTTATTATACTGTTGATTTCTATTTGAACTGTACTTCACTCTTGCACTGTTCTGTTTGGCCATTTACTTTATGGCATCAATAAAATAGGTAGATATGTGTGTGCGTGTGTGCGTGTGTGCGTGTCTGCATGTGTGCGTGTCTGCGTGTCTGTCTGTCTGTCTGTCTACTCCCAGATCATAATTCAATGGCTATAGGCTTTAACTGATCTGACTGATCAACCTCTATTGCAGCTATTTTATCCCAGATATAATGTGTTAATTATGTTAAAAAGTGTTTTTTATGATAAACTGACATGCCGTATCTGTAGTTATTTGTTTATCTAGTCCTTTCATCACCCACAAATGTTGCATGAATGAGAATGTTTTTAAAGTTTTCAAGCAAATGGGGCACGAGAGTGCTGACTGATTTAGCAATTGTGTTACCTTTAGCAAGAAGAAATTCAATAATCGACCAATCATCATTGTTCAAGTAGCTGTTGGAAAAGCAAAAGGAATGTAAATTCTTAGGCTTTACACCCACTTGTTCCTTATAATAAGTTAAAATGTATATTCTGCCAACATAGTTACAGTATGTACAATAAAAATAAGTACAGCGCAAACATTGGCTAAAACACAAGGAGAGAAAGTGCAGAGCAACATTTCTCTGAGATTTGTTGCTGTCATGGAGTTGTCAGGAAGCAGTGATGTTGACAATTGATTCATGTGCAGATGTCCTCCGCTCCCTGGCTAGCAGTCAGGGTATATAAACCTCACTTCTAGCTTTGTGAGACTGACAGCTTGCAGCCACTCAAGACAACAAAGCTGTCACCAACAGCTGTCTGTGCGGGGATCATATTTATTTACTGACAATGATTTAGTGAATCTGCCATTTGAAAAGCATAGCTTAAAGAGTAGGACGTCCTGTCCAGTCCGTTTGGAAGGATAATGCTAATAAATGCTGGATAGTGTGAAGCACTTAGCAGCGGTTGCCAATCACGGCTTGTAAGCACTCAATCAATTTCATCTGGTAAACCAGAAAAAAATAAGAGAGAAAAACAAATGAACGCTGGCCACTGTTAATAATTTCTCACTGAAAATGAACAAGTCTGAGTGCACCGCCGAGAATTGTTATTTAATCAGGTACCAAATATTAACATAATTTTAACAATTTCAAACTGTCAAAAATAAAGTTTATTTTCTTTTCAATCTATAACAATAGTAATGACAGTCATAATGTATAGAGAAGCATACTAATTGGGGCAACATCAGGTATTAGTGATTAAGCGATGTGAACAATTGACATGGTGTGTTAGAAATGTACATGTGTTACCACTTGAATGAAGTATATGGTTGTACCAAAAAATCATAAATGAAGCAAAATATTCAGATACATTTCATTTCCATAGGTGGATTTCACTACCAATTAAAAAAGATGGATAATAAAAAAAACAGTTATTGGTAGTGTACTGCCACAGAAGGCTTACCACCATAGTAGCTCTAATATACTAATTATTATTATTATTATTATTATTAAGGTGATTGATGACTATTTGTTGCAGTTATGTGTATTACTCAGTAGTTTAATGCATGTTAGCCTTCTTTGACTTGAATAATTTATAGTAACTGTTTCCTGTATTTGTAGCACTCCTAAGTACTCGTGCTCTAATCCTCATGTTTAGCTGTAGCTTTCCCTGTACTTTCTACAACTATATTTCACTTGTTTCTGGTCAATTGGCGTAAACTTTGTCTTACAGCGCTTGTATCATAATCGGCTCCTTCAACAGCTCTATGCATTGTATTCTGCCTCACTTGTAAGTCACTTTGGATGAAAACGTCTGACAAATGAAAAAAATGTCATGTAAACGTAATTATCCCCTTTATAAAGACACACTGTGTGAGTGAAATATAAAGCCATTGAGAGTCAAATTGGGTCAGAATCTGCACAAGTCATTCCCCCCCCCCCCTAAGCAGCACTAAGGCGAGTCCTTTTATGATGTTCGTGCTCAGGATCCATCACCCGAGGAGTGACTTTTGTTCCCCTAAATAGATGTCGGGTGCCCTGTGGTTAATTTAATAATCTCTCCAGATCAGGTGGTTCTAAATGGCAGGAGTAATAACACTTGTAACCCTACTTGAGCAGCGAACAGTGAAGGCAGTGTGGTGTTTAATCTGACTCTAGAGCACATTTTCTCTTCTTACCCCTGCACATCATATCAGTGTGCTGCCCCACTGGCATCCATTAGGCAAGGTGACCATAGTGTTTGTTCCAGGCTATTAGATCTCCTCGATTTAGAGGATGTAAGCAGGAGGAGTCCATTTACAGAGGTGGATACACGCAGCATGCCTCACACTTTCCCTCTGTAGTAGAGAATATGTGGACTAAAGACCATCAGCTGACCTGGGTAACAGTAATTTGGCTAGTCGGAAAACTAGTTTTTGTGCCAGTTGGTCACTATAAGTTAAAAATAAAACTGAAATGTAGGACATTTTTAAAATGCTTCTTAAAATGTTACACTGTTGTTATTGAATTTGGTAATCACCCTGTCATATTAAATGGCTTAAGAATAACAAAAAGTTAAACTTATTATCTGTAAAAGGCGACTAAAAAGTTAACGCATGCAGCACGCACACACACACAGAGAGCTACTGCTAAATATAAAGACTAGGCATGAATGGAATCATTTTAAAGGCAAGTTAAGCATTAAGCAAAGCAGTTTTGTAGCCATGTGTAAACACTGCTCTGATTGTAGGTTTTGCCATTTAAACTAATACTATTATGCAGTTGTATGTAATTGTCTATGCGTATGTATCTGTCTTTATTAAATAAACATTAACATCAAAATCAATCAATCAATCAATCAACTAATAAAAAAATCTAAATGCCTGAGTTGGTCAACTCATTGCAAAGCTGCTATGCACAGTATGTGAAATTCCCCAGAATTAATAACTAAAACATCCTGTCCCATGTGAATATTGGGCATTAAAAAGTCACAAAAAGTCACTCCACCTGCACATTAAAAAGTCACTACTGTGATGTCTGTCTGTGCATTAACTTGGGTTGAGATAATAAATATTTCTCTTATAATCATTTACAGATGTTCAAACGGTTCAGATGAAAGCTAGCTGGACGCTTTCGCCATAGCTGTATTACTCTCTTCCACTCAGTTTAATGCTAGGGCGTCCTCATGATATGATTTGGCTATTTTACTGAAATGCAAGAGCTCATATTGTTGTGTTTGAAATGAAGGGCTTTTTTCTCACCAATTGGATCTGATCTACTCATCCAAGCCCCTAAAGATCAGAGGCTGTGTTTCAGTGACTGTGCACACATCAAAGGCCTTATGGACGAGATAATCCAGATAACTAGGTAATAATGCTATTTTCTCTGCACAAAACATGTTTTCAATGAAATTATCACCACCAAATTTCAACCAAAGGGCTTTGGAGCTTCCGTATCTGATACCAGTTAGTGCGGATGAAGAGCGTACTGCTCTACTTTCAAGTAATCCAAGACAAAAATGCCTAAATACCTTGTCAAGCCATCCAAGGTTATTAGGGGAGGAAGGGAAGTAGACAAGTGGCCTCTCCATAACGCAATTAGCCTCTCTGCTTTCCTTTTAGATTTAAATGCAAACAGTGATTGGGAATGCTTATTGCAGTATCATCTCACAATGATTACATTTATTGCAAAAATGGATCCCCTTTGACTAGTAACAGAAAGACCAACCAGTTTAGATCTGAGTAAAGCAAAATCATAAGAGCTTCTTTTGGCTAGCTGACAATACATATCATGAATGCCAATTGTACAGGCAGCAACTAGACATGGAATTAGACATTTTTCTAGTGAGTGTAGTCGAATATATGCACGGTGGCCTCCACGGGACCTTTTGCGCTCTCATTCTGCTCTTATATTTGCAGTCGCTTCTTTCCCAGCACAGAGCAAATAATTTCGAAAATTAGGTGACACATGTTCTCACTCCAGCTCAGTGTATTAAAGTGGTAGACAAACACTGGAGGCGCAGAGACAAGATGGCCTTTCATTTCCTTATTCAAATCAGCAAGATTCTGGAGTTGAATCTTGGCACTGTGATCGGAGAGGAATTTGCTTATATATGAAGTGCAATATTTCTATGTTCTATATTCTTGTAGCCACCGTCTCACTGCAGATGGGCACTAACAAGGTGGCGTCTTAGTCAGAGTACTGGCATCCATCAATCTGCAAGTCCTGGCCGTTGTCCATGTAGTCTTCGGAGTAAGTGCA
>JAOUQW010000034.1:18579553-18592490 GCA_028565825.1 Olivaichthys viedmensis | reverse complement strand
GAAGAATCAATTTCACTGTACTGTACTTGTATATGTATATGTGACAATAAAGGAGCATTCTATTCTATTCTATTAACAACCCAAATATATTATCCCAACACAATCCCAAATTTCTAGAGAATATTTCTGTGCATTCTTGTTCAGTCAAGCTTTTGCAAATGTCAGAAGGCAAAATCCATCAAGCGCCAAAAGCAAGCTAGTTTTCATTCAGTAATGCCTTCTAGTTCTGCTATAACCAACAATATATCTGTATCAATGTCAATCGCAATGTCAGTCTCACATCCTTTATTTCGAATATCAGTGCCAACTGAGCACTGATATCTTTGGCATAGATACAGATATCCATTATTGAGATTGTCTCATATTTATTTGCATTACAAAAAAAACTCTGAATTCAGAACATGGATCCATTTGATAATCTGACACTGGAAAGAAATGTGACTTTTACACATGTAGTTTGTTGCAGTGTGAAATTGGTAGATGATTTCCACAGGTGTTCTGTGAACAAACTTTAGGCAAGCTCGACACTTGTGCGGATTCCTAAACACGTTTGACTCTGTTATCTGTCATCCAGACAAATAAAA
Source organism: Olivaichthys viedmensis (assembly GCA_028565825.1). NCBI lineage: Eukaryota > Metazoa > Chordata > Actinopteri > Siluriformes > Diplomystidae > Olivaichthys > Olivaichthys viedmensis. The sequence continues at coordinate 18,591,906 of JAOUQW010000034.1, read as the reverse complement.
TTAGCACAGAGCATTTATCTGCAGCTGGCAGGACCCGAGTCTTAGCCTGATCAAAAGGCTGGCGTGCCAATTCTCCCATAATGCTGCATCTCACACTGTCAAATCAAATAAGCCATTTGATAAACGCAGTAGAGGTTTTAATTATAGTAATGATCTCATCTCGCACATCAACCAGTGTTTCACAAAGCGCGTGTCCCTCGCTCGCTCAAACTTCCTCACCCAGAATGCTGTAAAAGCAACTTCTTTGGAATTAATAAATTAATGTGTACATGAAATGCTTCACCCCCCGATTATGAAAGGACCCTTGAAAATAAGGATCTTTAAAGAAATTAGTGTATAGGGGCAGTGGTATCTTAGTGGTTAAAAGTTCTGTCAATAATGAAATGAAACCCCAAATGGAGTCGATTAGCCAAACCATGTTCGAAGTCTGCTTCTATAGTTTTGCACTGGAGCTATGAGGCTATGTAGTGAACAAGTAAGGAAAGCTTATAGCCTACATTGTGTTGAGCATTGTATTGTGTATATATACTCACCGCACACTTTATTAGGAATACTATACTAATACTGGGTAGGGCCTCCCTTTGTAGCCCATCCTCCTCAAGGTTCGACGCATTGTGCATTCTGAGATGCTTTTCTGCTCACCACAATTGTACAGAGTGGTTATCTGAGTTAGCGTAGCCTTTCTATCAGTTCCAACCAGTCTGGCCATTCTCCGTTGACCTCTCTCATCAACAAGATCCACAGAACTGCCGCTCACTGGATGTTTTGTCTTTATTGTACCATTCTGAGTAAACTCTAGAGACTGTTGTGTGTGATAATCCCAGGAGATCAGCAGTTTTAGAAATACTCAAACCAGCCTGTCTGGCACCAACAATCATGCCATCGTCAAAATCACTGAGATCAAATTTTTTCCCCATTCTGATGTGAATATTACCTGAAGCTGCTGGCCATATCTGCATGATTTTATGCATTGTGCTCCTGCCACACGATTAGCTGATTAGATAATTGCATGAATGAGAAGGTGTACATTCCTAATAAAGTGCTCGGTGAGTGTAATATATATATATATATATATATATAGGTTTGTATGGTTATCATACTGTCATTTTTTAAAACAATTTTACTCTTAGAATTGAGGGTATGTTACTTGGCATGCATATATATATATATATTTATATATATATATATATATATATATATATATAAATAATGCAATAGTGACTACACCATTTCACACTGTAAAATGTGGACACATCATTTCATAACCCAAGAGATTAGCCAAGGTCTTTTCAAATCTGTTTTTACAAAAGGCTGGTGATGTGAGATTGACTCATTGACTGTGAACACAGGCACAATGAAAATCCCGGTGAGGGATGAGCTGTAACCAATGTCTGACAAAATGCTCGCCTCAAATACACACTCTGACAAGAAGAATACATGGACAACAATTACCCATTGTCTGCAATGCCCTTTCTGTCTCTCTCCCTGAATGCAGACTGCTTGGCTTCACTAACCTGACTAGCGTGGCAGTGTGACACCTGACAGAGCGAATCTAAGAGTGACTGTTGGGTGTCACTTTAATAAACACGCTCGGTCACATCGAAACGAGGGGGAAAAGAGCACTCGAAGTCACACCACACGTTCCCAAAGGCACTTCATAAAAATCAGTCCCCATTACTGCCTTTTAAGTGACAACGCGAGGGCTGATAAAGTCAACTTTCAGACGGTTTAGAAAACAAGGTGAGAAAAAAAAGCCCTGCTGAAGTCAAATGCTTTCCTTTGTGACGGGTATTACGTAAACTACTGCCAACGGATTTTCCTGGACGACTGATTCCCATGAAGAGCTGCTGTCAACTGCCTCAGATACACCCTATTAACTCTGTTTGTCCCCAAACAGTGGAGGAGCAAGTGGAAGTGGATCAGAACGTTCCTCTATGCTGGAGAGGCCAAGTGTGACTCTCAGCCACGGCTATAACACAGTGGCTCGCGGCCATATGATCTTAGCCTTTGATCCGTGTGAGTGGGCGGAATAATTCGTTCTTCATGCATGGCCGTTACTTCTGTGGCCTCACAGGGCCTGGGTCTCCAGACCTTGAGACTAACCGGGCTCAGTTTACGCTCAATAGAGCCAAGCAGTATCGACTTACTAAAACCCTGCTGGGATGTGAACCTGAGTCGTTACAGCAGAGCTTTGGACTTTATCTGTATAAACTGTATATACAACTACTACTTGTTCATTGCTTATTGTACACTGATTATTCGGCTTATTGTGTATTTCCCTTCTGACTTACTCTCACAATATGGCAGCTACCACTAAAATTTTAGTGGCATATTTGTAGCCTTGCAGGCTAATTGGCAACAGTAATCAAAATGTAGCAGTCTTTTCTCATATAAAGAACTGAGAACAAAGAAAACAACCAGACATAAGACACACACAATGCAAGTCTTCTCATATCTCCCACTAGTGAGGCATTTAATTTTTTTTCTTTGAAAAGCAGGAGGTCAGCATGGATCTCCATATCAAAGCTGTACGAATTAAGCTATTTCTCCTAGCCTCTCGTTTCAGTGGACTCAAAGAGGAGTAGCCTGCAGTGATATACTATTGTCAAGCTTCCACTGAGGCACATTTTAAAGCAGAAGTAACTGCAACAGAGAGAATCAGCAGCATTCTAGTCAAGCAGAGAATGAGATCACTGGGCTTTTCCATAGAGGTCAATGGGAAGGCGAGGCACCCATGCATTTAAAATTCAGTCCCTTTGCACACACAGACACACAAACACACACTGGGCCGACTACAAAACCTGCACGCCTTTATAAAAAGTAAAGCAAGGTTTTACGTGAATACAGAAGCCTAATGAATGCACAAGTCTTGTGTAAAGAGCGAGCGTATATGTGTGCAAATGTGTGTGTGTGTGTGTGTGTGTGTTGGAAGTGAGTCCAAGTCAAGCAGGGGCAGGGTCAAAATCACTGAGGGAATAATCCTGTGTGTCAACATGAGCACTGTTAGCTCCCACCATCCCAACCATGCAGCTAAATTTACAGTGAAGAGCAGCCTTGTGGGGCGGCCTTTGATGGGCTTAATCTAGACACCAATGAAGCATGAGGCTGCACACTAATGCTTTATGCATGGCTGTGAAATCCATGCTAGCAAACAATGTCCTACAATGTCCTACCAGGCTTGTACAGAACTCCTTTAGCCTAACTGGTGAAAATCATTTCATACAGGCAATTAATACAACAAAATATTAAGTAACAATGTTAATAAAGAAAGATGATAAAATAATGTTAGTTACAACCTAATAAAAACATTATTTGCAGATGAACACAAATGAAAAAAGATGCGAAAATTATGAGAAAGGTTTCCGTTTTAGTGTGAGTTATGAATTCGTGCATAAGGACAACTGAATTCAAACATCAGAAATGAATGCCTAAATTTAAAAAAAGTTTTTATGTCTGGTTAAAGGTGGAAAAGTTTGTGATGAAGATGTGATTAAAGATGAGGGAAACAGATTTTTTAAATAAAGGAGTGTAATGTAGTGTAATGACAAAACATGCCTATATTTCATCCAACTACATCAGGGTTTGTCTTAATCAATATCATTTGGGCTCTTTGCCTCAAGTAAACCACAAAGCTGACCTGATCCCCCAATCCACGACTAAAAACATGAGGACACCCCCAGAACATGTTCCAGTGTGTTATTCCGACTCAAACTGGTGCCCTCTCTCACTCCCACTATCACAGATGCTTGGCCTGTGGAAACGCGGCCGGCTTTGACTGGGCAGAGATCCGATCGAGCCTGGAGGGAAGGGTCAGCATCCTTCCTGCCTCCAGCTTGCTATTATCTTGGAGCTGAGTCGAAAAGGAGCCCTGACTTGATTTGAGCAGACAGTGCCTTTGAAAGCTTTCCTCATTTTGGGCCACTCTACCCTGGAAAAAAGGGAAGATCAGGGTCAGGCAGCGGAAGAGAAGCTGGAGGGGTAGCCATGCTCTGTGCAAATGGCAAGCTCTTTTATGTACAGCCTCAATGGATCACACCAGCTTGGCCACTGCAGGCTATCACAACAGGATCAGGAGATACCACCCTGAAAATGGTGCCCACGGGAAAAATAAACTAAATAAATAAATAAAATCACACACTAATCAAAAAATATGCCAATACTGGAAATAAATAAATAATACTTTAAAAACATCTACACCTTCATGTCAAAAATATGAAGACTATTTGCTATATTGCAAATACTATCCGTCAACAATGACTGCATATGCCCGCAGAATAGACTGAGCATAATTTATTTATCAACAATTTTGCAATGTGTCGTTCAGTACTTATTCCAGATTTTTAAATCCCAAATTGTTAAAAATCTATATTAAACCCAGTCTGTGTGCAGTAAAATGCATCACTTTCCAGCATGGGTTTTGTGCTCTTTCTCTGCAGCAATTGGTGACCTGATCAAAGCAGACACTGCCTCCTAGGAGCGGGAGCCAGTGCAACCCTGAAAACCAGCCGGGATCAGAGGTCAGCGAAGGGGAAGTAAAGATCCAAGTCCCATTCCATTGTGTGACACGCTGCCTTGGCCCGCACGCCCCAGAGGCTTAGTGTCAGTGTTAACACTTCAAACATTCGATATCTTCACTAGACACAAAGGACACTACTGCTTGCCATCATCACCATTTCTTACAGGGAAAAGAGATATGGATCCTTCCCAAAGGTCACAGGCAGCTGAAGTTGACTTGATTAAGCCCTGGGTTTTGTGGTCTGACTTTTCCCTTTTCCCTGCTGAAAGCTGTACTTTGCCATGCAAATGGCGGCACCCTCTTTTAACAAACTGAACTTAAGCTCAATTGAACTAACCTTTTAATAGGTCAACAAATACAGTAAAGCACCAGCAAATGTTTATTTGAAAATAAATTAGTTTCTCTGGGAAGTTTGTGCTAGTTTTTCATGCTTCATGCCCTACAATAACACAAACAGAAAAACAAAGATAATATACAGTAGGTCTTTTGCAAATTATCTGAATCGATGAGATATAGTCACACTATAATGCAAAGTTTTTAGACCATACTGGTCTTTATCTGAATAAAACAAAGATAACAAAATAAGCAAATATTGTATATGTTTTGATACAGATACATCCTTTTTCCCTCAAAAAGTACTGAAGCAAGAAATAACAAGCTGAGTGATATTATACAGGACTCAATATAAAACACAATGATGCAATCTTCTTGGTTTCTAAATGACACACTACGCACATGTAGATGGCTCAAGACATTGCCAAGTATTACCAAAACATAATTGCTCTAAGCCCAGAAAGTTAAATTAATATTCCATACAAGGCAGACCTTAAGTCCTCTGCAAAAGCAGACCAACAGTGTTTATTAATTTCCCAAAAAGGATCCTGTCCTGTGAAGTGTAGCTGAGCCTAGAGTGGTGACAAAACACCTTTTTACGGTTCACTAGTTTTACTTCTGCTTGCATGGGCTGTGTGCACTGCCACTAATCTTTAAAACGGCCCCAAAACTGCAAGGCCGTCTATTTTCTTACAGAAGTTTATAATCTCCTCCCTTCTCCTTCACTTCAACGACAGACAGAAAGAGAGGAAAAAATCATCAAAAGAGTTGTTAATAAATATATAATCATGTGGTCAAAGAGTGTGTTTTCTCTCTGTGTGAGATCTCGTGAATGCTGCACAGAGTAGACCGCGCTGCAGGCAATCTTTTGATGGAAGGTCTCATTTTCAGCCTCCTGCCGCGCAATATTCAAGCCAGTCTAAAATAATACAGGACTCATTTTGGGACTTAGGACCTCTCGAATATGCTGACAATAACTGGCGGTGGGAGCGTCAAATGAAAAACAGCTTTTCGCAGAGGAGTGGCACCCAAAAACCCAGGGTGCAAAGATCCTGAGTGTGGGCTTTGAGATGTCACATAACACCACAAGCTGACTTATTACTAGGCTGTGATGCAGAAATCACAAAGATAAGTAGTGCGGCACATGCTAAATACTATGAATAGTCTGTGTTTGTTCAGCTTAACATATTTATAAATAATCTACTGATGCACTGCTCTTGAGGAGTGTCAAAATACATTTAAAAAGATTACATTGTAGGCATAATTGCGAAATGGATTAATTGCATATCTAAATTTATGCCATTTGGTTACTGAGATTAGTTCATTTTGAGCAAACCAGCTGTTGAGCATCAGTGACTAGCTAGTTGGTATAGTTCTGTCTGACAATGGACTAGGGACAATGTTAGACTATATTTTAGCTTCTTAAAATACGGCATCAGATCAATTGCATGACATACTGCATTAATATAAATTAGGCATGTGGCAACTGTGATACTGTACACTACATTGGGCAAGATCGTAATGAAAGAAAATAATTCAATTGTTACTATTGACATATAAATATTATGTCTTTATAAGTCTTTCTTGTATTAGAAAAAAAAATCTGAGCTGCACATGGCACAGTATTACTGTTACTGTGGAAGTGGTAATGTTACTGTGACAGACTATGATGTCGGGCTTGAAAGTCTTAACAATCCCCGCTCTTCTCAGCACATCATTCTTCTCAGATGATCAAGCTTTGGACAGGAAGAAAAAGGCTTGTCGCCTGTTCTCCTCTACATTATTCTGAAGACTGCCAGTCTCAATATCTTCTGGCTTCAAACACGAAGCACCCTTTAAAAAAATAAAATAAATAAAAAATACATAAATTTAAAAAACAAACAAAACAAAAAAAAAACCCACACACAACCACGATCTTTTTCACAGCAAATCTTCTTCTGCACAATGTTTGCATAATATGAAGGAGCAGCAGATATAATGCAAAGGAAGCGAAGAAAAGACAAGACTATAGACCCTTTGAACCTTCCACCTGCACACAAAAGGATACTGACATAAAGTAGTCAGCGAGCATGGGAGAAGAGAAGTCTATCCATGTCAGTGTCATTTCAGAGTGGATGAAAAAAAAAAGCACAGTCTTTACAACCAGTCTTAACCTATTAATAAAATTTGTTAAAAATACAATATGTGTGACGCTGAAAAGGCTCAAAGATATCTTAATCCATTAAAATAAAAATAAAAAGTACAGCTTGCCGTACACGGCATAACCTTAAATGACTCAAAGGACATCTTTTGAATGTGATTACTAGAGCAAGAAGGCAGGTCCTTCAACATATGGCTGGGGAGCAATAGATCAGCACAGTCTCTCCTCATACCCTGTAGTTAGGTGTCATAGAAAGAGAGGAGGCAGTGAGCGAACATGTTGAAACAGGTTTCTCCCAAGAGCTAGAGGTCTCTTTCTCCCTCTCCCTCTCTCTCTCTCTCCCTCTCCCGCTCTCTCTCTCTCTTTCTCTTTCTTTCTCTCTCTCTCTCTCTCTCTCTCTCTCTCTCTCTCTCAGCCCCAGACCACCCTGCCGAACACAATTACACCCACAGCAAGATCTTGGCCTGAACCCCCACCTTGCCACAGAGCCGGCTCGCAGTCAGAGCTCAGCGTGCATGCTCAAATGATCTGTTATTAATTAATCAATCAGAGCTAATCAAGGTAAACCTTGCTTTTTTAAGCAGGTCAGAGCACATGCTGGTGTTAGCTCTCCTGCAGCACAGCTTCACATTTCTGTGAAGGAGATTGAAGTTGAAGGCTAAAAACACATTAGAGCCTGCAAAAACACCGCTCCACGTTCACGTTGGAGATAAAATAGGCCTAATTAAAACCTCATATATACCATTACATATAGGTTAACCACGTCATAAGATCGGAAAAGGATGGACTAGGCGTACAGAACTCTACAATATCTAGGAGAATGTTTTTATTTCATTTGAACTTGATAATAGACTGGTAGCTGGATAACTGAACTAAAATAGACATGCAGCTAGATATACCAAAGTACATAGGCTATCTGGAAGCATGCAATTCAATTTGTCCAGAGTCTGTGTAAGACCTAGCTAGAAAGATCATTGTCCAATTGTTTGTGTTGTGCAACGAGGGTTAAATATTATTCAACATAGGCTATAGTCTACTCCATAAAATTAGGAAGTGTAATAACATTATGCATGTCGTGAGTGCAAATAGGTGTTGACATACACTAGCTCGTTAGCGCCAAATAGTCTACTCATAGAGCAGAAGAAAAGAATAATGAAAGAACTGAATTCTAACCTGAGAAGGTGCTCGGCAGAAGTGTCACGGTTCACGCGCACCTCTTAACAAAAACAAAAGTGCACAACAGAAAGCAAAGCTTGAGGGCACTAACCCACTGAGCGGCGCTATAGTCCACCAAATCGGAAAACGGAGCCGTCGAGCCATTGCTGCGGCGCTGTGTTAAATGGCTGTCCGTGAAAGCATACACTGCGAGTAGAGGCATTCTGAGAAACTTAATAACGTCCCAGTTACACGCGGGTTTTTTTGTGTGCAGACGAGCTCTATAAGCTCACACGCACGCGGCTGTGCTCTATTCCACGCGCTGACAATGTTCCAGAATGCTCGTGTGGTTTTCAAATCCCTGCACTTAAGTGAATTTAGATCCAGATCAATCAGATGGCATTAGCACAATAGCTTTCATGAATAGTCCTTTCTTTTTTTAGACATGAGACATGAGACATGTAATGCTTGGTTTATTGTCTTTTCAGTGGAATTTCTAAGTGCAATGGGCTAACTGCATGACCTCTGTGGAGTCCAATGCCAAACTGCCCAGTCATTTCTCACGTTCCTTGCTATAGCGTTGTACATTTGTTAGGGCCGATCATTTTCGACTATCATACTCCACCCTTCTGTAGGGTAAATAGGGGCGTATGCATGTTTTTAACATTCTAAAAGTCCTCATATTAACAAATCACGAGGAGTCCACAGTAAGCATTGAATATCAATCATGAACTGAAAAACTAGAGTTTAGACAATAGCTCATAACGCTTGGGTCCTCGCAGTGTTGTAGCCAACCACAGACAATTAATTTTGCCCACTGAAAGGCCCTATTCATAATAGTAGGTCGACCACAGAATTAATATCAGGTTGTTAACCTGTAAATGCAGCACAGCAAATACTCAGTATGAGTGTTGCATGCTAACAAGTACCAATCGCGTACCTTTACAGAGTGCACAAGGAAGGGAACCAAGGAATCTGTCTCGTTTGTTATAGAGATGGGGCAGGCAACACATTAAGGCATTTTATTTTTATTGGCCATTCAGTTAAACAAAATGATGAGTGTGGGTTCTCAGCACAGAGAGAAGCGAGTTTGAGCCCATTGCAAAGTCCTGGGTGGCGACGTAAGAAGCAGATGGGAGGTGCAGGCTGTGAGGTGCACTGTGTTTTTAAAAGTTAGCTGAAAAAAAAGCAGATTGTTTAGTCAAACCGCTCTTAGGACCATATTGTTGCATCTCCTCCACTCCCCCTTCCACCATCACCACAACCAGTCTTTGTCCAGAGAGTAGAGGCAGTAGCTCTCTGCACACCAAATGGTAAAAAAAAAAAAAAAGTATCATTATGTTTGTCTGGGGATGGGATGGGTGAATTGCTTTGGATGCTGAAACGACAGATTGTCCCCTTTTGTTCCTGGTGCCCTGCTCTTGAGTTGCTTAGTACTGTCACTAGGCAGGAATATAGAGGATAAGGTGGTGCGATCTTAAAGGTAAGAAATATAATTAGTCTCATCAATAGAGTACAACAAAATTTGTTACTTTTTTAGTGATATTACAAATGTGCCTAATCCACGTGATAATATCATATACTTGCAGTAGACCTTGCTAAACCAAGAAATGAACACTTTATAGTGTCCTGTGTATTGATAAAGTTCTTAAAATGTATAACTAGCTCCCTTCTATCTACCTGCAGTCCCTTGCATTGACTGGCCACTGCCGCGAAAACGACTTGCCAGTGTTTGGTAGATTAATAGAGAGCCCCCTAATGGAGTAATTACAGAGAGCCAAACATCTATTTTTCACCAATGCACCACCATTACTCTCCAGTCCCCCAGCCACTCCATTGGAAGTCACTTACTCTCCTTACAATGAGTTATCATTGACTGCCATTTAGGCGTTCTGGTGCAATTTGTCTTACTGAGGCCACGGGCTCGTCTCATTGCAGCGAACAATCATTCTCTCTCCAATATATCAAACATTCAAAGAGGAAAAAAAAGAGCAAAAACCCCACAAACAGATAGCGGTATGTTGCTAATAGATACTTTGAAGGAGGGAGACAAGAAAAAATGAATGTAGATAAAAGAGGCACGGACATGGCTAGGATGAAGTGGAGGCGCTGCTATGAAGATAGCGCCCCTCATGGGAACTCCTGCCCTCTCTGTGCAGCAGGCCATGCCGGGGTGATCGTGCTTATAGGCAGGAGGATTTACCCCTGTTTGAGCCCTACTGTGCCAGCCTATTTATTTTGAGTCAACAAATGAATTTTATTACCGAGCATTTGCATGAAACAGGAAAAATGCAGCTCCCATATAATGACCAGTGATTATATAAAATCAATACATAGAAGCAAGGCCAAATATACACTAAATTCAGTATAAGCTCTTTACATTTTTTTGCAAGTGCCATAATAGTTGATGAAAACCTCCATATCACACGGTGGTAAAAGCCAACATGTCTTCTACAGCATGCGAATGGCTTATCGCTGTGAGAACTAAGATATATAATTGGCCCTTTGCCATACTGCAACACTTGATATCAGCTTAACAGAAGCACTAATTCCATATTGCATGAGCTGACCAACAGGCAGGTGTGCATGGTTTAAAAATAGAACTGATGCTTAAAATTGAGTTTTTGTGTCTGAGAAAACTGAAAAGGTTAAGAGCTTAAATGAGACAGTTAAGGCAGGAAATATCTAACAGAGTCTGTCCCCATACAAAAATATCACGTCATCCCAATGCTACAGAGAAATATTTGAGGTATTTCATGCATCTTTTTCTTATTGTTAAGTATTATAATTGAAACCCATAAAATCTAGCAGGTACTTGAAATACAGTCATTACATGATTTCTGAAACCCATTTGTCTCTAATTTAAATTTTGTCATTATTACTACTTCTAGCACAGAGACATGATGACAATTCACATTATGAAACTGAATTACCCTGTCACTTCAGAATGCAGAACACACACGGTAGGATGTTTTGAGACCGTGACCTTTCATTGGCCCTGTCAATTTGTCATGTCCTTGTCACCCAGTATAGGCTTTCAGCACATTCCGTCAATCAAGTCTTTGAAATGTACAGTAGAGCTATCTGCTGTTGGAACAGTATATGTTTTCTCAGTAGTAGTTAACCTTGGAAACTTCTGAGTTTTTGGCACAGAGGGAAAGAAAAGCAGATTTAAGCCCATAACTAAATCCTGCCTGGCGATGTAAATGTCAACTTTTGTGGCCAAACAGTTATTTTCAGATTAAGAGCCTTACCTAGGCCTTTCAACTAGAGAACAGGAATAAAGTTGTGCACAGAGTAATCTGTGCATGCTGCCACTCACAAAAGTAATTTTGCAGTGAAGGGTTAATAGTGTGCTTAGTGTGCTTAAGTTGTTTTGTTAGATCACTTATTCTCCCAGCCTAACACAGTGACAAATAACCATTATTCTTTTTCCTGCACTGATAATCGGGACAACTTTAACTTTTTTTTTTACCAGCCCAAGTGAGACCATTAATCCTGGGCGATTTTGCCGATAAGTGTTGACTGCCAAGTAATGACCATGTCACACAGGAAAAGAAAAATATGTGAACAATTAAAACAAGACAGTCATTATCTGTAAATCCTGGCTGCATTTTCATGTTTCATTAGCGCTATTTGGATTATCTTTATGTAATATATATAACTACACCAATTGTTCATTGTGCGAGTGAATTAGTAGTTTACAGTGCTGATGAATACACATTATTATATTGCACTCTAATACTTGGCACCTTATTAAAAAAAGACAAATGGGTAGATTCTATATGTGGAATTTATCCGTGTTTCCACACCAACTAATTTGGAAGACATTTTAATACTTTTGTGCCTCAATAAACCTTGTTATGCTCCACTCTGAATCTGCATAGAAAGGCTGAGCTCTGCTTTTGACTATACTTATTGTTTCCCCAGAAATGAATCAGAAATATACACTCAATATCTGTCTTTAGGCCTCATCTACCATTATTAGTATAGCACTAGCAGTATAGCACTTATTAAATAAGACTTGCTGCTCAATATATAAAATAAGTAATTCAATTCTAATTAATATGAATAAGTGAGTTAGTTGCCATGTGAAACATAAATATATTGATAGGTTTGGACAGATGTTACATTTACATAGGTTTTTGCATTCACTGACACACAAATACACACACACACTTACATATATCTATCTATCTATCTATCTAT
>JAOUQW010000034.1:18553735-18574276 GCA_028565825.1 Olivaichthys viedmensis | reverse complement strand
ATTGTTATGCACCAACATACCAAAGCAAATTCCTTGTATGTGAAAACCTACTTGGCAATAAACCTGATTCTGATTCTTCTGATTCTGATTCTGATAAGCACTTTGACAGTTGTCTTTTTGGCGCAGAATTATTATTATTTTTTTCCGGAATTGTGTTGCGGCCTTATAAATGTGGCCGGCTGCAACACTTGGACTGACAAGTACTTGCAGATATTATGCATGCTGTTATCTCTTCAAGTGTGCATCCTAAAATGATTTTTAGAAACTCACAATGATTTCATTTTATAAAGACTTATTTTGGTTACTTTGTATTGTGGAAGAAATTTATCTAGACATAGAATTCACATATTGAGCGTGCGTGTGTGTGTTTATAACTATGCGTGCCTGTGCCTGTGTGTCACAAAACATGCCGTTTGTGAGATTTTCTGTGTGTGCTCAAGTGCATCCAACAGTGTATGCAATGTGGAAGTGTATGTGTGTTGCTGAATTTGCACAAGTATGCCGTGTTGTCATATTTGTAACATTCCATGTGGGAGGGTCTGCTGAGAGGCAGGCCATCTGTAGTGTTCTGCTGATCGACATGTTGTAAAGCGTGATTGGAGAGTGTGGAGACTCGACTTGTCAAATCTTGGCACATAATGAGGCAGAAGGGAGCAAAGGCAGGAACGAGATCCAGAGATAAACAATTAGATTAATCCCAGCGGTAAAGGCCATGGACAATGGAAGATCTCGCCGAAAACAAAATCAATATGGCGTCTGCTGGGGACACGCCAGGGCAGAGCTCTGAACAGGTTAACACTTATTTCTTAGATCAGGACTCACACACATACATTGGAAAAGAGTCATGACTTACTTAAAATCAATATTGATGCAAACGCCACATGAAGCAGAAACTCAACATGCGTGTTCTCCGTCAGCGGAGTTGTCAAAATGGGAAACGGCACCGCAGTACATCCTGAAAAGGCCTCAACAGCGGCATGCTGGGAGAACGGGAAGGGACAACGGGACAAATGAGGGGCTCCAGCCAACGCTGAAATGATCTTTCAGGAGGGGAGATTGTTGCTTTTCGCACACCCTCTGTCCAAACAGGACGGGCCAGTCCCAGCGCGCCTCCTCCCCTCTCAGGCCCTGCCCAGACTCGCAGGTCTGCTCGCCACGTCTCCCAGCAGGCTTTGTGGGGGCCGGCCATGCCAGGCTTCCCACTACGTGCCTCCACCAGCTTTAAAAACCACCATAACAACACCCCCCAAAAAAAAAACAAGAAAGAGAGAGAGAGGTGAAATGATGAAGCCGTTTCCCTGGGGAAAGCCTGGGAAGGCGCTGACCAGAAAGGTGAGAGTCTGTCCCGCTGTCATGTCTTCATGCAGAGTGGTACATCGGCAGTGTTCCAGAGAAGGAGTTAGAGAAAATCAATCCCCCCACCCCCCCAAAGGCAGTTGGAGACATGGGCAGGCTGTTGGGGAGGCCTCAGGGAGCGCAGGAGCCACAGCTCCATTGACCTTCAGCAACATGTCAGTCTGTCTTTGTGGCCTTGCGAATCAGGAGACAGAAACTGGGGGCAGGGGTTGGGAACTTTTTCTTGTGTTGCTGTGCATGCATTGCACCTGTCAGACTGATATTGGGGAGTAGAAATTAGAAAAAGTATGTTCAGATGCCAGATTGGGCAACTTATACAGTTTAAGACTTTGGCTTTTTTCACATTTGTACCCCGTATAGACTTGGAGTGGCATTATGATACGAGATATGGGCAAGAGAGATACAGAATATTCAATCTGTGTTTGAGATCTTCCAGTGCAGGCACTTGTTCCCAAGGGGAGCCTTGGGGTGACACAGCCTGACAACCCTAAAGCTGAAGCTGTTCTTGCTCACCTCTCTTCCCTCTATACACCCCCATTCCCCGACACACACACCAGTTTCTTTAAGCCAGAGAGAAAAAGGGTTTTTTGAATGGGTTCTGTGGTGCTGGAGCAAACGTGATGCCTCCCATGTGGCGATAGATGGTGAACCCTAATAATACCATGGTGCACAATGGCTCTGACAGCACCACGTGATGAAAGCAATCAGGGTCCCAGACATTCCAAATCTCTATCTCTCTCATTTGTCCTCCTATTTACCGCCCACACTCCACCAGTGTGAGAAATGGGAGGATGACCTAAGAGCTGTCAATCAAGTGGCCCGTACCTGCTGGAGCCTGAGTGGGGTGGAGCTGGGAGCACGCAGTCCATCAGATCTGTTATCACACTCCGAACACCAATGTTTCAAACATAACCAAGAAGACCACAAAAAAAAGCGTAAGGGAATGAGAAAAAAAACCCTTCTGCCTTCATCTTAATTAGGGAGTGCGGGAAAGAGAGAGACTTGTTTGGTTGTAAATGGCGAAGGGGGAGGGCATTAGATAAAGACGAGAGGGAGAGGAGCATGGAATCCCACTGAGATGGGAGAATAACCTTTTCCCTTGATTTTAGAATCGGGCATTGATCTGTCATGCTGTTTTGTACAGGCGAAAGCTCCCCCAGCACTGGGCTACTTGCTTGGAGAGAAAACGGAAAAAAGAAGGAGGAGGAATAAAAGAGAGAGAAAGGGAAAAAGCTTTAGGGCTAGTTCAGAGCTGTCTGTAGCTCATCCTTGCAAATAGATCACCACAATACTGTGGTTAGTTAATGGCTTTCTGCTGTTTCCTCCAGAGTACTCCTGTCTGAAGCCCTGCTGGCTGAAAAGCTTCTTGGTTTCCTTTTCTTCACTCCACTCATGCCTTCTTTCAAATGAGGCGGCAAGACCCTTCTTCCTTTTACCTGGTACAGACAGATGGTTGCAGCCAGTGGTCACATCCATGATCAGAGTAGCCAGGCCCAGATCAGAGATCTCCTGGCAAGCAGAGCTGCACCTTCAAAAGCCTGGATTGCTAGTTCTGTGGTGCAGAACCAAGCCAGAGACAGAACTGCTTTCCTTCTCACAACTAAAGAGAAGCCGGCTGAAACCACCTCTGACCCGGGATCTCTCTCCACATTGCAGACTGTGGCGCATAGAAACCAAGACTATAAAATGCAGTTCTCTCCTCCTGTTTTGATAGATAGTGTGCAGTTAACAGGAAATATAATTATATTTTATTTTAATGAATGATTTTGTAATGAAATCAATAATTAAATGTATCGTTTGTTCCACTTGCATTAAAGAAACTAGATAAAAGAAGAGAAAATAAATAGAAATAGACAAGTGTGCATTTTTTATCCAATTAAATCATTCAAATATAAGTTCTGTGGCTTCCTAGTTGGATTTGGGCAATGATCTACAGTTTTCAACTAAGCTGTGTCAGTATAAATTCCTTATTAACGTGTATTAACATTTACTCTGCATTTTTTCTATAGCCCCCAATGTGACCTGAAATTCTTACACACATGGAGTTGCATACAGGAAAAGTCAAAATAACCCATGTGAGCTGTAGTTCGTGTCCATTTATTTTACTTTGGCAGGCAGAGTAACCAGTTAATGTTTATTTGTAAAATAAAACATAATAATATTTCCCATTAAAAATATTTTTTTTCAAAGATATAAATAAATCATTAATTGCATTTGATTAAAAATATTGATGCATATGATGATAATATACATCATTACATTAAAGAGAAAAATTCCTTTAATTTTGTGTGTAAAATACTCATTCTTATCATTTCACAACCTTTTCATCTTTTGTTCTCTAGATATTAAATATTATTTGTCCCAATACATCAACATAAAATATCACCTAGGTTAGAAGTTAAGAATTACCAGCAGCTTTGGGCCTATTTTAAGCAAAGAAGAAAAAAACTGGTTTACTTTTAGAGAAAGAAAAAAATGATTATGAATCAAACCACTATTTTTTTTTTAGGATTTCTGTAGCTACACTTAAGGTGACAATCACAAAAACACTCCCTTTATAATGCCTCATTGTCTGTACCTAATAACAAGATCTTATTCATCAAAACTGAATGTGCTAAAACAAAATAAACAGAAGATCCCTTCAAGTGTGTGTTCCGACTTATGTTCTTCTCAAAGAATGGAGATGGGACGTTAATGAGGTTTGGCAGCCAGTGTGAGCCAAGTGTGAGATTAGTTCTGCAGAAGTGTTGTTTATATGATCCCATAGAGACACTCTCCTGGTTCTGCCCTTGTGTTTGGCTGACCAGGCCTCACCTGGGTCCCGGTTGGGGGCCCCCACGATTGGCTGCCTCCTAAGGCAGCGTCCCTGGTGGAATGGACTTGCACAGAGCATGTCTGATCCTGTGTAGCTGCATGGAAGGTCCACTTGTACCTAGCTTCACCCTAAGGAACGCAGGGTCAGTGGGATTCAGGGTGCAGTGGACCATTCACTGTGCTCCAATTTGTTTAGGCCCATTTCGGTACTGAGTTCCCATCCGGACATGCACTCTCTCACTCCCTTGTGCACATATGGTCACACACATGCAGACACATCACTGCATAACATACTGTGCAGAACCCTATGAACAGGCCTTTTGAAGTTCTGTGTTTTCTTAGAGAAGTCATCCTGGCACCATGAGATCTGGCTTTCTTTGTACATGATAAGATGGTGGAATTCACTCGCAAAAGCAATATTCCACTGATGGTCATGGGACTGCATTTATTTCTATATATTTATATAAGTCCTTTTTCATAATTTAATCCTTTCTGTTAAAATTGTATGTTTTACACTTTTATTTTCTTTGAGCTGTTTATTAGACTAAAAGAAACCACATAGCTCAGTTATCTCTCTTTATATTACAATGTTAAACCATTATCAGCTCTGTCTCAATTAAAACCAAACCAGCCCTGATAAGTAAAGTCAGCTTGCCCATTTAGTCCCACGAACAACAGAATGAAAAAAGCTCCATTTGACTTAATTAGCAGCTGGTATGTGGACAAGAGGTCATCTCGGCCGTGAAAAAGAAAAGCCAGTGCTGAGTCATCATCGTGCCTTTTAAACCTTTGTGACCGATAATGTATCATCCCTCACTCTGTCATGTTTAACTAAAACCAATACCCATTCAAAGAGGCATCCATCAGAGTTAGTTCCCAATAATGACAGATTGCCTTTGCCTCTGCACCTAAAGCATCTGGATCCTCTCTCTCTCTCTCTCTGTCCTCCCCTCTCTTCTTTATGATAAACAGCCTGAACAACAGCTGTGCAATGGGAATTTACAAATTAATCAGTTGTAAGTTATGAGCTGCAGTGCTGCCCTATACCACAACATCTGTAAGTTAACTTCCGTTTACCTTGCTAATTTTCCCATAGGCAACAATCTAGCCATTGATTGGTACTTGGGGGTTTCTTCAGACTTAGGAATGTGATAAATATTGTATGCTGCTATATAGAGTTATGCTGGGCTTTTTAGTTTGAATTCACCAAAGCAAGACATGCAGTGCTCTACATGTTCTCAAAAATCTCCAACATAAATTTCAACCAGGCCTTGTTATCTGATCCCTCCATTTCAGTACCAAGTTTCATGTGGAAATAAACCATTTTGCTATTGTCCAGCAGTTGGTCCAGAGGTACCGCCCATAAAGTGTATTCAGGTGGTTTCACAAGTGCCTGGTTAAAGCAGGTGAGTTATGTTTACTCAGGATACTGGCCATCCTGTTTAGCCTGTGCTCTTTTTGTCTGCTGCCTCTTTCCCTCTTTCCCTTTTCCTCTGGCCAGGTATTAATGATGGTGGTGAAGTCCTGCTCTTCTGTCCATTAAGAAGAAGTGTAAACACACCCTTAGATCCACACAATTTCCCCAAAACTCACATAAAAACAAACATTTAATTATTTATTTTTTACATCCAGCCAAGTGTATCAGCCTTGAACACCTTCCTCAGCAACTTTAACATTACAATTCACTTCCTCATGCAATGTACATCCTGACTCTGTTTGCTCCAGTGACTTTTAAACCCCTGTCCTTTACATATCACCCTTTCTGAGATGGCACGATTAAAAACAAGTTAAACATACAACATGTTAAGTGGAGAAAGTTACAAATATGATAACACCTTTGTTTTTTTTAACCTTGACAGTGGCAGGACGAGTGGAGAGAACGTTCTCAAAACTAGCCATTTATGATATAAACTACACAGTGCTGCTATGCAATGGACCAATCAAGCAATCCCTCTTGTACATGCACTCTTGTCCTTCTGTGCCAAGAGTTTGGAGAGAGGTAGGCCAGCTCTGGTGTTCACCTTGGGTTGCCCCATCTCCCCAGTGTTGAGCTGGGCTTTATTTATAATCTGGCTACATTGTGCCACAACCCCAACACAAACATCACAAAGTGAGGTTGCTTCCCTCCCTCCATCACTACAGCATTCCAACATAGCTCTAGGACAGCAGCAGTCTCAGTGAAGAGAGAGGAAAAAATTCTTTCCCTTCTCGTAGGCTTACAAAGAAGGTCAGATAAGAGCTGAGATAGCCCTGTGCCAGCATTCAAGCAGTTTGGGGGCGTGCTTTAATAAGAGGAGACAAGGAGAACTTGATTCTGCTTTGCATTTCGGGATGTGATCATTTTGGTGCTAAAGTTCAGAAATTAGAGAAATGTGGCTCTGGTTTGTGTTAAGGGTTATGTTGCATACATTACAGAATATGTACAGCAAGTCTGAACAAGCAAAAAATCTTATTTGTAAGGTTTTAATTTCATCTATTAATGACTATGTTCTTCTTTGGTCTGTGAAAATCCTCAGGGGTCAGTGTGTTTTGTCAAGTTGTTTCTAACAAAATTCTAGATGGCATAGCTCTCTACACAGCCCAAATTTATCATAATGCATATTCAATACCACTAGAGTTTGGAGCAAAAAGTTCAATTATGTACATATAATTTCTGTAAGAGAGCAGTTGTAAATCCCAGTTGTATACCCTGAGTTCCACTTAGTACATACATTAGGTGGTGGTATTCAGTGTATAGTTCTTCATTCTTCACATTTCTATGTCCAAAATGTTCTAAATGGGATTTTTAATTAGATTTAAAGAATAGGCTTGTCGATGCTGAGGTGATTTTGTATTGTAGAAATTAAAATATAAACAAGTAACACTTAATAATTCTGCTGGAGAAATGTATTGGAAGTGCTTGGGTGTCAAGGATTTTTGTTTAACTGTGCATTTCCTTAAACATACCAAGACATCGCAATTGTCCTCAATATCTTGGCATGCAAGAATTTGAGCAAATTAAGATAACAACAGGAATCAAGCAAGACCGGTCTAGTTCAGCAGTTAGATTAATTATCTAGCCTACAAAGATGCATGTCATAAAATATATTAATTTGAGGTAGTCCTATGCATTAAAAAAATTCCTTATCCTCCAAGCCATTACCTACATAATAAAGATAAAGTTAAAGAATGGCAATTTAAGCTGCGAGGGTTAAACAAGTAATAATTAATAGATCGTATGGAAGTAGAATGAGGTTGTGGTTCATACAGCCCACCCACTGGCCTTGGGAGCCAGAAATGATAAATCTTCCCTGGACTTCCTCCCAGTATAACTAAAACCCAAAGCTCATTCAACTTCACATCCATCAGTGTTTGCCCGAAAGTCATGACAAAGCACTTTCAATTATGCCGGTAACAAACTCGGAAAACAGTTCATAGCTCAGGTCTGAATGTTTGAAGTTATGGATGTGGGAATCCAGTTGCAGGTTGTTGAGAGTTAGATGGGAAATGTTGGGTAGAACCATATATATTTTCTCTCCAGGAGCAAAACAAAAGAGCTTGTGTATGTTGCAGAGCAAGTTATGACCATCAGCCCCGAGGATTGCAATGGCAATTCACCTATTTTGTGAGCTGTCACCCTCCCGACCTTCTGATTTATTGGTGGAACATCCTTTGCATGACCCATGTGGTCCATCAGCAACAGAAACGCTCTGGTGATTAGCAACCAGCAAATGATAACCTCCTCAACCAGCAGAGGACCTATCGGCACTCCAGTGGGAAAGCATCTAGGGTTAGAGTGCCGTTCTTAACTCAAAAGCATTGCCAACAGGATGAGCCCATCCACTGCCAATGCCTGCACCTCATTTTAGGCTTTTTTTCCTGAATCCTAATTATATTATGCAGAGTCGAAAGCTGAGTGTGTGCACTCCAAAAGTTAACACCCAATGTTTAATTGGAGTGATTTTACACATAATTACATGACCCTCTCAGGTACTTTGGGCTTTCACTTTGTTGAGATAAGCAATCTAACATCACCGTATGAGTGCCTAATTCATTTACATATGTATCATTGAATATTTGAAAATTAAAATATTTAGCTCATGAAATTTAAATGATTCAAGGGCAATGCAAAATGTACATCCTTCCAAGCTTCATGAAAACAACATCAAAAAGTTTTTCTGATTAGGATATCAATTTGTTGAAAATAAAAAACATTTAAACTAAATCGGAATAAAACAAGGAGTTGATACAGGGCAACAACATAGGGCAGAATCCTATGAGAAGGATGATCCTTTAAAAGACAGTTCTGACTCCACAGCCCTGATGAAAGACCCCTTCCTCCATTAGGAGGTCTGGGCTTTTGCTCACTCACTTCAGGCAATTATGACACAGAGGAGATCTTTGGCTGTATTTAGGCACCCTGAACATATAATTTTTTTTTATTTTTTAAAGACCAGTGCTTTCTTTCAGGCCCAGTTGTAAAAATAAGCTTTCTTCCCTCCATTGTGGTGACCTCTTGACCCTTGCAATAGCAGTAAGGATGTATCCCAACAAGCTCTGGGGCAAAACAACTCACTTGTGATTTGTGGAATTATAAAGATTTTAATAGCTGCTATGTTTCTCTCTCAGATTGGTCTTTATTTCCAAGTGTCAAAGTTTGCGGAACGCCCCAGGCTTTCAAAAACCAGTAATTGGCCTACAGAGAGACACGGCTTCTCCCAAAGTGACTGAGTGCATTTGTTGCTGTGAACTTTTGGGTATCCCTCAAAAGATCATGGGGTCTGGGTTACAAGAGCTTATAACATATCAAGCAGGAGCCAATTCTCAATCCATACAAGTTGCAGCTCTCTTTCATATGCAGTTTTTTTTATGTGGGGAGATAACCTCTTGGTGCAACTTGAGATTTTGTTTGGTAATTAGTTTTGCTGCCAGATGACACAGAATGAACTGAAAAGGCCCTGCTTGTTGAACCTGTAGAAGAACCTGCATTAATGCAGAATAACTACCATATGAAAAAAAGAGGTGTGCAGCAACTTTGGGAGTGTCATAGGCATCTAAGTGTAACAATAGAGATGTTTTTTTCTTCCATCTGCATAGAGAAAAACATACCAAGACCCTTGCCAGCTTTTCTTGAGAGAATGACTTCTCAAATTTATTCCCAACTATGCAGCAAAGCTACATAGTTGTTGTTTTTTTACAGTATTTTTCGGCGGTCAATTGCAAGGGCAAAGCCAAATACAATGTAAACATTCAGAAAGTGGGCTAACTTCTTGCCAACTAGAAAAGAGAGTGGGATTTGAAAGGTTCTTAACAAATATACCAAACTGAGTTCCAACATGCTGTCAGCAGATGTATGTCAATGTGTGGTGAGAACCACCACTCTCCCTCAATAACAAGTCCAAAATGTTATTCTAATAAATGGCCTTTTCTCACTTCAAAGTCCCCTTTCACCTGTAATTTTAGGGGTCAGTTACCACATCAGCGGTTTTAGCTAGACACATTTAATGTTAACACAGAGCCGGCCACAAAACAACTAGCGGAGCGTCACAGGGACCTCTGTATCCCCTCTGGGCAGCAGCTGTAAATCTTTGACTGGCCATGTTTAGCCAGATCCAATAGCCATTCAGCAGCACATCCGTCACCACCAATAAACTACCAATGATGACAGAGGGGCTCCAATTGTGGCTGTATAATAACTTACTCGCCACCCAACAGGCTCAAACCTTGCATGAGCCTATGGATGTACAATGAGATCAGCCTTCATTTCATTTCTGTCATATTTTCAAAGTAAACAAACACAAGCACCTAGATGTTTTAAAGTAGGCACTCACTGCAGCTGAATTGTTCCTTTATTGTAAGAAATGTCACCTATGCAGCCTGACAGCCTATGCTGGTAAAAGAAAAGGCAATAAAATGTTTTCACTGATACTTTCTTGTATGGGAAGATTTTCAGCCATCTAGGTCATTTAACACAACCTAGACTTTCTACTATGTGTTTAGTGCACTTAAAATGTTATCTTGTATCGTATTTGATTACCACTTTCACTAGTTCTGTTAAAGAGGGCTTTTACAGACAGCAGTAAGCAACTCCTCTAACACCACACCTGCACAAATACACTGCTAAATAAACCTGTAAAAGGGTAAGGGGGTTGGCTAACAGCTCTGGTGGTCTCCTTTTTAAATGAGTGGAGAGTGTCAGCGCTGACAGTGCAGGTAGCTAAATGCCATTTAAGGCCATTTAAGGTTTTTGCTGTGGCAACTTTTGGAGAAAAGTGAGCGTTGCCCTTTGCTGCCTGCTCCCACATCCAACACACTCTCTCTGCTTGACAGCCACTCAATGGCAAGTGTGCGCCAGCGTAACGAGAGTGAGAGAGAGGTGTGCTGCCAACAGGGCCCTGAGATAAAGATGATTACAGCAAGTCCCTCCAGCTCCACTCTCTGCAAACTGATACCTATTAACAAACGGCTGTCAGCGGGTTAGCAAGCCGTAGGGAGAGAGGCAAGAAAGTAAGTAAAAAAGAGAGAGAGAGAGATTAGGCAGAGTAAACAGTCAGGATTAATGATAGTGATGCAAGGCTGTGTTTTGAGTGCTGTATGTCACCAATGTAGCAGTGTCTGAGAACACAAACAACTTCAGCAGAGGCAGATGTCTCCCCACTCCACATGCTGATAGAATCCCTATAAGAATGAATGAAGGTCAAGGTACCATTGTAATAGATCTGGCTTTAATGTAGAAGAGAAGCAGGATTCAAAATGTCCATAGTTTAATAAAAAAATTTTTTGCAAAAACTGTATAAACACCATCAATGTATGTTTGAAGGAGAAAACCTACAGAATCCAAGGAAATAGGTAACGTTATTACCTGAAGGTGTATAGACAGAGATATGATGATATACAGTACATATAATTTATAATAATATGATAATATGTATAATACTATGAATAATATGATCATATGGATGTATGTATAATAGTTGTCCTGGGCCTTTCATGGGCTTGGGGTTTAGTAGATCTGTAGTTTGATGTAACGATGGCTTCACAAGGAGTAAACAACACTGTTGACCGCAAGACATAAACAATGTTTGTTCTACTTCTTAATGTTTAATTAATTCTATTTTGGCATGAACACCAGCTATGATGAGGCTATTTAAGCACCAGAACTGCACTACTACTGCTTTCTCTCTCTTTCTATGTGATGGCATTATCTATTTCTATTTCTATTTTATTATTTGGGTTTCTGTCTTTTTCTTTAATACTGTCTTTTAATTTATTTATTTTTAAACCCAGAAACGTATTTATGGTTAACATACAGGCTTATCTATTTGTATTTTATGGACAGGAACTCCTTACCAATTCACTAGTTTGTAGTAGAAGACAAAAATATTTTTTATTAAGGTATCATAAATTCACAAATATGCATGATCAAGAAAAATCCAGGACACTTTTCATGACAACAAAACCTACTGAAGTTACATTAGTTTGTGCAGGGAGCAAAATTATATTCTCACTGCGGCAAACTAAATCTCCTATTGTGTTGGTTTATAAGATTCACATTCAAGAGAAATGATGGGCAAAAACACAGCTGACATATATGTTTTTTTTATAATTGTTGCAGAGAGGTGAAGCAAGCAGCAGGCAGTAGCTTTAATCATCAGTAATTAGTATATCCTTGCACGTAATTACAATAGATTGTGATTGCCTCAATTCTGTAACTGCAGAAGGCCTATCCCAAGCCATCATCTTAATACACATTTGTGTTCGAGAAGTGGATAAGACAATTACGATAATCTGCCTCTCAGCAGGAAACTTTGTCTAAAACAAGAGGAAAGGAGATGTTTCAAGTAGGCATAATATTCATACCCAAATTCATCAAAGAACTGAAAGCATTTGTGGCAATTTTAGAGTTGGAGACAAGTGAGTTTTAGGATGCTAACAATTATCAACATAACAAATATTCTTTTAAGTTTAGTAACACTTTAAATTAACAAAGATTAGATAAATTATTATACCTTCACAATTAATTCCCACCCTATATTCCCATAATTTTCCCAATGGTTCCCATATTTGAAGTTCCATAGTACACAGCTGTTACTTACTTAAAAATATATATATATATAAAAAATAGCCCACTTAATCAACCAAAAATATATGTAGCATATGGCAACAAAAGTAATATAAAATAAATTTATGTCGTCATTTACAACTGTGGTGCTGCAACTGTGGAGATAAAAGTTAAATATAAAGAGAAAATATAAAAGTTAAAAACAAAACAAAACAATAAAGAAACTCTGTTTACGAGAAGCGATATGGGGTGGGGGCTGAGTGGGGGGGACCTGTAAGTGCTGCTTGGAGCCAACCTCAAAAGACTAGCAGAGAAAACCACGGGGCCCTAAGAAGCACTTTATTAGACAGCAGGGAAAGGGGGTAGGGGGGGTCAGAAGGACCAGTCCCATTATTGATTGAGGTTGTCGGATGCATCCACAGCTGCACTTTCTCTAAATTTCCAAGAGTAAATATGTACCTTTGAAGTGGGGGGGTGGGTGGCTTTGCCTGGGAGCACTCCCCACTCTAGATAGTGTGGGTTTGTGTGGAGGGCCGCAGTTACGGGAAAGATCAATGGAGTAGGGGCATTAAGGGGGAAGAGCACACCACTCTGGCTTGGCCCTGCCATCAGGCAACCAAGGAGCTCTTAGAGGTCTAGTCTTATTGAGTCTTGGCTGCTTGGAGATTGGCAGAAGCAGGACCACATATGCTCTGACTGTCCAGGCCTTTTGTAATAATAATAACAAGCATGAACAAGGACAAAGAATAATCATAAAAATAGTTCAAGCAACCAAGAAAAATGTTATACAGTTTAGGTGCAGATTTCTGTTCATTGATTTCTCTTCTGTGTGTACTGTGATGATTTACTTTCAGCACGGTAACATAAATGATGCACAGAGTAAGTGACACATTAAGTATTTTTAACTGTGAATATGAATTGACACAGCTGGTGTTGTGGTTATGGGGTTAGATTTTCCAAGCAGGAAGAGACCTGAAAGGAAAAGGAGAGGTTAATGGGGTTAATGCCACCCAACCAAGCCCACATCACATCACACACACACACACACGCACACACACACACACACACACACAAGATTACTTCAGACTGACAGAAAAAAAGAGAAGAGCCATAAACATACACACCTACTTTAAACGACATCATAGTACAATTTATTATTTTATATTTATTTGTAATAGGTAATTATTATTATTATTATTATTATTATTATTAGGGCTGATTACATCTAGTATTGAAGAAATAAGACATTATTTATAGTGCACTCTGCCCCTAGATCTTAATACACATATACTAAGCTTCTAAATGGAAGCTTAGTTTTTTGTAGTACCCTCTGTTCTAGCCTGCACTGACAAGGTGCTATGTACTACACCTGAGGCCCACTGTCAAATCAATATCAGCACTCAATGCCTAGTATTTTAACCCATTATAAGTCAGCCAAGTGCTCTGGCAGGCTTGCTTGGAGGCATTTGAATCTGACACAATAGCTTACCATGTAGTGCCACTTTAGAAGACGATCACTGTGCCTTTTTCTTTTCTTTTTTTCACTTCTTAAGAATCTTTAGCTGGTGCAAGTGGCCCTTCCCACTCCTCCTCTAAGGGTAAACAGGTTGTATGGTGAATATTTGAATATTTAATTTTCAAAAATGCCTTTACTGCACTTCAAAAAAAGCTTTATCTCATCTCTAGACACAGTGGCTCCATTTCTGACTGGAACAACTCTCCGTCCACTTTTTGAAAGCGTGGAAAAACCCATATCCTGGCCATTGCGCTGCTGGGCTACACTGTTTGTGGCATGCCTTAAGTGCATTACCAATGTGCTGAATGCACAGCTTTTTATATTGTGGTTTTCTGGAGCTCGACCAGAATGCCTTGCGTGGTAGGCATACTACAGGAGAAGGATAATCTTTCAGAGCGGGCACTACTGAGTGATAACTGACCATAGGCTTTAAAGGCCTCCACTTATCACTATTGTCATAAAACATGGGTACATGCATCTGTGTTCAGGAAATAATTTACTTGATCTTCAACAAGTTTTTCCTGTAGATGTTTTTTCTTTATATGTGTTCACTTAGTAGTAGTAAGTCAAGGAAACTTGACTGTGACTGTTTATAATCATAAATATGTTTCACTATTCATCCAAGTAAGTTCATCACTTCTGGTAGTTAAAGTCCTGTCACATTGACTTAGTACTCCTAGACATTTAAAATGACCTGGATGAAATGACTGAAACCCCCCCTCAAAACCTTATTAGGCATGTTCACTTAATGCTTGTGTCGTCAAGATCCTGCGCTTTCAGGTTTTGTCAAGTCACACTGCTAGCAGCCAACATTCGCAGTCTCCCTGCCACATTCCCCAAACCTCAGTGTCAATCAGGTACAGCCTGTGTGGCAGCCCCAGCCTTAATACAGATGTTGACATCTTCCAGAAGCAAGTTTATCTGATGCTAACACCAAAGCCAATAGCCTCTATATCACAAACCATCAAGTTCAAGCACCCACCCCAAACAAGACTGTCTGGCTGTAAGCCATATTTCAGCTCATCAGTGGTTCCTTCAGCAACTACAAGAGTTTGTTTGTGTTTCCCCTGCCTCCCCACTTCTACTACCTTTATCTTTTAAACGATATGCTGAGTTGCATAACCATTTGCCCAAACAGAAAATACATCCCCAGGAGTGTTATCGAAGATTTCCAAGGAGACAATCCATGGTAAAAGATACAGGCGCATTTCACAGATGTTTAAATCAAAGGGAAGCATGATATCAACATGAAGCTGGAATCTCGGCTGACAGCGGGCTTCGGCAGAGGGCCTCCAACAAAGTCTATTTACATAATTCCAAAAAGTTTTTTGCTCATAAGTTGTTTTTTTTACCCCCACAGATCCAAAAACAGCACAGTGCCATTGGGTTTGGGATGAGAGGCACATGATGTGTGAATAGGAAGACTTTAAAGCTGTCTATATTTAAATACATTCTAATCGAGAATGTATAGTTTCCCCACATGGTCTACTATCATACTGTAACTATTATAATGGGAAAAGTATTGTACAAAAGTACGAAAGACTTGATCATAAAATGGACAATGTGGGCTCTCGTGCAAGAATCTGTAATCTCATGCATGCTGCATTCCGGCGCTCCTGGAGGATATTCAGGTGCACATGATAGGGGATGATGATAGGTTCATGAGGTAGATGCTGCTATCTTTAGAGGATTGATTTCCCATATTGCCACGTTGCCGGCTACATTCATATTCCATGCCTGTGGCTACCTGTGACCCCTGGCTTTCCTTTGATGTGGCAGGCAGAACCATAGAGCAGGCAGTGCGTTTGAGGGAGAAAGGCAGAACAATAGCAAAAGGTGAAATGGTCTGCTTCAAAGTATTCATATGTGGGAGTGTATGCAAGTGTGTGTGGTGGGGGTGGTCTTCTGGTGTTTCGAGGGGGTCATGGAGGAAAGAAATGATGGGAGGGTGGGGTGAAAGAAAAAAAAAGAGGTGGGAATTTGCAGTGTGAACTGATGAAGCCATCATCTGACAGGTCTGTGAGTGCGTGTGTGGTTGTTGCGGTCGAGGGAGGGTATGTGTGTGTGTGGTTGTTGGGAGAAGGGCATGCCGGTGGTGCAGGATGATAGAGACGTCAGCTCCGCTCCAGTAATCTTGGGATGGCTGGGTGCAGAGATGGGGCTGAGGCAGTACCCATGAGAGCAACAGCATGACGGGCCGGACCACCCCAGCCATGCTGGTGGGGGGGAGGGCCCAGTGGGATGGACAAATGGACAAATCAAAGAGGGAATAAATAATTTTGTAGAAATTAAAGAAATCTCCATTGAAATTAGCAGGAAACACTTTCTAATTTTCTTCTCTTCTCCGGCGACGATAAGGGTCAGCGTCTTGAGCTTGCTCACTCCCCTTTTCGACATCTTTCTCTACATTTTTCTCACTTTTTTTCTTTCCCTCTATCCCCTCATCTCTAATTTTATTATTCTCTTCTTGATTAAATTTTTTTCTTCAGCTTTTCATGTACTTTATTTTGCAGCCAGACACTTTCATATAGCGGCCCCTCTGTTGGCCCATATTCTTCTGTCTAAACATTTGATTGAAATCCCTCTTTTTTTAACTACAATTAACCATTTAGCGCTCAAAGACAAAACAATGGGGGAGAGATGAGCTCTGCCCATTCGAGTGACATGGGCTCAAGCTGCTGGGTCCTTCAGGGGGCAGGACAAGCTGAATTCTCAAAGACGGGTCCTCTTCAACCCTTTCTTCAGCAGCATGGCATCAATGGCCACCGTTGTTTGGCTGTCTGTCCATCACAGGTAGGGGGGATGCTCATGTGAAAGAACGAAGCTCACCACATCCCCTCCCCAGGTGACACCAAGCTGCTCCTCAGCAGAAAAAGAATGGCCTCCAGCAGAACAAAAGATTTACAAGTTACTCTATATACGTCTTATCAGATTAGGCTATTTTGTTGGGTTTTGTTGTTTGTGTGTGTCATGTGTGAACCTCAAAGAGCCCCCCATGAAATTCCCTTCCTTGTGTAACTGCTAGTGGATCATTTGCATAGAAGTGAAACAGATATTTGTATAATGGTAACACGATTATGTTGAAGAAGAAGAGATACTTCAACCAGCTGTCTTTATATATTATAGGTATCAGCAGGCTGGAGATTGGCCTGCCAATGACTCTATCCAAGATGAAGGATGGTCGGTTCAATCAACACGATGAAACATCAAGCAAAATAAAAGAACTCATTCAAGCTCTTCACATTTTTTCAAATTTTCTTCACATTTTGCATTACGCTCCTTCGTTGTTTTGGCTACCTCTTGAGATAACTATGGTGACTTGTGGGTACATCAAAGTCTCACCAGAATCTTTGATTAAGGAACTGATGAATAATCAGAGACTGATGTGCAGCACTCAATGGGGGCTTGGCTGATGGGAGAGATTTAAGTTAGGGCCATGCTTGGATGAAGTGGGTCATCATCTTCTTGTGACTTGACGTTAAGGCACTGACATTCTGCGCTATCTGGCATGCAGTTGGAGAGCAGTCATGTGGTCAGGTCATGGACCCTCTTTCTACCTCCTTCAGACCGAAACGTGAAGAAAAGGTGACTGACACTAACACATGATCTCATCCCTTCCTGCTTCAGACTGGAATTTAAGACTTTTCATAGGCACTCCATGTCTTTCAAAAGCCTGATTAATGCAAATCTAGGGCCTCTGTGTCAACATACAGTTCTAGTCACAAAATGCCTATGAAATGGTTGTATTTTCAGATATGTGCAAAGATTTTGCTGCAAAAGTCATCGAAAATTGAGATGGAAGGCTTATTCAGTTGGATGGGATGACATGTTCTCTGTGTGTTTACAGCAAAACAACAAAGCCTGTCACTTTATTTATTTATTTATTTATTTATTTATTGTGTGATCTTGGAAGAACATTTTAGTGAAGTTGGAGCGCCTCAGCTTGGCAAATACTCATGGGAGCCATCCACTGCAGGGATTCTGCTCTCTTTCATTGTCACATCAGGACGAATCTATTCCTACAAGACACAAGCAGTCTGTGTTGGAACACAGCAGCCACCCAGGTAGCCGTGCTTTGCAAAGATGCCAAATTGCACCGCTGCCTGTGTTTCCCCCTTTTGCGTATAAGCTGATGGTCCTACGCACTCCAAACAAGGCAGACAGGCAAAAAAGGACACAATTTAAGGACTACCTTAAAGTGGATGCAGCTAATGAACTACGTTTGCTACTTATTCTATCTGTTTCTGCCTCTTCCTCTCTTAAATTACAGAATAACACAGTTTGGACAAACTAAAGTTTGAAGTATGATGCAATGAGTCAAACGCTAGTATTTCTAAAATTTTAAGATTTTTTTTTTTTTACATTATAACATGTCAACCACTGATTTGGAAGCTATGATGAGTTAAAAGCTAGACAAGATAAAATGACTACGAACAAAGCATATTTCACTTCACTGAACTAAATTTTAAAATATGTTGTCAGAGTCTACTCTTCAGCCTGCTTCAATGCAACCTAAATAAATGTTTGAAGGTTTTTATAACCTCAAAGCTTTATAACCACAAGGCTTACAACATTGCAGCTTAGTTCAGGACTGTGAACTTCGAACTGGAGTCCCAGCCAAAGAAGGCACTACTGGGAGATAGGCAAAGACATCTAGGAGCCAGCGAATTCAATTCCGACAGACCCAGAAGGAATTGTGGTCTTGGGAACCATACAAAAGGCATGCTCCAGAGAAACACACTAATTGGGTCAAACTGGGTTGCTTTTCAAGAACATGCATCCAGCCTTCCTATGAGCCATTCACATCTTACCTTGCATTTGGGGTGTCCTATTGACACATATCAGTCACTGTTTTTCAATACATAGATCATTTTCATTTTCAACAGTGAATAAAAAAAAAAATTGTAAATATTACAAACATATTTTTTTTTTTTGGATTAAAACTGACAAAACAATTCCTAACAATTAAGCATTAGCGTTAAAGGTGTTGGAATATAAGTTCATATAAGTCTACAGAAAGTTTCTATATAAGTCCAACTGTACACAAATAAACAAAGACAATTCAACATTGGAATTTTCTTTGACCTGTGTACAGTATACAAAGAGTAAAATGTTTTATATTAACCGTGTCCGATTTTAATTCATTAGAATGATCTGCAAGATACTTCAGCGCGTTCATTGGGGAAGCACAGCCGAAGTCGGCACTTTATTCCGACAAGCTCTGTGTCAGATTTAGAAACATTTTGCTTTATACAAGCCCGACGCTGGAGTAATGCATCAGCTATCGCCGTGTCTCCAAGTGCAGTTTCTAATAGCTTCATATTCGATCAGTCGCTTTACGACAAGGGCACAGCAAAAGGCCACAACAATAAAACAAAACAAAGTGTTTGTGGACTTTCTAACAGAGAGAAATCACAAAGAAGAGACACCGAAAGAAACTGCAAATCCTTGATGATAAAAACCATCATAAAAACGATTTATTATAAACTATTATAGACTAGCGAAGCAAAACTGTGTCATTCTTGTCACTCTTGTTATTTTGTCTAGTACAAACTTGCACGGAAAACCTCGAGCCAATCTAAACTTGACTCGAAAATAAAAAAATATATATATCAAATATTTTTAGATATAAGTATTAGACATCTGTCGTAAATTTTATAACAATATAAATAATAATAATAATAATAATAATAATAATAATACGTATTATAATCATATAAATAATAATAATAATAATAATAATAATAATACGTATTATAATAATATAAATAATAATAATAATAATAATACGTATTATAATAATATAAATAATAATAATAATAATAATAATAATAATAAATTCTGGTCCCTTATAGTAAAAGAAATAAGTATGTTTAAAAAAAAAAACTCTTGCAAACATTCGCCGGTTTGACAGTCAGTGGCTGAAGGCTGTGAGGCTTTAATCTGAGTAAATGCAGTGATTGTCAGCTATGTGGACTGTAGATTATGGAGAGCTCGATAGCCTGCATTAGGCAATTTATTTAGTAGTCTGCTTGCACTTTATGTAGTCCTATGTACAGAGCCCCCATAATACGGAGGCCATAAGTATGTATGCTGCATAGTTTTGTTACCCTATATCCGTCTGTGTGGAGTGCGGACAGCGCGAGTCCAGTTAAGTTTTTCCCTCACTCAGCAGTATCCGCGGAGCTGCTGTACAACGAGCTACAGATAGATGGCACTGCGCCCAAGCTAGAGTAGCAGAAGGGTCTCTGACTTCTGCTTTCGTCTGCGGGCTTCCACTCTTATTATCCGCCCGAAAATTAACCTGTCAATTTATCAATCACCGACATCGCGAATTTGTCCCTCCTCTTACGCGCCGACTCGGATTTACAGATAATGGAGGAGGACGCGCGTTGGGTAGCATCGGTTCGCAAACGAGTGCATTATCGCTTAAATGACTGCTATGAATCACCGACGCTGTCGGGACCACGATAAGAAAGAGAGAAGACGCGCGCGCGCGCGCACGCACACACACACACACACACACACACCACACACACACACACACACACACGCACCACGCACCACACACACACACACGCACCACGCACCACACACACACACACGCACCACACACACACACACACACACACCAACCACACACACCACACACACACACACGCACCACGCACCAACCACACACCACACACACACACACACACACACACGCACCACGCACCAACCACACACCACACACACCACACACACACACACGCACCACGCACCAACCACACACCACACACACACACACACACACACGCACCACGCACCACGT